>PYHW01009542.1:4180257-4194096 GCA_013186435.1 Turdus rufiventris | reverse complement strand
TATCGCCTCTCCTTCACTCCTCTCCTCTCTGACACAAGCGAGAAGCTCGATGACACACGGTTTCCTGCTCAAAAGCAGGCTGTTCACCGCCAGCTTTTATTTACAGTAATTTCATGAGTATGAGGTGCACTGGATTATAAGACGCACTTCCAAGTGTCAGCAAATTTCCAAACTTTGTCCATATATAAGGCGCACTGGCGTATAAGGCGCACTTTTTTTTTTTTTTTTTTTTTTTTTTTTTTTTTTTTTTTTTCCCAGTGAGGATCTGCACGCAACTAAGTAACGAATTAATAATGGAATTGTGCAATCCTGGGGTTTACTGGCTCGGCTTGGAGCCGGGCGGGCTTGGCCCAGCTCGGGGCTGTAGTGGGGAGCGGCCCTAGCCCTGCTTAGGGTCGGGCGGGCTTGGCTCGGGGCTGCTGCGGGCTCACACTTCCAGGTTGGCAAATTGCTGAACTTTGTCCATATATAAGGTGCTCCAGGGTATAAGGCACATTTCCGCCAAAATTTTAGTCAAAAGGGTGCACCTTATATGCGTGAAATTACTTGATAACACACAGTTTCCTGCTCAAAAGTAGGCTGTTCACTGCCACCTTTTATTTGTTTAGTAGCCCTCTTTCACAGCAGTGCTCTTATCGGAGAAGGTACATGGAGGAAAACCCAAGGGTGGTGTACAGAGCAGAGGCAGAGCTGTGGCTCCTGCCCTGCACTAGTAGATGCGATGGCTCGGTCCTGCAAGGGCTTTGGGCAAAGCACAGGGCCAGGCTTTTGAATGCCTTGGTCTCCACAGAATGCTGCAGCCATACACTACAGCACCCTGGTAGGCTGGACAGTTCCTCCAGAAGGTGAAGTGTTCCTGAAAGGGAAGAAGTGCTTGTTGATGGGTCTCATGAGACCAGCCTAGCTGTCCATTTTTTCCAGTTTTCAATGATCACTTATATTTGACTTTACCAGAAATTAGGTGACTGCTTTGGAGTAGAAACTATTCATATTGAGGCACCGTCATGGCCAAGATGTTTTCTTGTGAATTCCATAGTTGTGTGTTTAATTTGACCCAGAACACGGTTTAGTTACCTAATAGATTTACTTATTTGGATTTAGGCATGATCATAAACTCAAAAACAAGAACTGCACAGTTTACCTCTTGCAGAACTACTGAGCTCCTTAGAGAGGTAGCAATTCATTTTGATTTCATGGTGGAACACATTTTCTTTCTCAAATGTTGAACTCAGTTTTGAATCTGCCAGGCCTTTTCCAGATGATAGCAAATGTACCCAGCAATGCCGATAGCAATAATTAGCCACAAAAAAGATCAGCTAATATGTTGCCTCCCAAGCAATGTTGCTTTTTATCCCTAAACTCCTTGGAGAGAATGAGAAAGATTAAAACATACTGCAATTTCACTCAGGTGTCCTACTACATACCTGATATTCCCCAAGACAACAAGAAATAAACGGTGGAAATGCTGAATATGCACTTCTGAGTGATGAATGCCCTGGAGCAACAGAAATGCAAGGCAGGTCCCCCAGGAGAAGACTAGGATTAATGATCTTGATTGTTTTATAATGATCTCTGGTATATTTTTCCTGTCATGAGGGGAAAAAAGCCATTTGCTACCAAAAAAATGTTGTAAAGCCTACCTTGTGCTAAAAGGCAAGGGTATGAAGTATAAATAACTTAGTGAGAGAATAAATACAAAAATAGTCCTCTATAGTTTCATTCAGGAATGTGTTTGTGACAGTAAAAGAAAAAAATTTTTAAATCCCACCAAAACAAATTCACATTTAATTTGAAGGAATTCACACATGTATTACATTTCTCGAGTGCATAGACTGCCTCCAGCTGAGAAATGAAAAGCGAACTAAAGAACTCAAAAAGAGTAGGAAGTAGCTTATGTTACCTTACAAAAACATATTTTCTTTCAGTAGAGAAATTGTGGTCAACACATTCTTCCCCAGGAGTGGTTCATGCTGCTCTTAATTTTGTACAAATGTAGGCTGCCACCAAAGATGGCAGCCTTTCCGTCTTCATATCCCTTCTCCCATGTGTGTCCCTGTTCTTTTCCTTGCCTCACATCAAGGGATTGTGCAACTTCAGGGTGAATCAGCTTCCCTGATCTATCAGAAAATAAACAGATTTTTAGTGGGGTAGTTAGCTTTGGGGTTACCCAGGAGATCTGAGCTGGAGGTGGGTGGGGAGGATGGGGAAGAAGCTGATGAGTATGTGGGGGTGACCTCACTGCTTCCATCAGCTTTAGCTGGAGCAGCATTTTTGACTGCACTCTTAAGCAGCTTCAAAACTGAAAGAGCACACAGGGAGAGTTGTTCTCTATCAATATGCTGCTGGACCATCAGTAAAGATTTGGGGGAGGAGGAGGTGACAGTAAATGTGATGGAAGAGGCAGAATTCTGAAAGGTTTGAATGCTAAAGCATATGGGATATTTGGAGAATGGGAAACCTCCAGCTCAGCTCTTTTTGAAGAATAGAAGGAACCAGGCTCATGTATCTTACATTGTCTAGTGCCTGATGAGAGTTTTTACTGAAGAAATTAAAATCTCACTCAGGTTCAACCAAAAAAATATATTGTTTTCTCATTTGCTTCTGTTCAGATGTTTGCTACTGATCACAATCTGGTAGATGATGTGCTATGAAAGGTAGAGGCAGCATAAAATGCCATGCTGAATAATTGATCACCACCCCTCCAGGCTATGTCTATGGATGAATGCATATGCATGCCAGTTAGGATGACTGTGTCCCTAGTTAATGCTCTTAATTGACAAACACCTGATCTGAATTAAAATAGTATTTTTAAAGACATCTTATTTATGTTAGAAGGTCTTTCATATTTTACAGTGTTTCTCTTTTGTGTGTGTTTTTCTGATTAAATGCAGACAACTTTTGGTCCTTTAATTGTAGGGGCATTTAGAAATTAATTATGTATTTTTTTGAAACAGTAGTGTGAATCTCGATCATGTGAAATCAATGGAAAACCTCCTGTTTACCTTCCCACTGTACTTCTTTGCCCAATGTCTGTTGCTACCAAATAGCTGGAATTCCCTCATCTTCTTAATAGGAATTAGGGGATGAAATAAAAGCCAATATATCAAGTCCCTATATCTCATTCACAAATGCAACACAAAACAGTAAAGAGACAGAGGCTAGACAAGAATGTTGCTGAGCTCAGTATGTGGCAGAGATTTCCCACCTTTGAGTCCATTCTAGAGATTTCTTGGCCTTTCACAAGAATCACAGGAGGATAAGAAATTTTATCTGAAAATAGCTCTGAGTCCCAAACAATTAAAATGCAGCTGATATTATGTACATGGTGCCTTGTGGAATTTACTTCAGACATTTGAAAAAGGGAAAAAAATCAAAGGAAAATTTTAAAAGTAAACAAAGAAAACAACAACAACAACAAAAAAAAGCCCTGAAGGAATTAAGAGAGTTGGGAAAAGGGCAGAATTGGTAACAAAAGATGCTGCTGTATGTGAGCTTGCCTCTCATCTTTTTCACATCATCTCAGCTTTCTAGTGTTGGATCTTCTGAAGTGCAGAGGGTCTGATTCTTAATGGCCTTGGGCCATTCTCTTACTTCTTCACCTTTGGGACAGTAATGGTTATTTGAAGGCAGCTGCTAGATTTTCTCCCCATGTGACTGTTTACACAGTCACATCCAAGCTTGGTTATGTTTGTTTCGTATTTTCTATGATTAGCTGATTTACTATTTTCTGTATAAATTGTTTAAGATGACCTTGTAAGTCTAGAGTTAACATGAATTAGAGAAAGAGATTGTCAAATTTCATCTTTTTTTTTTTTCTGTCTTTTTCAAGACATTTTCACTTTCCTTTCAGGTAAAAACTTTCTCCAAAGCATACATGTGTGTCCACACATCATGCATGTACAGTATGTTACCCTCTGCATTGCAGGAATATTAATAAGGATATAAGGGCTAAGGTGAAGCTTTTGAATGTTAGAAAGTAGCAAGTTTAAGATCCCCTTGTTAGTCTTTTTTCATCTGTATTCTGTACTGAAGCAGATGGAGATCCCATGGAGGAGCAATACATGCTGATACTGCATAATGCACTTTGCTCGGGGAACTAAGTCAAGGTCGTGTAGTCACCTGGCATCTCAAGACTTTTGGGTGGCTGACTTTGCTAACAGACTTTCTAAGTAGGTTTCTTGCTTCTTTTAAAACAAACAAACAAAAAAAAATTAAAGAAGATACAACCATGTATGTGCATCCCATATTAGAGACAGGTGTCCTTTTCCAGATCCAGCTGTGCTGGGGTGAAGAGTTACTCTTGCTGCAGTTCATAGTCACCCACCCCTTCCTCAGGAAATATTCCTGCTTCTGGTACCCACTGGCTGAGCCTGCTGTCCACCTCCAAGGTTGGAATGAAATTGTTCCAGGTTAGAGCAGGAGGCTTCATTCACCTGCTTCATTCAGGTTGAAAAGCTTCCCAGAGGGTTCACAATTTTCTCATCAGACTCTGAGAAATGCTACTCATGAACTGATTCCTGCTGAGAGAGGAGGATAAAAGTGTGCCAGTGCGCTGTTTGCAAAGTGGTCTTTCCAGAGTGCTCTTCTGCCAACACCTGGGCAGCTCAAACAGAAGGACAGTGGACATTTTGTTCTCTCCCTAATGCTATATTAGATGTTCTTGTGACAGAGGAAAAGCCTTTCCCTGGAAAATACAACAAACTTTATATAAATTGTGCATCTTCTCAAATAAAGAGAGTGATTTTTGAGGAAAAAAAAGAACAAAAACCTTAGCAAACCAGTCTGAATTCTCTGCTTTGATCAGGGGATTGGGCCAGAGACCTCTTGAGATCCTTCTAACTTGAATTATCCTGTGATTTTTATTTTTTTTAATATAAAAAATAACCAGCTGTAGCTGTCACTAATGCTATCAATTGAATGCAAATAATTAGTGCTTTGGGGGACTTTGGGGAGGGTTCCCGTTACAACTGAGACAATAGGATGCCTAGCTGTTCACAGAGGGATGGTTTCCACTCTGCTAGTCTCTGTTTCTTCTGACTGCTCACGTGGTCCCACAATTTTTGGGATCTGCTGGCTGAGCTGCTAGAAAACCACCTTAAGAGTTGACCTGGCTCACCCAAGGATCAGAAGTGACAGAGGCAAAAAAAATGGGGAAAGGTGGGGCCACCTACCCAAAAAAAACCCCTGCAACAGCAGGGCCTTAGCTTCTAGCATTACCAAGCTGTGAGATAGTACAGTTTCATTCTTGTAAGTTAATGTAGATGCATCTACTCACTGTCTGGGTCAGCTCTCCCATTATCATGTTCAATTATTTAATACAGCATCTGATCCTTTAGGACTGCAGCCCCATGATGTAAGCTGGTCTCTGTGCCTGTGTCTTGCAATGTACAGGCTGAGAGCTTGTGAGTGCCAGGAATCGTGTCTGTGAAATACCACTTATGTCTCTGCTATTAAATAAGTGATAAACTACAAAGATCTTTTCACTTCCCAGTAAGTTTCCTGTTTGGAGAGTTTTCTGTCTTTTGATCATAGGTCAGATTTTTTTTTTTTTTTTTTTTTTTTTTGTTAGAACAATTTGGGTTTTTTGACTGATTTTCAGAGCAACCTCCAATGCTATACTTTTTGCTGAGGTTGCCTATATTTATCTTGCTGCAGCCTAGGAAGAAGAGACCAGCTCTCTCCTCCTTGCCACTGGTTGCAAACTCCTGCTGTTTCCAATCAAACAGCTGTGAGCTGAGCTTGACTAACACTGATCAGAGCAGAGAAAATGAACTCTGCAGCAAGCCCAGCAGAGGCGTTACAGTCAGCCTGGCAAGGTGATCCTCATGCTCTTCCCTGTCCCTAAGGCAGCCAATGCATGAGGGAGACAGGAACAGACCACTGGGCAGGGAAAGGGAGTTCTGCCTTGTGCAGCAGCCTACAATTAGCTTGTAAAAAGGGATTGTGAAACGACATGATTAGGCACCATTTGCTCTTCAGAAGTACTTGCATTAAAATTTTTCTTCAGGTGATTTTGCACATAAAAATATTCTATGAGAAATTTCCTGTGAAGCTGCAGAGCTGGTAAGACACTATATCATAACTTCTTCATGAAATAAATTTAACAGGAAATAATGATTATTTTAAAATATTATTTCATTTGGCAGAGAACAAAACCAAGCCAGAGAATATTTTATACTTCATCAGTTAAATATTTACACTAGTAAAGTGAAGTGGTGGTTTTCTTTTTAGCTTTCAGCAACAAATGCAGTGATTAGCTACATATGAAGTCAATGTGAGTGAATAACAGTATTTTTAAGAAGCTGTCAGAGGCTTATCTCACAGCTGGCATCTATTAATACAGTGAGTGATTTCGAACACAGATAGACTCCAAATTTAACACTATCCATTATGGAAGACTGTTGAGTACTATAATTATGTCAGAATACTTTGGCTGTCAATAAACAAGTCTCCCTCAATGTATGTATTCATATCCATTAACACAGGTTTCTAAAGAGAGAAGCTGTAAATTTGGGGGGTTTTGATACAACTTAATCCATAGATCATTTAACATAATCCAGAAAAATAACAATTTTTCTATTATTTCCACATCAGCAATTTTTGTGGAAACTGACCAGTTTGATGTGGATCTTTTTTCTAGCAAAGTTTTCGTGATAATATGTGCTTTCCCCTAGCCTCCTTAAGCATCTCAGAAGTGGCACAATTGCTCCACACTCAGCAGCAATAAATTCCAAATTATCCTGTAGCTTGTTTTTGCACACCCACGGAAAACAACTTCCCGGCGGTTATTCTCAGAAGACTTGAGATTCCATCTGCTTACTTTATTTCAGGTGAAAAAGGAAACCCAAATAAGATAAAACTGACAAGTCTGCATCCATTTAAATATCTTCAAAATCCAGAGTGAATGCTTGGATTTAAGCAGAGTCACTGAAGATTTACAGTGGCAAGCAGACAAATACTCAGAGAATTCCAGGGCTGAGTTGGGAAGATGTGTCAAAGTAAGTTTAAAGAAGAGTGAACTTGTGCCCACTGTTTATTTCAGTGTATGCACATAATGCTGTCTTGAAATACAGTCTGCAAATCAATTCAGGCAGTAAATTTGACCCTGTCAACTAACAAAGGAAGGGTTCTTAACTGGCTCACTGAAGGAATATAGCAGACTAAGGTCCAGAGATCAGCTCCTAGTTAAGTGTCAACAAGGCTGGAGTAAAGGAGAATGTTGCCATGATTCTGGGAATTTACATGTTTCAAGGACAGCCAACAAAAAATGTAAACCACCTAGTGCATTACTACTTAACAGCTGTTCTGATTCTTCCATGTCTATTTGATTTCAAATACTGAGAATGACTCTGAAATCTCATCTGCCTGTATAAAATATTTCATGTGCAACAGGAAAGCAGATACAGTTGCTACCCTCTGTATAATATTCTTTGGGGAGTTTTTTTGGTTTTTGTTTTTTGGGTTTTCTTAAGTATCTGCTAAAGGAATTCAGAAGCTGGTAGGTTTTTTTTCCAAGAAAATAAAAAACTAAACTGATACACTTTTTATATAAAATATTTTAGATTAAGGAAGACTCATGTAATACCGAAATGTGTAGGAGGTCTGAAACTGAGATCTCCAGGGCTATAGGAGGACGAGATTACAAGTATGTGAAGTAACCAATGTTGGCACAGTGCTGGGCTCTCCTTGGTATGCCTTTTCTGCTCCCACTATCCCTGGAACACACATGAACCCATAACTCTAAACCTAAGGCACACTTGGGGTTGAGACTGAGGTCTCAGCACCATGGATGGCTGACATAAAAAAGATGTGGAGAGACAAATGTTAGTTTATTGCTGTGCTCCCCTTGCTATGCCTTTTACAGCCCCAGTGTCCATAGAGCTGTAAACGTTGTGGTTCTCTGAACCCAAACTCTACCCCTTGACAGTTTTTTTTTGGTGTAGACTGAGACCCCACGTACCATGGATGACCGAGTTAAGAAACATGTAAGAAGTGTCAATGTTTGTGCTGTCCTGTGCTCTCCTTGGCATGCCTTTTCAAGCCTCAGTGTACTTATTGTGGCAGGCTTTGTGGTTCTCTGAACCCTTATCCTAACTCTAATTGTGTTTTTTGGTTGAGACTGAGGTCTCAGGTACCATGGCTGGCCCAGACCAGAAAGATGTGGAGAGAGCAATGGTGATGCAGTGCATGTTCTCCTTACCTCACCTTTTTCAGACCTGGAGTCCCTGGGACTTTTCTTTGTGGTACTCTGAACCCTAAACCTACCCCTTGACCCTGATGGCAGCTTGGGGTTGAGGCCAATGTACCAGATACTATGACAGGCCCAGACTGGAAAATGTGGAAAGAGCAGTGTAGGTGTGGTGTCCTGCTTACTGTGGGATCCCTTTTCAAGCTCCAGTGTCTGTGGAGCTGTATGCCTGCTGGTTGTCTGAACCCTACGCCTGATTGTTTAGTTTAAACCTTGGAGTTTAGTATGAAAACTCCAGGTTCCATGTGTGGCCCAGGTAAGAATGATTCCTTCAGGAAGAAGGAGTATTTCTGTAATGCTGTGTTCTCATTGGCATTTCTTTTCCAGGCCCAAGGTCCCTGGAGCTGTAGGCTCTGGGGCTCTCTGAACCTTCTTCCTTGATAATTAAAAATGAAACATACCACACAGCAAAAGTAAAGTTTCACCTAGACCATCTTATGGAACTTATTGTCTCTTGCTTTTAATTCCCTGGCTTTCCCACTGTCCAGGTACAGCTGTGACATGCTCATATGATCACTGATGTTCCTTTATATGTGTAACACTAGCTTTATAATACTTCCCATCTTTGATAACACTGGAAACAGACATTTTAAGGTTGCTTCTGAACTCAGAGGTTTTGTATGGCAACAGCATTCATCAGCACATCTAAAACACTGTGATTCAACTGGCCAGAAATAATTCTTCCAAGCTCTTTACTGAGAACTTCATCCTGAAATGGCAACATGCTGTTAGAGATCATCCTAACTATGCCTACTATGACAACCCTTTCCTACAACTTTTGAACTTCAGAGAAAGCTTAGATAAAATCTGTAAAATCATCACTGCAGGTGAATTATTTTTTTTCCTCCAGGTCCAGACTTTCAATGTACTGTAAGGAACACAGAGTACTGGTGTGATTCTAGTATGTGTCTTCATATAGAGATCTGAGAGAATGATTCAAAACTTCTTTGCTTTGTACATATCAAAGTTCAAGATCCTTTTGTATGGATTGTAGGATGCATCACCAAGGATGTGTCATAGGCTGCATCACTTATCCTTCAAGTACAGTACTTTTTCTCACAATGTACTGATAAAATGCTTTAACTAATTTTTAACTCAAAATAGAAAGCATAAAAACCTGAATCAGTCACTTCAGAAATTTGTCATTTGCTAGTCTTTTATCCCACATCTCTACTAGAATCATACAACCATTAAGGTTGGAAAAGACCTCCAAGATCATTAAGTCCAGCCATCACATAGCACCACAACAAATTCACTACCAACCCATGTCTTCAAAAGCTGTATCCACATGGGTTTTTTTAAAATTTTCAGATGATTTACTTTCCTGGCCAGCCTGTTCCAATGCTTGAGCACCATTTCTATGAAGAAATTTCTCCAAATAGCTATTCTAAACTTTCCCTGTTGCAACTTGAGGCCATTTCCTCTTGTTCTATTGCTTGTTGCAGGGGAGAAGAGGCTGAGCCCCCACATCACCACAGCCTCCTTTCAGGCAGCTGTAGAGTGATAAGTTTTCCCCTGAGCCTCCTTTTCTCCAGGATAAACACCCCCACCTGCCTCAACTGCTCTAGTTTGAGCTGAGTTCCAGACTCCACCAGCTTCATGGACACAATCTAGCTCCTCAATGTCCTTCTTGTAGTGAGGAGCCAGTTTCCTCAAGAGAATGCCATGGGAAGTGGTGTCGAAGGCTTTATTAAAGGTTTGGATAGACAACATCTGCAGCCTAAGACCTGGCTGCATGTTTTTGTGGAGCTCTGTCTGGGTTGCCACCTCCTTTCTGGAGCATGCGGAGGACTTTTTTGTTCATTATTTTGTTCAGTAATGTAAAAACATTCAAACTTTCTTTAGTGTTAAATCTCCTGAAACGTCACTTGGGGGTTTCACATGGACATACATTGATAGTATGGTATTAACAACTGCTATGGAAGCTGCTATAAGCAATAAGCAGGTGCAGATCTATACCTTAGTGTATAAATGCATGTCTATATAGATGTATCTATACACCTACACCTGGACATAAAAGTCAAGTGTCATGCTTCCTCACTCACTGATTTGCATGATCAGCTCAGCTGGGCAAAAGCAACTGGGGACACTGGCCTCATCAGTTAATAGTTTTCCCTGACAACACACAATCACCACCTGGTCCCCAGCGCCACTCTTGTAAGCATGTCTGTGCCTGCCTGCTGGTCAACTGATGTTCAGTCTCTTTCACTGGTGTTAGTTCACTCAGTAATGCAAAGCAGCTGATCAGTAAACATGGCCTAACTTGTATCTCCATTTGCCTTGGTATGTAGCAGCACAAAGGAATCACTGTCCACTTATGAATATGGCTAGAAATTTCAGGTGTTTTTCAGCCAAGCCAAGACTCTGCATTTATATCTTTAGGTTTTGTGAGGTATTATAGTACCTTTACTGTGTCTTATTGGATTTCCTCATAGGCTTTCTGGTAAAAACTTTTAAAAGAAATTCTCAGACAACAATCAATGTTAAATTGGAGTCAATATTAAGAATCTGTATCACTAATTTAACTGAAAGTAACCCTGGAAAAAATACCAACTGCAGCCAGTGGGTACTCTTCTCAAAATCAGTTTCCACTTTTTCCCAGATTTGGTCATATTTGCAACTGGTGAACTGGATGTCAGATTTCAATGAACACTACCAATGAGACTACAAATAAATGCATATTCTTGCACTGAAGTCTGCTAGATACTTTATTTTTGTGACTTGATATCTCAAATGTAAGAATGCTTTGAATTCTAAACTGAATAGTTTGCTTTGTTTCTTGTCCTAGTTTGGAGGACAGGTATCTGCTGAGAAAGGCAGGAGCCTCTCTTTGAAATGGAGAATGTAAACCCCCTCCCTCCAAATTATTATAATTTTGAAATTAAGGGGCTTGCAGGCAAAGATATGGGAATTAGGAACAACAGTTCTTTACTAGGGAAATTAAAATAGAAATACAGTACTGCAAAGCACAAACCCCAGACCCTGACAAAGTCAGAGTACAACCTGACACCCTGTTAAAATATACAAATCTGAAAACTTCTTAGATTACTTTTGTCTTATTGGTCTAAATAAAGCAGGCAGTTAGTTGGCAATTACAAACTGTTTATTTTAACTAAGCTTATATTCAGTCAGGCATATCAAGGTAATCTGATGATTGAAGACTCATGTATGTGCATCTCCTGTCCAGTCAAGCCAACTTAAAAATTCCAGTACTTTGTCCATTGCCAGCATGCTAAATTGAACTTCAGCCTATGTCGTATTACTCTTTAAACCTGTATCACCCTTTGATTGCTACAGTGTCTAAAACAAAAATCATAAGGATGATACTTACTGTGGAACCCAACCAATTCTATAGCTTCAAAGACCATAGATTATGTAGATTTGTTTTGGGAGATTGGCTTATTAATAAAGTTAGCATTAATGAAAATAATACCCTTCTGCCTCATAATGGACTTTCTTCAATGTCTAGTCTGCTGTCCTTCTTCCTCACACCTAAGAAAAAGGCTCCAAACATCAAGAATTCCATATTCCAAATTCCATTTAAATAATTTATTATCAATGCAATTTTTAATGCTTGTTTTTGGAGCATTCCACTTTTTCTCTGCTTCAACTGTTACAGTGACCTTTATTCTTTTATTCTTTAGTTCAAAGAGCTCACTCAATACACTTAAGTGCTCTACTCTATCAGAATGATATCCCATCCTGGCAAATATCCAGCTGGTATTTCATTTAAATTTACACAACAGAAACCATTACAATTTGAACTCCCTTCACTCAATTCTCTTCACACAAACCCACGTTTGTACCCCAGTGCCGATACACAACGTTCTCACAACACTGTTTGAAATTAAGAGACAGTTAGCTTCAGGACATGCCATCAAACTGTAATCCATCTTAAAGCTACAAATTGAATAAAGCTCAGTTTGGCAGACCAGAGAGATTATGATTCATGCTTTAATTTTATCTGTCAGGTGCTGTTGCAGTGCTATTCTGGCTAGTGTCCCAGACAGACTCCTAAGAAGACAGAACAAACAGCTCTTAGAATATACACAATTTTTAGACTTTGAGGCTTCACGACTTCTCTTGTATTTGACCTCCTGAAGTTACCAAATGAAGACAAAGTCAATCCATTTTTACCTGACACTTTATTGTGGAACTGTTACTTTCCTATGTCTGCTATATATTTAGTTATCTTCTAGTGACACAGGGACAGAGTCTTACCTGGAGTTACCTACAGTTTGAATGGCTTGCATAAAGGTTGTGATGGTTAACCCAAGCACTGTATCCACTGTGCTCTACCGCACATTAATGAGAGACATGGCTAAAGAGTTTCAGATAAGTGTCTCTCTTCTTAACTGTGCAATAGCTTTTTTCCAGCAAATAAATCAAATTATAGGATTTTTTTTCTTTCAAACAATTCCAGTACATCTAAAATGCCCGAATTTGTTTAAATCTTCTTGCATGTGCAGCTAACAAATATTCTGTTGTTGATGTATGAGCTAGTATCTCACATTATTAATTACTTTATCTGCTTAAGTATACTTCCTCAAGGATAAGGGAAAGGCCTTTACAATATATTCTACTGGTATGATAAAAAGGACGTTCAACACTTCATTCTTAGCAATATTTATCAAGTTTATATGAAAATAGTAGTAGCTATATAGATTTGGTGAGAACAAATTTGGACATTAGAGTTGTCTGGAATGCTACAGAATTTGCAATTAATTAAGAATAGAAGATTCTAGATAGTCTTTTCATAAATCCAGTCTTCAGGAAAAAGCAGTTCTTCTCTGAAATACATAATTTAAAAGATTATGTATAAAGGCTTTATTCTGAAAAAGCTACATTAAGGCAATGAATGAATTTATTTTGCAAGTGGTAATGAACAACCTGAGACAGAGATCTGGTTGGTATGTTTGAAAACATAAATCAGAAACTGTCAGTCAAAGCTGAGTTAAAGCTTGTGCTTACACTGCCTTGATCTCAGGTTTTCTTTGAAGATTTCTTTGTAGGACTGTAAGAGAGCATTCTGAGGGTTAGTCAAGTGTGTCTAACAGCTACAGATGATGATAACTCTGATGCAGAATTAATCATAGAATCATAGAATATGAGGATTTGTAAGGCACCTATTGGGGTGATCAAGTCCAATTCCTGGCCCTACACAGCACACCCCAAGAATGACACCCGATGTCTGAGAATGTTGCCCAAACACTTCTTGAACTCTGTCAGGCTGGTGCTGTGACCACTTTCCTGGGGAACCTGTTCCAGTGCCCAGCCACCCTCTAGGTGAGAAACCTTTTCCTGATATCCAGCCTAAACCTCCCCTGAATGACCTTCAGGCCATTCCCTCGGGTCCAGCCACTATTCATGAGAGAGATCAGAGCCCCTCCTCTTCCTCTCTCAAGGAAGTTGTGACTGCAGTGAGGTCTCCCCTGTCTTCTCCAGGCTGACCAGTCCAAGTGACCACAGCCACTCCTCAAATGGTTTACCCTCAAGGGCCTTCACCATCTTTGTTGCCCTCCTTTGGACATGTTCCAATAACTTTACATTTTCCTTACATGTAGCACCCAACGCTGCCCCCAGAGCACAAG
>PYHW01009542.1:4141646-4172850 GCA_013186435.1 Turdus rufiventris | reverse complement strand
GCGCCGCGGCCTGCGGGCGCCGCTGGTTGGCGGCGGGGGGACACGTGAGCGGGGAGGCGGCGGCAGCGGCGGCGGCGGCGGCAGCGGGAGTTTCCCCGACAGCTGGAGGTTGCGGCGGCGGCTCCTCCTCCCCGGGTCCCCGCTAGAGCCCAGAGACCCCCCGCGCTCCTCCTTATTGACAAACGCACAAAGGGCCGCGCCGGGACGCGTCTGGAGCCGGCATGGGAGACAAGAAGAGCCCGACCAGGTAGGGGCAGCGGCGGCGCTTTCTCGTTCCCCCGGGCCCTCCGGGAGCGCGGGGCCGGCGGCGATGGCGGCGGGGGCGCCCCGGGGGCGGCGGGGGCGTCGCGGCCGTGCTGCCCCTGGCGCGCGTGTGTCTCCGCAGGCCGAAGCGGCAGCCGAAACCCTCCTCGGACGAGGGGTACTGGGACTGCAGCGTCTGCACCTTCCGCAACAGCGCCGAGGCCTTCAAGTGCTTGATGTGCGACGTGAGGAAGGGCACCTCCACACGGTGGGTCGCCGGCGGAGGGGAGCGGGGGCGGCGGGGGAGCGGCCGTGCGGCCGTGACAGGAACTGGGGCCGGGGGAGCCGCGGCGCATCCCCGGGGAGCGAGGGAGGGCGGCCGTGACAGGAATCGGGGCTCGCTTGGCAGGGTGGGGGCGGGAACACACGGCCTCCCCCAGCCCGGGCTCCTCGCTGAACCTGACCCAGCGGTGCGCCAGCGTGTGTAGAAACAGAAATGATAAATACCAGGAAGGGCGTAATTGCCTGCACAGCCTAACCCTGGAGAGACTGTGCCCCTCTCGCTGTCGCTTATGATGTGCCTGCTAAGACGCTCGCCCTTTCGTTTTTTTATTTTAAATTATTTTTTCTATGAGTTTAACTTTGCCTCATACACATCCCCTTTGTTTGATTGTTATTGGTAGTATTAGTATTATTTTAATTCGCTTTTCGTCACAGAGCATCACCGAGCAGGTTTCCGAGGGCTACAGGGGGTGGATTATAACCGCTCAGTGTTTAGGGAGGAATTGTTAGCTGAATTGCACTTTATGGAATTGCCTCCCTGTGTAACTGTGACTTCCCAGGAAGACCTTTTCTCTGTACACCAGTCACAAAGCTTGCGGTGGATTAACTGGTTCCTGTGCCTGCCGGTGGCCTAAACGTGCGTTCTTAGGGAAAGGAGGCTTTTTACAAACCAGCTTGGGTGCACTCGTAGCCACGCATGCTAACGGAAGAGAACCTTGCTCAAGAATCCTTTCTTAGGGTTGCCATACCGATGGGTTAATCCCTTTGCAAGGGAAGTTTAAATGGCAATCAAGTTGCAATCCTATCAAAAAGCCGCAATTACATTGTAGATGTTGGTCAAAGCGCCGCTCAGTATGACTTGCAATAAATGTTACATGTTTGAAATTGTAATTGCATGGTTGTGTCCAATTACTTCACAAAAACGATTATTCTTTATTTCTGGAGTTGGTTTCCCTGACTTCTGAAAAACAAAATTAATAATTGAAGGACTTCTCATAACTTCAGTTGTGAATATTAGTTGAATATTTTGGTTTGGGTTGTTGTTTTTTTTTTTTCTTTTAAACAAAGGAAATCAGTAAGGTAAATGTGACAAGAGGGAATTGCATCTGTCACGTATATTATGGTTTCCAGTTATAACAATGGCATTATGTTTACATCACAGGGAGATGTGTACAGATTGGTCATGTTTAGCAAAATAAGACTGCTGAATTAATGCAAAGTCTTTTAAAAAATCATGAAAAAAACCTCTTTAACATCCAGTCAGTTTGATCAGAAAAGTCAGTTTAGAATTATGTTGTATTGTATTGGAAACTCAACTGGATAAAAGCATTGAAACTCAACACACAAAAAATGGTGCTCCTGAGAAACAAAGTATTTTCATTGTCTTCTACTTGAATATTTCATCTTTTAAATAATTTTGCTACAAAATGTCATTTTTCTTGCTTTAGTTTCCACTTTCTCCCTGACAGTGACCTGGTATGTGAAATGTAGTTGATAGGTTGATTTTTTTTATTTCTCTATTTAAAGTCTGTAACAATGTGTCCCTGAGTAGGTTTATGGGACTCTTTTTCCTGAAAAGTTTAGCAGGGTTGCATCTTCATATGATAGCAAAATGCAGGTTTTACACATGGCATGAGGTGGATCAAAGTTGAGGTTTTAGCCAGGCAGCTTTTGTCTTCAGTTCTGATATATGATTTGGGCTAGTAAGTAGACCTTTGTGTCCATGGAGAGAATCATTAGGGTGCCAAAGAAACACAAAAGGCCAGCTGGGCGATTTTTTTTTTTTTTTCTCCCCAAGAACCTGGAGTACAAGTGACCAAATTATTACCTTGTTGGTGTTGCCTATAGGACAAAATGGTTTTCATCAACATGAGGCAGGATAACAATACTACGATGTTTTGATGACACTGAGAATGCATTATTTATTTATTTTAGTCTTCCATTTTGAAGCTTGATGTTAGATTAAGGTGATGCATCAGCATGTTTGTTGCTGTGCCGTAGTTCTTACTTAGAAGCTTTAAATGTTTTTTTTTTTTTTTTACTTATTAGAGCTTTGTCTATCAGATATTGTAAAATGCTGTTTTTTTTAAATTCGGAGAAATCTTTCTTTGTGTTGAAATGTGTAATACCTGATTCTGCAGGTTAAACTTCATTAAATGTGACCAGATTTGCAGGTGGAAAAACAGGTAATTGTATTGAAGCTAAGTGGGTTTGAAGGCTACTGGAAATTAGGTGCAAAGTTGATTAAAATATATTTTTTAAAAATACTGATTATACACATTTACCTTTACAGAAAGTACAGGTTGGGTTTGTGGGTGTTTTCACTGTTGAATAATTTCTTCTTTCTGAAAGAGTTATCTTTTGTGCCAAAGGCTAGAAGTGGCTTATGTTCTGTAGTAACTGATACAACTGTTAAGATTAGTGCAAATTATTTTTACAATTTCTTTATTATATTTTATTTCTAGACTGAATTTTTAAAGCAGATTAGATCATGGAATTAAATTAACTTTTTGTCTGTGGCAGCATTGCATTGAATGGTTAAACTGGGCTGTCCTTGGAGGGGGATGTCCCAAGGGAATTCCTGGATACTGCAGGAAGTGCTGTAACTGATTCCCAAGGTGGCACTCTTTGGTTTAGTACTAAAGCAGTGCCCCAGCTTGGTGCCAGTTAGATGTGCCACGAGTCAGATGTAAAACTAAGATCCTATCTGCCAGACAGAGATCCCTCTACCTTTTACTCTACAGCTATTACCAGACGTTAGTTTGGTAATGTCACTGAGGATCTCAAGTCTCTATATACACATGGCTTTAGTATTTACTTTCTAACCTAAACTGTTCTGTTTTGTTGCTTGGGTACTGAGAAATTACAATGTTCCTCTTGATAGGAGACTGCACCGAGTATAGTAATTTTCTACATGTGACCTTTAAGATATTTTGAAGTCTTTCTATATGAAAGATGTTACATTTATATAAGGAACATAGAACTGTAATAATTAGTCCTTTCTTGAACAAATCTCCTGCTGAAGTTCATTAGAAGCACAAGTAAGTGAATACTAAATAGAACCCTAATGTACTGTGTTATAGAGGGAGCTGGTAGCAACCTCTATATTTAGGTTGCCTAATAGTTTCCATTATAAAGAAATTGTATGACTTTTTTGAGAAGGTTTGTTGTTTGCAGAAGCCATTGTAGTTTGGCAAGAGGAGAAGTCCTTAGGCTAAATTAGTGGTCTGATTTCCTTGCTCCATGAAATTTTTTAAGTTTTGCTGAGACTATATCACTTGAAAATCTTAGTTCCCCCTCTGTCACTTATGTTGTACAGAAAAGTCTTTGCTAGAACACTGAAAAAGCCCAGATTGGAACTGTATAAAAGCAACAGAGGCAATGATGGTATGCTGAAAATATAGAAGGGAATTATATGGCTCCTGGAGAGGTTATAAAGGGATTGCTGAATTTGGTGTGATTCTCACAATTACTGCTTTGTCAAAAGAAAGTTGCCTTTATTGGCAAGCTACCATTTCTTTCTTTCCTTCTGTTCTTTGTGGCACTATCTGAATCAGGAGTGTACCAATACTGGTTGACCTTCAAGAATTTGGCTGGATCCTTGGACAGACCTTATTGCAGCGAGTATTTGCTCCCAGTTTGTCTGTCCTTCAATAGATGTTTGGATTTTGCTTTCTTTACCAGCTAACACCATTAGTCGCTAATTGTGATGTGAAGCTGAAGATTAAGTTTGTGTTGCTGGGAAGAAGTACACAAGAAGATTGGCATTCCCTTTAGAGGAGTACATGTTTCCTACTCTCTGCTGCCTTCTAGGAGGCTGCATTACTGACTGCCCTGTTGTCACCTCTCTGCTTCAGCTTCCTCGGAAGTGTTATTAATGCTCTTGTTATTCAGTTAGCAATAGCATCCAGGTTTAAAATTGCCTGTCACTTTGCTTTCCTTCATGCGGTTTTTATGCATGTGGCCTGATCTCTAGTTGCAGGATCCTATTCTTTTTCCTATGCTGTTACAAACCACTTCTCCTTTCTGTGTGAATGATGAGCATCACTGCAAATACTGGCTTTTTAAAATTAGGAGTGCTTAGAATTACATTCTATTGTGTAAACAAAGGAGAAAAAAGCATTCTGGGACATGCGATCAATTCCCCCTTTTCAGACTTGATAACTTTCAATAACTGTGATTTTCAAATTAGGAAAAAAGGCCAAACTCCAAATAATATTTTCACTAACAGTATTCTCTTAGCTAGTAATAGGGGAAGATTTGTTATACACACATGTATTTTTATGATTGTTGTGCTTTTATTTTATTTTTTAGAGCTACTTTCATTGCTTGCTTTTAATTCAATAAAAATTTATTCTTGCCAGTGAATCTGAGTCTTAGTACACCCTGTTCAATCTCTTCTTTTTGACTAGGGGAAAAGGAGAATAAGGAGATGAAACACATACAAGTGACTTCTGTGAAGTTTTGTGGGTTTTGGGGGTTTTTTTGAACTTGGATTTAGGATGGTTTTTTAAGGGATTTGTCTTTGTTGAGTGAACATGTTGAGTGAGGTTTTATATGCAATATCATTTATAAAATAGCCCCTGAAATTTGTAGCCAGAATGAGAAAGTCATGTTTAGTCAATATGAATTTTTTGTGGATTTGGGATCTACCCCTCTTAATGTCCTTTACTGCTGAAGTAGAGATAATATATAACCAGCCAAATGGGGGCACGGCTTCTATGTTCTGTGATCTATTGATCTTCATCACTGAATTGTTCCTTTTCTCACTAAGGCTAAGGTATGAAAAGCCAAATTTAAATCCCACCAGACACTTAAGAGTGTGAGATATAAGGAACTGGGATAGAATCTTTGCACATTTCCTTGCTATTTGGTCTGTGTTCCTTGACTGCCCTGAGAGTTTGGCCATCTAATGTCTTTTATAATCATATCTGATGATCTCCTAAATACAAGATACAGGTCTCTACTTGGAACTGCCATGGGTTTGTTTTGTGCTTTGAGACTCATAAATAAAATGTTTAATTTTTTAACTTGGATATCAAGGTCAATTTTCTTCAGAAAACATGTGCAATGTGTTTAGTCATGTACCATCTGGATGTTTATAAGCACAAATCAGTTACATTTAATCAAATCTGGTATTTGTATTTCTGTTGAAATGTAGTAGTATACTGCTGAGGACAGAGAGTTGGTACTTCTCTTGTATATCTGGTTTAACATGTCTGTTTCACAACAGCTTGTTAAGGACTCTTCTGCCTTCCAGCCTCTGTGTGTGCACATGCATGTGTGTGTCAGGGAGAAGGTTGGGAAGGAGAAAAAGGAAGAGCTGCCTGTTGTGCTGATTTTACAAATACAGGAATGTATCGAGCTCAACAGACTCAAGAGCTGTTTGTCACTTATGGTACTGTAAAGAAGGAAATATTTGCAGGAATTAAGTGAGTGGAAAAGTCATACAGAGCTTTGTAAAATATGGATGATGTATTAGAAGTTTTATGGTTTAGTGTTAACATTAAATTATGAAGAGGAGCAAGAATAAATAGTTCTCTTTTCCTCTGTAGATAGCCATTGAGTAATCCAGTTATTCTGGACTTCCATTCTTATTTTTAAAAAGAGTTTTTAAAGTAACCTTTAAATTGTTTAGGAATTTATTTAGTAATTGTTTTCCCTGAAAAATGTGGTGAAACTTAAGAATTCTGCACACATCAATTTCAATATTGTTATAAAACAATTAATGAATTTTTATTGATTGGGTGTAGCTTGTATGGGCAATAGAGAATGCAATGGGCAGCCAACCAAAAGAAAATCAAGACTGTATTTTAGAGAGGAGTAGGGAGTGTTGTTTGATTTTTTTTTTTTTTTTTTTTTAAGGTTAAATCTCCCCTTAAATTGGTAATTTTGAATCTGACAGTTATTTTGTTACTCTAAGAACCTCATAAAAAAGTGTATTCTACTTAATCCACTGCAGTCTGGTATCCTTTTATATCTTGTTACTTATTTGTTACTTATTTAAGTAGGGCTTTTTTTCACGTTGTCCTCATCATAGTTTAGCTTAAGTGGCATTGTTTTGACTATGTTGCAAGTCAAGACTGGCATGGTGTATTTCTTTTCTCCTAGTCAACCGGGCTACTTGTCCGTTAAAGGAAAAAACTAGACTGTCAAGCCAATGGGCTTTATTCTTTAATGCTCCCAATTCTTAAATTTCATTCTAGTATCTTTCTGAAATTTGAGTTGGATAGAGGTTTTTATTTGCCTGTCTTATGATTTTTTTCTTCTTTTTATTTTTTTAATTTTTTTTTTTATTTCATGAGTACCTGATGGCTTTTTTCACCTTTCCTGTAGTTCTCTAAACAATTTTTTCTGAGGGTGAATTTCATTGGAAGCTGCTCAGTGCCATAAATAGCATTCACTGATCTATTTCTTATTCTAACACGAACTCATACTTTCATTTAATTTGGTTATATGAAATTAAACTTTTTTGTGGGTACAGAAGCAAAGAAGACTTCATGCCATCCAGTATTTGCTTTCTTTCCATGATTAAGCGCTTACCTTTGGAGCATAAGTAACTTGTGTTTTGATATATGTAGCTTTGCTTACTGGAATTTGTTTTGTTTTGTTTTTTGGCGTTTTTTTGGTTTTTTTTTTTTTTTTTTTTTTGGTAGAGATGTCATCACCAGTGGTATTCTTATTCTGTGCATCTTTTCTAGGGAAAATTGTCTGTCCTAGTCTAAAAGCTACAAGGATTTGAATAAACACCTAAAATAAGATGAAGTATGTTAAAAGAAAATATTAGCTGGTAAAAAGAAAGCACCTGTATTGCTTGTAAAGTGATGAGAATTTGCATTTTCTGCCCTTATCTTTTTACCTAATTTTTCCTTGATTGCTGTGACACCCTACTATGCCTGTTCCTGTTTAAAACTCGATAGAAATATCTGTACTTTTCATCTTGAAAGTCAGGTTAGGACAGTATGCTTTGCAGAACATTTCCTTGGAGTATCAAATGATGTCTTCTTGGCTCATACAGTCAGCTACAAGATACTTTTGAAGTAGGCTAGTTAGAACAAAATACTAAGTGTTCAATTTTTTATACTTTCACTCAGTAGTTTATTCTGGTTTAAGTAGGACAGAGAGATCCTGAGGATTGTCTGTTCTCTGAAGTGCATTCCACTGGTATGTGGTACACTGATGTAGAGCAGGCTTGAACTTGGAGACTTCAGCTGCAGCATGTTGTTGGAAGGCTTTTGGCTGGCAAACTTTCCATCAAAAGTCAGATTGAAGACTAGAAGATAGGACCTTGATGTCTGCTACAAGTTTTTTCTTGTTTTCTTAGGAGTTGAGGGGTGGGGAGGAAACAAGCAATTGAAAGTTTTCCCATTCCAACTTACTGAAGATTTGGAACCTATCTTTAAACTTTTCCAAAATGCCTTAATATACTTTCTCTGTACCAAACAGCTCATATGACAGTGTCTAGTAGAAAAAAAAGTGTGAATAAGTAGAGTTTGAAAATTCACTATGGAAATAGAGTTCCTGGCTCTAAAAGCTGGAAAAAGTTGTTTTGGCACATGCTGTGAAAGGAAAGTTATTTGTTATGGCTGTCGTTGAAATCTGTAATTGAATAAGAAGGATAAAAGCAAATGTGAGGACTTCTTCTGTGGCATCTTTTTAGATTAATATACATCTTAATGAGGAACATTTTTGAGCATTGGTGCACCACAGCCTGTGAAAATGGGGAAGAATTGTAACAACAATATGCAAGAGGTTGGAGCCTTTTAACTGGTTGTTGAAGTAACATTTGATGGCTGCTTTGAAAACTACCCATGTAGATGAACTTAGTCTTTCTAAAGGTCCTGATAGAGGTATTTCTTATAGAAGGCTGTTGTGCATTATACCAGTTGTCTTCAGGAGACTTGCTGGCCTCATCTGTTATATGTCATCTGGAAAATGGGGCATTCCCTTTAAGGGAATGATTAAATAGGGACACTGCCTCAAGGGGTAGTTTTCTGCACATTTTTTACAGTGACTGATAAAACCATATGGGTCATGTGAGTCTATTCTAATTGAATCAGCTTTTATTGAAAGATGGAATTGCTAGAAATGCACTGAATGGATGAATTTCAAGTAAATGATTCATGGTGTAAAATAGCTACGAATGTGAAAGCACAAATCAGAGTTGTCTGACAGTTAGAATTCAAATATATATAGGATGTGTAGAAATTGCATTGCTACTCTGCTAAATGCAGATGGATCTATATCACATTTTCTCATACCGACCACTAGCTCCCTTGTTTGCACTGTCATAATTATTCAGTGGCATTATTTGCAGAGGCAGTGAAATGGCCTGTTAACCATCTAGGCTGTGACAGAAGTAATGGTAATGAGAAAAAATAATTTTGGATAGCAAAGTGTTGAAGATGCATTTAATCATGAACTGCTTCAATTTAGCAATGAAGACTAGTTTCTCACAAGATGGCTTTGTGTGGTGATTAGTGAGGGCATATTCATGTGACATGGCAAGCTAAACATAGTTTAATCTGATAGTTTTTATTCTATGAATAGCTTAATAGACTACTGATGACTGAGGGACAGTGAGCTGATCTGTATCAGAACCCAAAGACTGCTTCTTCTGATAGTGATTTAATTTATTTGCTAGTAACTTGTACTTGCATTACATGAACTGACAGAAGGAAATATTTTTTAGTTGTCATAGGATTTAAACTGTTAAAAATCAGGAGTGGAATCATTACATGAGCTGCTTGCTTCTGTGTAGAACACAGTTTGCAAGATCTAACTGGCTGCAGCATTTTTAATACTAGGTATACACATAGTCCCTGATGATTTCCTGTTCACTTTAAATAATATCACTAATGTGCTTAATAGTCACTGATGTTTTGTTTTGGTGTTTTTTTAATTAGGAGGTAAGTTGTGGCTTACTGGAACTTGATCTCAAAAGCCAGCAATAGTAATGGAGCCAAGGTTTGTGCTGCGTTTATAGTGAAGTTGAAAAAGCAACTGTCTTTGTTATGGAATATTGTTTGGCAGAACCTAAAAGCTCTTGTACAAGGTGCTGCCAAAAGAGATTGTGGAGTACATATGATAGTTAATAAAAAGGTAAATACAATTTTAAAAAGCAAATGTTGCTTATATATCAAATCTAGAAGAAAATGTTAAGTTAGTTGAAAAATTGCCTATTAGAAGAAAATCAAGTCTAAAAATATTGCAGCTACTAGTCTGCAAATATATGGAAGGATATATTAAAAGCTGTTGTTTATTTTGTGTGTACAAATGCTTGACAATTCTCTAATTATTTGGGAATTAGTGTTTTACATTTGACAAAAATAGTCCCTCTATTATTGAAGTTAAAAAAATATTGCATGCTTTTAATTGTTTACTGTCAAACTAACACTTGAAAATTTCATTGTCTTGAAGCACAAAGAAAGATCAATAAAAAAGGTAGGGAATTTTTTGCTTGGTTTCTGTGCAGTCAGATTGCATATACTTACACCTTAATGGTACAAATTTAAGCATAAACTGGAATGAATGGCGTAAAATATAACAGTTAAACTTTTGCTTTTGTACTCGGAAGTTTAATAAGACTCTGCCACTCTGTGTCAAATTGGTTGTTGATTGCCAGCATTATTACATTGGGACAGACACTGCAGTGCCTTAATACGTGTGTGTGTATGTGTCTTGGTTGTAGTTACTTCTTTCTGTATTATAAAGGATTCAG
Source organism: Turdus rufiventris (assembly GCA_013186435.1). NCBI lineage: Eukaryota > Metazoa > Chordata > Aves > Passeriformes > Turdidae > Turdus > Turdus rufiventris. Next base: position 4,162,604 of record PYHW01009542.1, on the reverse strand, counting down.
GTAACAATTTCTTGACTCCTGGGAAATTCTTCTGCATTTTAAGCCATGATAAGATTATGATGCGGTATTTGATTTAGTCCTGTTAATTTTATTTAACGCTGTCAATACAACTTCAATGTCTATACAAATGTAGACCTTAGCCTTCCAATATTTTTTTGTGAATTCTTAGTTTTGAAGAGAAGAGCAGTCTCTTTGAAGTGAAACTGTTCAGAAGCAGAGGTTAGCTCAAAGCAAGGAAGAGTCAGGTAGCTGTGTATAATGCTTAATTTTTAGGTGAATGTTTAGGTGAAATTGCTTAGATCTTTTGTCCTTAAAACCAGTTACATTGGGAGGGAAAAGAGACTCTGGAAGGTGCATAGATACAAAAATCACTAGTGTCAGTGTTACCTGTTTTACAGAAAAAAGCCCTCACACTGAAAAAGAGTGAAAACATGTCTGAGGAATGGGAATGTTAATTACTTGCTTGATATAGTAACTTACCAGTATAGGTGGGTGGGAGAAGGGAGGTATCCCTCAATAAAACCTGTCTGATGGGTGGGAGGAAAGTTTATTGACTTCTTAATAAGGTTTACTTCAAGGTAATGCATTACTTGTTGCAGAAACCGAATTTGAAATACCTTTCTTTCATTCTGGACCCATTTAGATGTTCTGCCATCTAAATCTGCATCATTGATCCATCATGGAAAGTCACATTCCAAAGCTGCTGACTGCAATCTGTTCTGTAACCTGCTGAGTGAAAAACTGTTTAAGCTCTATTAGAGAGTTAGATCTTTGTACAATTAATGTCTTTTTGAAAATGCACTGGAAGTTTCCTTCTCATATTCTAATACTGCTACAATACTCAACTATAGATGTGCTTTATAAAAGTTATGGAAATAAATGCTGTAAGAATTGCTCAAAACATTTTTATCTATGTGAAGGTGTTACAGGAGTATTCATTCCTTAGAAAATCATCTGCTTAAAACCACCTCTTCACATCCTTCAATTTGTTTAAAAAGCTGCTTACTGTAAAATCATGCTGCTCTTTCTATTTGTCTCCCTGCTTGCTTTCAAGATTAGTAACAACCTTTTATTTTTATATTAATTGTTCTAGTTACTGTGTTAAGAGATATTTAAGAATGTGGACCTTAGTGAAATGAGGACATGTGGTGGAGGAGATTGGAGTAGAGACTAGCTGGAATGTGATGATGAAGTAGAAAGTATGTGAAGATAAGCTTTTCTCAAGATTCCAGTAATGACTGGAAAAATGAAGATTAGAGTATTACTGTGGATATCAGATTTCTATTAGCTTCTTGAGACATTAATATTTAGGATAGATGTAAGTGGAAAAGGATCTTGAAATAAATTATAAGATATTTAAAGCCTGTACATTTGTATTGCAAGATGACCCAGTGTAGTAATGAAAGAACAGAATAGAATTGGAATGATTCAACTTCATTCTCAACAAGATTTTAATTCCCTTAACTGTGTTCTGTTTAGACTTTAAAAAGACATGTATGAAACAAACATCAGGAAATCAGGATTTTTATCAGGGTTTGGAATGCTTACAAGGCATTTCTGAAGTCATTGCTAGATGAGGGAGTAGCAAAAGCTGGTGGAGGAGGAATAGTAGTATCTGAATGATGCTGGAATTCCATTTGAAAAAAATGTTAGCTGAGTCAGCTTAGTTAGAAACACACGAACAGATGGAAAAGAGATTGAAAAGTCTGCAGGGCATGAATAATGGAGGGATACAATAATCTCTTCTGTTTACAGAAGGTTGTTTTTTAAGCAATTGTCCTTCATAAGCAGTAAATGAAGAGGAAGGTGGGATTCAGGAAAACTTGACTGGTTAGTTGGAGGAGCTCACTGACTTTTTTCTGAAGCCCAGTGAGTAGTTCTAGGTAATTTTTCCTACAAGCTGGTTGACCTTGTTCTGTTATGCTTTGCACAAAGATACTTAATTGAGAATGACTGACTTTTGATTTTAGAGTTTCTACTACATTTGTCAGAACTGTGACAAGGTTCTAGGTTTAATCTATTACATCAGCATGCCCTGTGTTTACAATGCAATTTTTGTAATGATCTCCAAGACTTTCCCAAGGACCCACCATAAAAAAAGTCATGTGCAAACTGTAAAGGCAAAAGCGTTTCTTTTTTTGTACTGATTCTGTTCTTCAGCAGTCAGCTTCATGAGTTAGACCAAAGATGATATATATAAATTGATTATTTACTACATTTCTGCTTGTAGTTCTGGATTGTTCAGTTGTGGTGGTCCAATAGTGGTCCAGTGATAAAGGCAAAAATGCTTGTAGTCGTAATGCAGAGCTTCTTTCTAAACACTGGTTAACTTAGGTGCTCTTAAATATTCTTAAACAGCAAGTTACCATAAATATAAACAAAAGGGGTGTTAACTTCATATCTGCTTAATCTGTAGCAGTGTATTACAAGGAGTCTTTAATTGGTTTTGAAAACGAGTAATTTAAAATGTTGTACTTCGGCAAATCAAAATCAATTTCCTGTTACAGGGATAGTTTATCTTACTTTTATCTTCTCTAAAATAGTCTTTTCTCTATGAATTTATTCATGCTTGAATGACATGATTCAGCTGCTTCTAAGCAAGTACAATTCTATCAGGTTCCAGCTTCATGAGTGTAGTGGAGTTATCTCCTGACACCTGCATGGCTTTTGAAGTGCTTGGATGCAGTCCACTACCTCGTTTTGAGTACCTGGGGAAAAAATTGAGCACTTGGAAGGCATTCCTAGTGTTGAGAGATGAATTACTTTTTTTTTTTTCCCAATGTTTTTAATATAGGAACCTTGGATGCCTCATTTAATAAATCGGGACATGAGAAAACAGATAATAAAATTTAGAACAGAGATATAGCTGTAGAAAAAATTGACAACAAAGAAGATGACTGTTTAATGGAAGGCATCTCTTGTCATAGCAAAGCCACCTATAACCTCTTGATTAATTGTTAGTACATCTTCCAAAATATGTTTTCTCTCTGGTTTTTTGTCTTTACTGACTTTGGTTCCTCATTTCAAGGATTTTATTTTTTCAGCCTCATTTGATTTATGGTATTTGGAAAAAAGTTCTAAGCCTAGGACTTAGTTCTAAGCTTTCCCAGCTGTACTGTAATAGAAATTACCTAGTTTGCCCTCAGGAACTGAAATTGTAAAAAATTACAAACTTAACTTGTCTAAGATTGGGTTTTTTACCCCCTCTCTACTCCTTTTTAACAAATTTCCATAATCATGGTGTTGGCCACACTCCTGGGAAACAATCCATTGTGCGTCAAGTTCATTAGTGTCTTGGTTCATAAGTAACATGTCCGATCATTCAAGTCACTGTGTAATAATGATGGGATTGTCACTTGATTGTCATGAAAAACTATCCCTATCTCCTGGAGCAATCTTTGGTTCAAGACAGATCATCAGTTTTCTTTATATATCACAATTATTTTTCACCTGAAATTAAAAGGTTGTGCATCAATTACACCTTGGTTCTTACTCTGTTATGCACTACTGTGGCAAAAGTTTGAAAAAATTCTGAGACAAATTTTCTTAAAATGTCTTATGTACTTTTTTAACCTACACATATGTAGTCCATTGAGTCCCTTTGAGTTGTTCACTGTGGGCTCAATACAGTGTGTGTTTCACAAGGTCCTAGTGCTGTAAGCTGGGTGGTTTTCACTAAAGGGATTTGTTCCTGGTCTTTGTCCCTCCATGAGTCAGCATAGGCTCAGTTCATGCGTGTGTAAGGGGCAGTCTAGTTTTTATCCCTAAGTTCTATTGTGTTGACAACTTGTTCATAGTCTTTCTTTTAACTTATTTTAATTCATTAAGAACTTACTGTGAAGACTCATGAAATCTCAGCTGATTTATATTAACTATCTTTCCCACACTTTATGAATTCTAGTAATTTGGCTTTCACTCTGTAACTTGAACAATTCCAATCATTACTGAAAATATAACTTGTTAATGGGAGCTGCCTTGATTTCCTGCATTTGTTATTTTTCTCATCTCTTCGCCCAAGCAAGAAGTGCCAGTAGTGTGATCTTGTGGGTTAAATAAGTATGTGTGTGAGCTGATAGCTTCTGTTGCTTTAATAACAGTTTTGTATTTTCAGAGTATCACAGTGCATATAATTTGTGCTTTGTCTATTTAAAAAAATCCTGACATCACAATCCAACTAACAAAACCCAAGAGCTCAGCAGGGTAAGCATTCTTTTGGAGAAGAAATTTACATCTTCAAAGTCTTAATAACAGAAACTTTTCTATCTATTGTGACTTGAACTTTCCTAATTCTGAAACTGCAGAGCAAGTAAATACACTTGCAGTGGAATGAGTAAAATGTTTCATTTCATACTAGGATCATCCTATTCCAATACAAAACAGAATAAAAAAAGTAATACATTTCAAAATAATACTTTGGGAAATGTAAAAATAATAAATTGTTGCAATTCTTTTACCTGCCATTGCTCTTCTCACACGGGTTTTTAGTTTGGATCAAACTTGGAAATGAAACTTGCACCGTGTACTGATTGAATGTGGTCTTATGTTTCTCTTGCCAGCTTCCAAAGTATGTGTGTTCTGACAGCTATATCCTCCCAATATTAATTAGCAGTGTATTTCTTTTCAGTGAATAACATGATCAAAATGGTACACAACAGGATTTATTATTGCCTCCAATAAATTTGAGCTGAAAACGTTTCTATACAGCCAGCGATGGCTTTAGCTCTGATACCTCAAAGGTCAGCTTTTCTGCTTTTGCAATATGGATTGTCTATTTCTGTATTGGAGAAGACTCAGACCAGACCATTTCAGCATTTGTAGGGGCTGGCACTGGGTGGTAAAGTAATTTCTGGAAGAATTGTCTTTTGGAGCTCACTCTGAGCTCTCTATGACAGCTGTGAGAAGAGGGCATGTTACAAATATGGTCTCTAAATCCTGTAAAATAAAAAAAAGGAATCTCATTTGTTGATAAGGCAAGTAAGTGAAACAAAAAGCTATAATGGGTTGAAATTTTATATGCTATCTTAATGAAGTGTTAGCAGCAAGATATGTTTAAACAATATTTCTTCTTACAGTGATGGTTGATGTTAATTGAAGTGTAGACAGTTTGAGACTTGCAAAGTCTAAGCATTATGCATGTCTATATATATGTGCACACAGGAAACCTCGACCTGTCTCTCAGCTGGTTGCACAACAGGTTCCTCAGCAATTTGTGCCCCCTACACAATCAAAGAAAGAGAAAAAAGACAAAGTAGAAAAGGAAAAAAGTGAAAAGGAAACAACAAGCAAAAAGAACAGTCATAAGAAAACCAGGTAAAAAATTTAGAAACTTTTGCAGTATTGGTAAAATGTAATTTATAAACAAAAATAAGAAAGTTTTCTTTGATTTTACTGCTTTGTAAGTGCTGTGGCAAACAGGTTATATGTTGGTGGGCGGTTTTATTGGTTTAGGCTGTCTATAAATATGAAGACCTGCAGTGTGTAGTTGTGGCCAGAAGATGGAGATCAGCTGAACAGACACTTTTTGAGAGTTATTTGGGATATTGTTTTAAGGCTTTATAGAAGTATTTTTCGTAGCATACAAAACTGTTGATAAGCAGATTGATGATATTAATCTCTGGAAAAAAGAGGGGATTGGAGTGATTAGTTTTCATGCAAAATAGTAGTGGGAGGAGAGAGAGCCAGTACCAGACTGCAGATGAGTAGGGAAAATGACTTGGTTATTGATAGCCTTGTAGAACCTTCAGCTTTGAAGGGCTGAATTAGAGCCCACATAAATTAATGTGACAGGACAAGGTATATGTATTACCTAGTGATAGAAGTATCTGTGTCACATCTGGGATGCTGAAGGACTCTTAAACTGAAAACATGAAATATTGCAGTACAGACAAGCAGTTGTAAAAGCCTTGATCTTGCTGTAAGGAAGGAAGGTGCAAACTGCTAAACAAAAGCAGCAGGTTTAACCCCTAATTCATTGTAATCTAAGCATAAAGTTATTGTGGCAAGAATGCTCTGTCAAAAATCCTGAGAACTGTTTAAGACATGTAGTCAAAGTAAATATGGGAGAAACTTTTTTTTTTTTGGAAGCACTCCAAAATAGCTCAGCCAAGAAGTATCCTTTGGGATTAGTTATGCAGAGAAGTAGCAGATGCTTCTGTTGTGCCTGAAATAGGATCATTAGGATCAGAACAAGGGAGGGACTGAGAGTCAGCAGAGAGCAGTCATTAGGAAAGTCATGGTTAGGATTAAGGACATTGAGGTGTTATTTCCTTTGCTTTTTTCTTTTTTAAATATTCACATTTACAAGTTTACCTCATGCAGCTGAAGTACTTCAGTTATGAAGCATTTGATGTTAGCATAGTGAGCTTTAGTTAAGCCAATTAAAAATTATAAATTGAAATATTAATGGGTAAATTGCAATAATACAGTAAAAATGCGAAAAGTGAGATAGGGAAAGAGTAAGGAAGTTTGAAAAATAACTAAAATAAAGTCTTGGACCAAAATACCAGAATTGCATTAAGATTTTTTTTTTTTAATGCTTCAAACAGTTAATTTTTTTCCAAGATTTGTTTCTCCAGGTATGATGGTAAGTTAAGAATGCGGGATTAGTTTAGGCAGATTTCTTCAGTCGTCTTTGAGAAATGGATATCCTTGCTTTTTGCTTTAAAATGTGTGTATTATTGCTGGAAACAACTATAAAAATCTTCATGCACACTTAATATAATTAATAAGCTTCAGGTACACAGCACTTGCACAAGGTGATAATTTTAAAGTTTTTCTCTCTATTCCCATGATGCAGATCAGCAGATTTTCAGTTTTTTCTGAGATGCTTCAGTCATGCTGTTTCAGCCTCAGGGGAGCATGATGTCAAAGCCCATCTCAGTTCTAGTGGAGAAAAGGCATGAGTCGTTTCAGCAGAAGTGAATGGCAACCAATTCTACTTCAAACAAAGTTGATGATAGGGTAAAGATTAGAACTTTGCTGTTATCACACCTGCAAATATGCTGTCATTATTTTATTGCAGCTTGAGCCAGTGCTAGCGGTGGAGTCAGTTAAATGCACAAACTGTGCTGTTCATAACTGTTTGTATGAATTCAGCTGTCTGGTATCAGTTTTTCATGGTGATCATGGGAAAAGACTAAATTGAAAGTCCTTTATACATGTCACTAGCAAAAATACAATTGCAAAATATTAGTCAAAATATTCTTTAGCTCTTTTGGTTGTGAAAAATCAAACAGTGGAAAGATTGAATGAAGAGACTTACTCTGTCAACACTGTATGTAACGTTCACCTCTGCATAATTTAAAACAGAGCCTATGCCAGGAATACCAGAGTCATACTGTGAACACAAAGTCCAGTTTAAACAGCATACTATTGTACTATTTGTATTATTCTAGTGGTCCTAGTGAGGTTTTGAAAGGAGGTAACACCTGCTGCAAATTAATGTTGTCTCTGCTGTTGAATCCAAAAGACAAGACACCAGCATCCTCATTACTGAATATAATTTTCAACTTAGAATTGTTGCTTCAGGCTGCTGCAGAAATGGATGTTTCCCTGGATCAAATTCATAACTTTACATAGTCAAAATAAAGTTTTGGGTTTTAAAAGTAAAACTTCACATATGCAACACATACAAATTGTTGCACAGTGACATTATTCAAAATATCAACTTCTAAATAGTTTTGGGAGATGGTAATGTGTTATATTCAACTATTTCAATGTAGAACATATTTCTGGTACCTTGTTTTCCTACATATTACATTTTGCAAAAAGGAGTCTTATATAAATTTGTTCTCCAGTGCTTCTAAAAAGTAGGAGAGAGACATGATAATAAGATGGTGTGTGTGCTTTTAATATGATTATTTGCTTTATTTAGGCCAAGGTTGAAAAATGTGGATCGAAGTAGTGCTCAGCATTTGGAAGTTACCGTTGGAGATCTGACAGTCATTATTACAGACTTTAAGGAGAAAACTAAGTCACCACCTGCTTCCAGTGCGGCTTCTGCAGATCAACACAGTCAGAGTGGTTCTAGCTCTGACAACACAGAGAGGGGAATGTCCAGGTCATCTTCACCCAGAGGAGAAGCATCATCACTGAACGGGGAATCTCATTAAAGTTTATTTCTTCCAGTTTCTTTAGTCCCTTCGAAACATGCAAATACATACGTTCTGTCACCTGTTACCACATTTTCATGACAGATTAGTCATGCATAATTGATAGGTTGCCTGGAACATAATGCAGTTTAAAAAAAAAAGGAAAAAAAAAGTGCAATGATATAGAGTAACAGCGTGAAGCTGAGTCAGGGGAGGTTTAGGTTAGGTGCCACAAAAGGTTTCTTACTCTGAGGGTGTTTGGGCACTGGTACAGGCTCCCCAGGGAAGTGGTCACAGCACCAGCCTGACAGAGTTCAAAAAGTATTTGGACAACGCTGTCAGGCACCATGGTGTGACTCTTGGGGCTTTCTTGTGCAGGGCCAGAATTTGGACTCAATGATCCTTTTGGGTCCCTTCCAACTCAGCTTATTCTGTGATTCTGTAGTAATTTAAATGCTATCTACAAATGCTTATGAAGCATCTTCAGACCAACTTTTTAATCTACGTGCATAACGGTGCCATGAAAATGTGGTTTGAATGTTCATAATGCAGTGTTATTGGTATGTCCATTTTCACTTTTAGTTTAGTGAATTCTAACACAACTCTTGGAGTCTCTACTATTGGCATGTACTGAATTTAAATTTTTATAACATAGTTCAAGCTGCCTAAATATGTATTATTTGAGAATTGTGAAACATAGTTATATGTATGCAAGTCAAAGATCAACTTAATCAATTATTGCTGCAACAGAATTTTCATAATAATTATCTTAAAAACACCTGCTGGTACTTGGTGTGGTTAAATAGGAAAAATGTTATTAAAGAAAACATTTGTATGGATTTTTGCCAATGTTTGACACATTTTACTAGATTACTGTTACTGAATTATGTTGATGGTTTTACCAATATTTTTTGACACTTAAAACACTTATTGTAATGTTTACAAGCAAAATAGAAAACGTTCTAAGCATTGATTAGTTAACCTTGCAATTCAGGTAAAGTACTGCATTGTCGCTGTACACTGGTATTTTGTGTTGTGTAACAAATACTGAACCTCAGATGGTGATGCATTTGGCAAATACTATTTGGAAATATGAAAGTTTGAAAAAGCTTTAAAAAGAACGGAACTGCAGTTATCATTTCTGCTTAGTGCTGTTTCCTTGCCCCAGATTTCTTATTTCAGTACAGGAATATCACATGTTGCACAAGAATAAGGAATTTTTTTTTTCTTCTTGAATCAATTTCTTTAATATTGAATTGGCCTATTAGAATATATTATGTCATAAATCATTTGAAAAAGACTCAGTATCCTACTTTATGGCATAAGCGGTCAACATTTATGCACTTAGCAATATACTGATAAAGAGCAGAACTATTTACAATACCATCTGGTAGTATGTAAAATTACCAATAAAATATTTTTGTGAATACAGATTTTGCATTTTTGTTTACAACCAATAAGTGTTTTGATACATACATACAATTCATGTATAGATTTTAAATTATATATTCTGATTCATTACAAAAGTCCATTTAGCTCCTTTTAGTGACATAGGGCACTTACACTCCTGTGAGCCTTTTCTTTTTCATTCAAAGTAAATATATTTTTAAGCCTATGTGAAAGTTGGATGGACCTTGGTGGTGAATCCAGCCCCAAATTATTACCCACATATGATATGTCTTCTGAACGTCTTAAAATACTGGATTTTTGTAGCCCCTAAAAATTGTGATGTTTGGTGGTTTCTTGTAGTAATGTATTTTTCTGTTTTTAATGCAGTACTTCTACAGGCACAATGGTACTGTTCTATTTTGTAAGATGCTAGTTGTGAAATACAGTTAGTTGCATAAAATGAGAGTCTGATGTGATATCTGAGAACATACATACCTCATTCCTTGGTGTTGCTGTTTAAACTTTTTAGACATCAAATGTTAATTATAGGCTATTTCAGATGGATAACTACTGACCTGTTTATTATGTATTCTGCTTTATCTTACTAAGTAGGATGTCTATTCATTGCTGTTACCTGGCCAAATTTAGTATCTGTAAAACAATGCTTTTTAAGGTTCTTAAGTGTTTTTGGGGCCGGGCTAGTGTTCAGAATAACATACACTAGTTTTTAAAAGAAAAATACATGCTTCTCAACTTTATTATTTTTATATTTTATTTTTTAGCTGGGACTGTTTGCTGAATATACTGATGTAATGGATTACAAGAGCTGAAACTGTTTAAAGTAATCAGTTTAAGGATAGTAAATCTCATTGCAGGAAGTTTTATGAAATGTGTTTCTAATTTGAAATGTAATGAATGCTAACACATTTCAGAATTCCTTGCAAAGAAATAATAATCTATTACCAATAATTCACTAAATGGGAGATGTATTTTTATTTAAGTTAATGTGAATAAACCACCTAGCACTGCCAACTAAAGCACTCTATCTTCAGAATTAAGTAGCCATTTGGTTTGAAAGGCCGGATGGAGTGGATTTTACTATGATTCAACTGTCTCTAGAGAATAATCTCAAAAATGTGATACAAGTACAGTTACCAAAAAGAATGCAAAAAGTCTCTCTGTTCTTTATTGAACAAGACATTGAAGAACAATTTCTACTGCAGGTGCTACCGAAGTCATCTAGGATCTTTAAAGCTGTGGTGGTTATAACTGAACTATTAGGTTGCCAGAGTTTTATTGCAATAATGCTTGTTTTAGCATTTAGCAAAGTTAAGTTTTTGCCTGTTGGTGATTACAGGTGTATGACAATATTGACAGCAGAGTAGACAAATTCTAAGCAAAATACTGCATTTTACTCTGTTCATGATATAATTTAAATGAACTTTACTTTCATAATTTCTAAATAATTTTGACTTGTAATAATCCTGAGTCCTTTTTTCTAACTGTAAATATATTTAAAAGCATCTTTACTCCATTTATAAAAAGTGAAAATTTAATGTTGTAATGTGTTCTGATTAGCTATTTTTCTCTGTGATTGCTCTCTGCATAAGAACTGTTATTTGTTAAATCTATATATGCACCAGTCTTTAACAGCCATACATCCTGGGATTTTCATGAAATGGTGGCCCCACAAAGACAAGTGTGATAGTGTTCCATGTAAATGAGTTCCTTTATGTGCTGATTGATTGTCTGGTTTCAGAAAGGAAAAGGGGGGAGAAATGGGGGAAAATTAAGTATAAATAGTTCATTGATAAAGTGTACAGTAATTCAGTTTCTTAGCTTCCTAATTTTGCCATTAATTATAGGTGGTATAAGAAAAAGAACAAATATACAGTTGACTGATCTCTTTTTTTCATTAATTTAAATCTATGTTTTGGAGATAAACAAAAATTCTTCTGCTCAGTAGCAAGTTGAAATATACCATATAAAATCTTGATTCCAACAAAGGAGGTAGTAATAAATACATAAATTACATTTAAAAATTTAGGATTCTTGATATTAAGAGTCAATAATTGAGACTATTATTGAAATGTCAACCTATTACATGTTTATCTAGATGTTTGATGTTTTGGGGCATAGATTGTAAAATCTCAAAAAGGTTTGATTTTATAATTTGTGCACTTTACATTTTTTTTGATATTATGAATAGCACATTTTCAAGTAGCCATGCAAGACTGCTTTCTAGAATTTGTTCTATTGGTTCACTGTAGTGTTTAGGTAGGTCTTCTAAACTTCACATCTTGCATCTTAAATTCTTTACTTTTTTCCTCTCCTGTCTCAAAAGCCTGACAATTTCCTATGTTTTGCTGATTGATTTTACTTTGTTAACAGGATTGATTTGGTATGGAACTGTGTATTGTGTACTTCTTATCCAGGGTTCTTTAACTGTATCTGTTTGGGGTTTTTTTCTGTGACATGCCTTTATTTGGCTCTGCTCCCTTTAGGGAGTCTGGGTATACTTCATTCAAAATCAGAAATAATAGGGAAATAGAAAGGCATTAACATTTAATTTCTCCAAAGGCAACAGCAAGTGCTATACTTGTAGTAAATTTAGCCTGTGCTTACTCAGGAATAAGATAGATAAGATAACAAGTTAATGCTGGTTTTGGCTAGTGGACTAGTCAGTCAAATATGGCATTTTGAAAATGCATACTTCTATTTCAGTGTTAAGATTTGAGTGTGCTGGAAACACAGTTTGAGCTCTCAGGGGTTTTCCTGACTTGAAATTATGCCCCAGCTTATGTCAGAGCAGTCTCAGTTTAAAAGGTTACAACTTCAGACTAGTAAAAAACTGTACAGTAAAATCAGTCAAACTAGAAACTCAGATGGCTTTCTTTTGTGCTGTCAAAGTTTTTAAAAGAGGAGAAACTGTTAAAGAGACTTATAAGACTTGTCTAAGACAACAGTCAGAGATTGAGTTTAGCTTGTCATCTAAAGAAACCATGTTTTAACAAGAATTAACAGGAGTTTACTTCTAATTAAACTTGGAAAATTACTTCATACGTTAATTACAAATTAGTGGTCTGTAGAAATTTTGTAGCTTCCTGTCTAGAATAGAGTAAATGGTGCAACAGCACTGAGAAACTGCATGCTTGCTGGAAAATACTATTATCCAACAGCAAGTGTTGTTTACATGACTTTCCTAAGACATTATGCCAAAAGACAGTGATATGTCTGTGAATGAGGCCCGGGAGTCCAGGTGTGTTGCCCCTACCTAAGCTGTACCATTAGAATCAAACAGTAAAAGAAAATGCAGTGAAAAAATGAATTAGTTTCAGATTCTAGAGACTTAGTAATGCAGGAACTGATTATAGCCTCTGTTTAACAGTGTTGGTAAAAATTAATAAAAACCAACCACCATTGAATCATTCTGATGTATTCAGATCCTAATCTTGCCCCTTTTATGATGGGAGACAGATAAAAGTCATCAGAATGAACTTGCTCTGTCTGCTGATGGCAGATGTTAAGAGCAGACAGTTTAATGAGCACAGGAAGTTTGAGGTGTACTTTTAAGAAGATGAAGGGCAAAAGCATATTCCATAGCTCTTAATGATTATTATTAAGAATAATTACATGAGATTGGTGTCCCACTTGGGATTTTGTAAAAGACAGTTATGTAACCTTATCTAATCATTCCTTGTCCCATATGTTTAAAAAGAAAATTACCACCAGAAAAAATATTGTTCAGGAACAAGATTCTAAAAAGTAGTTCCAAAATGATAATTGTTTTATAGAAAGTATGGCATATCTTGACAGACGGAGCACTATTTGAGCAAGACTATGTTTTCAGGATCTAGGCCACCTGGAAAAGTGTAGTCTTTGATTACACTGTTTTCTGTCATGATTTAACCCCAGCTGGCAAGTAAGTACCACACAGCCCTTTGTGCATTCTCCCTCTGTGCAGTGGTGGAGAGAATTCAAAGAGTAAGAGTCAGAAAACTCCTGGGTTGGGATAAAGACAATTTAACAGGTAAAGCAAAAGCTGCACATGAAGCAAAGTCCATTCCCATGGGCAGGCAGGTGTTCAGGCATGCCCAGGAAAGCAGAGCTCCATCACAGGTAACAGTGACTGGAGCAGACAAACACCATCCCTCCAAAGATCTCCCTCTTCCTTCTTCCTCCAGCTCTGTATGCTGAGCACAGCACCAAATGGTCTGGGATATCCCTGTGGTCTCTTGGGGTCAGGTATCCCCTCACAATTCCTTAGGTACCTCGTGCTGCCTCACTGGTGGGACAGTAGGAGAAGCAGAAAAGGCCTTGACTCTGTGTAACCTCTGCTCAGCTGAATTACCTCAGCATTATCAACACTGTTTCCAGCACAAATCTAAAACACAGCTCCGTACCAGCTGCTATGAAGAAAATTAACTATCCCAGCCAAAACCAGCACATGTGTGTGTAAATACCGATCTTGGTTAAAGCAAAGTGAACATGCTTCCTCAAGCTTTTAAGACATGTAGCTGTAGACCAGTGTAGGTCTAATTTACAGTGGAGTTATTGAGAAGATAGCTGAGGAAAAGAAACTATTAAAGTATTTTTTGATAAACTGCAAACCAAGTGCATGCAATTTTCCTCTTCTGTATGAAGAAGAAAAAGGATTTAGAAAAAGGAAATAAATGTAACCCAGGCTAATGAAATGTGACTCTTTACTCTCTTCCCAAAATCACTAGATTCTACAAACTTCAAATTCTGTTTGGTTCAAAGATAGTCCCAGGTATTTGTCACTAAGGAAGGATGGAGTTGTTCAATCACTTTGCATCTGTTAAGGCGAGTCAGGGGTCAGGCCAATTCTACTTTCTGAATACCCACTTTGGGAACACAGAGATCTAACTTGCCATTTATATGCATCTAATATATAACTGTCATCCATGAATAATCTATTTTAAGCTGACTCTTTGCACAGAACAAATAAAAATGCTTCAATGTCAAGCCAGTTCCTGATGGCACATATCTCTGAGCAGGAAAATCTGGCATCTGACTGTTCATCTCTCTGTAACAGCCTTCAGCTATGAATTAATCTAGGCAAGGGAAATATCTTCAGGTTACATGTCTTATCATTACTCCCACATCTGAAGGAAACATATTCTGATTCCTGATTCCTTCTCCCTTTTCTTTTGTTTCTCTTAAATACATCTATAGTATAAGTGGATACAGTGAATTTGAAGTAATTTATTATGCCTACTTTTTTAAGTGGGGAATTTGATTGCTGTTCCCAGTTGTTCAGCTATATTTGGGTTTCTTTAAGATCAACATGGTCATTCAGAATAAGGTATGTGGGAGCTTAGAGGTCAATATCAATTTTATCGCTGTTGTCTTTGTTTCTATATAACTGACTACCTGAACGGATTCTTGCTGAGCAAGCTTAGTTACACTGATCTTGTACCTTTCAAGCACTCTGTCTAATGTACCTGGCATTCTGGGATGCCAATTACCTGCAAGTTTCTGTAAATGGTATTATTCTATGCTGAGAGGCTTCCAAATGTGGCAAAATAAGCATAATTCTTTCCAGCTGATGGAGGCAAATGTTGCCAAGTAAAATGCTTTTAGTTCCCGCTGGAGAAGGAGATCTGAGGAGCATGCACAGATACGAGTGCTTTCTCTGCTTTCCTACAGAAATTCCAAGTAGGAAGCTTCTGTTTCTAAAATGTCAAACACCTTCAAAAACCCTCAGTCCAGCAAAAATAGTAATAAGGAGGGGGTAAGGAAAAACAAAGAAAATGTATTTTCAGAATAGTCCCTAGGAAAGCCATATAATGGCTTCTTTGTCTTTTTTGTCTGTTTAGTGTTCCTTTCTCTGTGTACTGTATTGGAAGTAGGCAACACGCGCGCTTCTTAGAGGTGTGTCTTGCTTTATGATTCTTGATGATTCTTGGTTGAGTGACATTTGGCATAAAGATGCAGGGTTTTGTGAATTAAATAGTAAATACCATGAAGATTTCACTCTTGCATACAAGTTATTTGTTGAAAGGGCAGAAGTTTTAATTAAAGAGTTAGGAACAAAATTAATTCCTCTCATACAATTGGCTACTACACAATTTTAAAGGGTCTAATTCCTGGACTGCTAAGAAAAGGATAGCTTTATGTTGCAAGGGTGGTAAGTACCTAGACTAGAATGGATGTGGCTTCTGAAGAGTTTTGTGGCCAGTAATTCATATGGCTGTTTTCAGTGATAATTCCACACCTTAACCTGTTAATCTTGAAGCATTGTTAGAGCATCCTCACAAACAGATCAAAACTACCAACAGTACTGTCAGATGCTCTTAAAGTTTACTAAGTGCCTTACACAGAGCATCACTGAGGCAATGATTCAATTGCAGGGAAGTTTGATAAAAGATTTACTCCTCTGGTTGAAGTCACAGGTTGTCGGTTGTAACCAAGGTGATATTCCTGATTATACACATTAGAATCTTACATTTTATTGCTGATACAAATACCTAATAAAGAACAGTCCAGAAATTTTTGAGGCTTTCAATTTGTAAAACATCCATTATTTAGAGGAGACTTTTTCTTCTAGCCAGTTGTGATGGTCTACTGGAATATCACAGAAGTGAATAAAACTTGTGAGTATTTTTGGATGCTTTCACATTTCTCAGTTTCTCAGTCAAGGACAGTATTACCTTTCTTGGGAAGGGGTACCTAAGTTGGTTTTGTTCATAGGAATTATGTTTATCCAAATAGTTTTTTTAAGGTTTTATTATTAGAAAAAGGGCTTGTTATTTTGAAAATAAAAATCTTACCTGCCAGGTGTCTTCCCCAAAATGAGTAAGTGCCTTTTCTGTTCTGACTCTTAGAAGTATTTACTTTGTCAGATTGAATCTGAACGTCCTGGATAAACCAACTATTAAGTACCGAGTGTTACCAATGGCTTGAAATCCTTTCACTGGAACAACAAGAGACAGATTGTAAGCCACTTGAATTGTTTTGAGACCTGATGTTATCAGAAGTTTTATAACTGCTACAAGTAGTATACTTCTAAGAACAATGTAACTTTTCAGGAACTTGATATTGATAGGAAATAAATATTTATTAAAAGGAGTATATTAAATAAATATTTATTTACCATTTTGAGTAAGAGAAAATGTTACACCATGGGGGCAACAGTCTTGCTGTTAGCAGTCCTGACTACTTAATGGAAAGTAAAACTGAGGCCCTAGACTCTAACTATTTAAGAAAGGGTAGTATTTGGTGAGAGATTGGGACTGTGAATCTTATGTGCACATTCTAATAAAGTAATTTTTCCTACCTAAGTTTTTACCAATTCTCAAGCAGAAAAAAAGCATGAGCAGGTATCAGTAAGAGGCCCTCTGGTTTAATTGGTGCTGCTTCCTATCTCTAGTGGATTTTTTTTTGAATTTTTTTTTAAACTTTGCTCAGGACTGGTACAGCTGAAAGTATATTTTCCCTTCATTCTTAAGCCTAGACTTTGAATGGAGTTTCTCTGAGACACTTTTGTAGTGAAATCGTATTCCCTACAAACATTGAAGACAAAAATAAACATCTCTGTGAATGAAAGAACTTGTGTGGTTGTAATTTTTTAAAATACAGAAATTTAATTAAAAAAATCTAAAGGTACTCTAAGAAAATCATAGTGTATTGATCTACTTAAAAGGTCTCTGTGTAGCAGTCAGAGAGAACAATTTGCATCATGAGATGTTGCAAATTTTCTGTCCGGTAAGCTCTGTTCAATTCCAGCTTAGCACTCCTTTAAGGATGACCATACATTGCATTTAGACAAGCGTATAGTAGCCCATTGGGATACTGCCTCCAACTGACCTCTTCCTGACCTCAGTTCAAAGACTATATTAAACAATTTAAAATTCTGAAAGCTTGGCAGGAAAGCTGAGGGGAAGTGTCTGGGAAGAAAGAAAAAGAAGGAATCACAGTGGAAAGACTATTATTTTAAAATGATAAATATTGCACAGTTAATGATAAATGAAATTGTTTAAAAATTTACATCCCTATAGTTATTTCACATTGATGACATATTGTTGGTTTCAGAGGTGCATCAATAGATGTTTTTGATGCCTAGAATAGTGACACACATTGAAATGCCTTTCCCAGGAATAAATTAATACTTGCCTGTGAACAACCTGACAAGAAAGTATTTTTTGGTGAAAACTGATATAAGTGCACTACACTCTTGACTGACATTGGTGATACTTAGGGTGTGTTATGATAAAATGGTAAATTATTAAATTGTTCAGAACCCCTTTCTGAATGTATTATTTGTACTGTCTAGGAGAAAGTGCAAGAAATACAAGTCAGCAATTCAGGCAATACAAGTCAGCAAATCAGACTTTGGGAATTTGATCTCAAAATGCCAAGAAGTCTCTGCTAATTTATTGGCAGAGATGATTCATTACTGCTTTTGGTTATGATGGAAGGTGAGATATTCCTGGGAGTACTGCTTCTGAAGCAAGAAACTATGAAACCATCCATGCTTGCAAATTAAAGTAACAAATGAGGTAAGAAACTTGAGAAGGGGTCTTTGTCTACAGCTTAATTTCCTTGTATATAAAAACTGTACTTTGCTACTGAAGCAATTTGTAAAACTGTGGTCAGTGTGGGTTCTCTCAGTTTATCTTCAATTCTGCAGTTCCTGTGTTCAGTTTTTGGAATTATTTGTCATTTGTGTTGTTTTGCAGCATGAGGCAAAGGTCTTACAAGACATTCTTGAAAGAAACTGATTCTCTTGCAAAGACCATCAGAATTTCCCATTGCTGTAGCAGATAACTGAAGTGTCAGCCGTGAGTATGGGACCTCATCCCCGCTCCAAGGAGGCAGAATGTGAGGCTGATACCTCCTTGGGTGTAGAGTGCTTTAAACACCACCCTGCCATTATTGGGCATAAATCCTCAAGTGCAGGCAGCAAGTGTTGGGAAACTGTTGATGTGATGACCAAATTTGGTACTAACAGAAGTACTAAATTGGCATCAGATACCAGAATAGGGCTATTGTCACTAATTAAAGGAGTCTAATTTAGTCTTACTTACTCATCTATTTTGCAAGAACAGAAGGGATTCAAAGGAGGAGAGCCTTGTTAAGCCCTTTTATCACCCTTTTATTCATTTCTTTCTGCTATTGACTGTTCAGCAAGACTGCTACACAATTATGTGTCTGAAGATCAAAACAAATTTCTTAAATTCCACACAAATGTTTTGGCAGCCATGGGAGATCACAGCATTCCCCGCAGATATGGGCCTGGTGCCTGGAGATAGTTTAGGACAGTGTCCGATTTTATTTTACCCTTTCTTGTCCTGAAAAAAAATAAAGAGTACAAACTAAATTTATAAAGTTACAGATTAAAGATGGGCAAAGGAAGGCTAAGTTATGCATAAGTACAATCCTGAGTTAGCAGAACTTCAAAGTACTTTGGGTGTTTCAGCTCAGAGCAAAGCACTGCACAATATCCTGACTACTCACTGGCTCTGCTGCCCCTCGTGCAGCGGAATGGTCTGAGAACAATCCAATTGACACCATAAATAAGGCAGCATAATGTCTGCTCACCCCAGGGCTGCACCAGGGCAGCGCAGCACAGGCTGACTGCTCACAGTAGTTACTTCTGTGAGCTTCAGGCATGACCAAGGCTGTCGCCAAGTGTGAGTGCTGGGTACCTTAGGCGCTTGTCTGTGATGTGGCTGTTCTATTCAGTGTTAAAGGAAGCAGTCAGTAAAGAGGGCGATATTAGTGTCATACCTCTTCTTCCTCATACTTCAAGTACTAAATGCTTTAAACTACCATATCTGCTTTTGAAACAGTCATGGTTTTGAATTTGTATTTATGAAAATTGAGCAACCCTTACAGAAAAATGTGGAGACAAACAGTAGGATTTTATTTCTCTATCTCTGACATTGTCTCTACATCAGTTTACATGTAAAATTCTGCTTGAAGGGGGAGTCAAACCAGGATACAGGTGAACAAAATAAAAAGGTAAATAAATTGGCAAAGTCAGTCAACAACACTATTTGGTTTGATTGACTGACTACTTTCCAAAATGCCTCCTTACTGAATGACCATCTGTTGTCTTTTGCGTTTCAAAATGTGAGCTACTGGCTCCAGTGTATCATCTGGTTTGCATTGCTGAATGGCTTTTAGGGATCTGGCAACTCTTCTATACCTCTGTTACCACTTATAAGGACAACCGGCAGTTGTCATCTAATTTTTTTTTTCATTTTAGCTGTTTGCTAGATGTAGTTTTGCTTTCTAAGACATGCAGCCCTTTTTGATTGGAAAAAAATAAAATGCATAAATTTTTTATATTAAATATGAAAAAAAAACCCAACTTAAAATAAAAGCAGTGTTTTTTTGTCTGTGGTCTGAATATTTTCTGGGCTAATGCATTCATTTTAAGGATCTTCAAAAAAGTGAATAGGATAACATAGCACAAGTAGAATAAATTCACCATGTGGAATCTGCACTGTTACTGTGAAATGGAAAAGGTAAAAAATACCTTAGATAACTACTTTCAGATTATTTAGTACATTTCATCTTAAAAATTGAACTTTCAAGGCATATTGCAGTTACTGTTGCACATGGTTACTACTAGTATTTTTTTTTTCTATTAGAGATAAAAAAATATATTGTAGAAATAGAAAAACCCTGACCTGGGTAGCGGGACTCAAAATACCTGATGCTGTAGCAAACAACAGCAGGACAATAAGGAATTTTAAACTTAGGTATTATTATATGTAAATAAACAAGTAAAAACCAGCCATGCTTGCCTTATTTCTATATTTTTTTTGTGTACAGTATGGATTTCCATAAATAAGTGTGCTCTGACTCTTTCCAAATTACTTTAAACACAAATCAAAGAATCACAGATTGGTTTGGGTTGGAAGGGACCTTGAAGGTTGTCTAGTTCCAACCACCCTGCCATGGGCAGGGACACCTTTCACTAGACCAGGTTGCTTAAAGCCCCATCCAGTCTGGCCTTGAACACTTCTAGGGATGGGGCATCCACAGCTTCTCTGAGCAACTTGTTCTGTGTTCTACATCTTCATAACAAGTTTGTTAGTTTTTTCTTTTTGTTGTCTTTTTTTGGTTTTTTTTGGTTTTTTGGGGTTTTTGTTTGTTTGTTTGCTTGTTTTTTTTTCTTGTATCTAACCTAAACCTAAACCTTCTTTCAGATTTAGGCCATTCCCCCTTGTTTTGTCAATTACAGTAATTTCACGATTATAAGCTGCACTGAGTATAAGCTGCACTTCCGGGTGCCAGCAACTTTTCATTCTTTGTCCATGTATAAGCCGCACCTGATTATAAGCCAAACATTACAATACAGAGTGTGATAAAAGGTATCTATTCTATCACCATCTGTTGAGGGTGGGGGCAGTGATTCTTATCTCAATGGCAGATATTCTGCTAATGGGCCATCCATTGAAACCAGGCAGGGCATTGTTCTTTATCTTTTCACAACCCATCCTTC
>PYHW01009542.1:4111672-4138070 GCA_013186435.1 Turdus rufiventris | reverse complement strand
TTTCTTTTCTTTTCTTTTCTTTTCTTTTCTTTTCTTTTCTTTTCGATTTATCTCGATCTAATGAGTTGTTAGAATGTTGGTTTCCTTTTCCGGCTCACAGTGACTACTCTTATGACCCCTGTGAACACACTTTCACAAGTATCAGATGCTGATTTTTAAAAAAAAAATTGATTGTCTTAACACTACTACTTATTGAACACCTGTAGTTTAGTAAGATAGCTTTTTTCTGGATTTGAGCTGTTTTCTGGATGTAGTAAATAGAATTGAATACTAAAGATACAAAAGTTACCATAGCTAAGTAGCTAAATTCTAGTCAAGAAAAGGATTTAAAGATTTAGAAGCATTAATACAAGGAGAGAATTTTGTATCTGGTTGTAACTCTTCATGTTTTAACTTGTTTAAAGACTAGCAGACCTTGTAGCATAAAATGTTACATATTATTCATAAAATATTAATGGTGAGTAATAAAGATACATTATTTTTAAAGAATTTATAAACAGAATTGGGTAATTATATACCATCTGATTTTTTTTTCCTCAGTGATACAATTTAGCTATGGCATTTCAGTTACTTTTGCTTGTCTCCTTTACTCACAAGGCCAAGTTCATAGTAAGAAGCTTTTTATCTTTTATCAGACCAACTCATAGATTAAATGGACAGATTTTGCAGTGTGAAAAAAAGCCTTGTGTGTGTGTAAGTTTAGCTGTTTTTTTCTCCCCTATAGCAACAGAGAGCTTAACAAAGACACTTTCTCTCTGACCTTGCTTTAGTTATATTTTTAGAGCACTGCAGATACATTCTCATTCATTAATTATTCACAGCACTGACTGAAGAGAAGTCCTTAAATTCATATTTGGGTAATGACATGGTTGATAATAATAATAAAAAAATGTATCCCTATGTCACCTCTCTTTAACACTCCTTTTTTATTCTTTTCTAAGAATATAATTTCTTCTTCTGAAGCATGAAACCTTTATTACTACCCATCTGCCACATTCATTCTTGGTGCCACTCTAACACCCTTCAGAGCTCTCTTTCCCTACCTGGAACACTCTTCCACATAAAAGACAGGTGTCACACCTCAGCAGGGAATAAGTGGTCTCTGCTTTTAAGCTTGCTGTCAGTAACTACTCCATTGTATCTGTCTACTCTGACTCTCATGTCTCTGAGTTACTCATGCCATGCCATATGGACTTGACAGTGCGTGTAAGGGGCTGTGAAGTGGGAGAGTGCAAGAATTCATGACACAGGTCAGCAGGTAAATATGCAGTGAGAGCAGTGGACCTGATTTTGAGCACAAACACAAAATCGGGGAAGCTGAATGGCAGGCTGTGGCAGAAAGCACCGAGGAGCACAGAACAGAAGGGGCAGTTAGGACCTTGAGTGGTGCTTTTAGAGCTAGTTCTTCCTGCAGTGCAAGCCAGTAATCTCTTTCCAGAGTTCTTTTTTACATATCCTTTGCCATTTCATCTATCACTCGCCCATCACCACCCTGCCATCTTTGGCCCTGATTTCTCTTCATCCTCCCTAGTTCCTTAGTTCTCTTGGATTCTACATTCTGTTGGTTTTTTGTTTGTTTGTTTGTTTGTTTTTCTCGGCCTCCATTTTCCTGCTTGTATCTCTTAATAATAATCCCAGTATCTCCACTGCAAACAGAGTTGAGTATCTCATATTTTCTGAGGGCCACCTTTTCTCCTAATTTCTTTTATTTTATTTTGGGGAGGAGGTTATGAACAATTTTGGCATTATTTCTCTCCCAGCTACCACTGTTGCCAGCTGGCATCCTGCTTTCCCCTTCTTTCAAGCACAGCCAAGAATAGTAGTAGGCTATGGCTCAGGTTTTATGGACATTCACATATGACATATATCCTTAGACCACAAAAAGTATTACTGAACTATATTTTATGGTTTATTGGAAATCATGTTGGCATTTTTCTTAAAATGCAGGGTCCTGAATGGGGATATTATCACTTATTTTTAAAAAAGGATGTTTCCAGTCTATAGAAAAAAAGTGAGTCAAATGCACTGTAAGGACAAAAAAGTATGCAGAATTATGCCAAACTTTTATTATTTTAAAACCCAGTGTCAGAAGATAAGGGAGAAGCCCTGACTGATGACTTTAAAATACCTTGGCAATAGTACAGGTTAGTTAAGCTGTTAGGCTTTTGCTCAATGATCTGGGCTAGAGAGAGAGGATGTACTACTGTGTAGGAATCAGCTGAAACCTAACCGATGTTCTCCCTATTTAGCAAAATGTATAGCTGTTATTTCCTCTGCCACTTCCCAGCCCTACATTTTGTTTCCAGAAGCATGACTTGGGGAGTCACTTTGCTACTGACTGCTAACAAATCCTTTAGGCTCAGTTCTCCAAGCTTCTCTGGTCCAGCATCTCCCTGTCCCAGGAGCACCCACCTGCTCCTTGGGCCAGCGTGCTGCACAGTCACCTGTGTGCCAGGGCCAGAGGAGGGAAGAGGGCTGGAGGCCAAAGTGATTTGCATGCTCTGACTGTGTCTGTATGAGGAGAAAGGAAATCTGTGCAACTTCAGCTGCCTAAAGAATGAGTGGGAATATCACAAAATGGGTAAAGGGTGAAAGGGAGCACAGTGGGTCATCTGGTCCAGCCTCCCTGCTCAAGCAGGGTCCTCCTAGAATATATTGCACAGGACTGTGTCCATAAGGTTCTGGAATATCTCCAGTGAGGGAGACTCCACCAGCCTCTCTGGACAATCTGTTCTAGTGCTCGGTCACCTGCACAGTAAAGTTCTTCCTTACATTCAGGTGGAACTTCCTGTGTACCAGTTTCTCCTGTTGCCTCCTGTCCTATTGCTTGGCACCACCAAGAAGAGTTCGTCCCCATCCTCTTGGCACCTTCCCTTTAGATATTTATACGCATAGAATATCTTTGTGCAGAAGCAGCTGTGAAGCTTTCACACAGGAAAAGTTAGTGCAACAAAAACATTGAGAGCGGGGGAATAGTTTTGAAGGAGCTTTAGCCCCACTTTTGCCCTTAATGAAGGCACACACCCTCTCACAGCTTTGCATTCTTGTATTGAAGTTCTCAAAACTGTACGCGGGATTCGAGGTGCGGAACAGACCGGGACTGCCACTGTCTCTACTTTTGGCTATTTCGTCTCCCGACTTTTCCCAGAGACCGATGTTCGGGAGGCCTGAACGGGGACGAGACCAGGGTGAGCACAGAGCTGCGGCGGACGGAGGGATGCAGCGGGAAAACGGGGGGTGCGGCTTTTTTCACTTTTCGAGGAAATAAACAGTGGGCGGCACTGCAGCCCCGCCCTGCGGCCCGCCCGGCCCGGGCCCCGGGCCCGCCCCTGCCCGCCCCTCGCACGCCGGGACCGCGCTGGGACCGCGCCGCCGCCGCTCCCGTGGAGCTGCCGCTGGAGCCGCGGGCCCGGCCGGCTGTGCCGCGCCGGGCGGGAGGATGCGGCGGTTCGCGCGGGTGGCGCTGCTGTGCCTGGGCTGCGCCGTCTGCTCGCTGCTCTACGGCCTCAGCCAGCTGGCCCTGTCCCTGGAGCAGCCTGGCGGCGGCGGCCGCGGCAGGCAGGCCCGAGAGCCCGCCACGCCCGGCGCCCGGCGGCAGGCGGGGAGCGCGGGCCGAGGCGAGGCGGGGAGCGGCAGGTACGGGGCCGGGGATGGGGCCGGGGATGGTGCGGGAGGCGGTTCCTGCCGCATTCCTGCGGGGAGGGCCGGGAGGCGCGGGAGCGCGCCGCTCTCTGTCCCGGAGCGGGGCGCGGGGCCGGGCGGGCGGCGCCGGGGCCTGGGAGGCGCTGTGGGGGCAGCGGGCGGTGGGGGCTCCGTGCGCTCCCTCCCGGCGTCCCGCGGGCCGGGGAAGCCTTAAAGCTTTGAACAAACAAAACTTGGAGTGGCCCCGTGCGCGGCGCTGAGCCCTCCCTGGCCGCTGCCTGGGGGGACAGGGCGAGTGAGCGATGAGGGTTGCGTTTCCTTCTTCCAAAAGCAGAAAATGTCATGGTTCTCCTTCAGGTCTGAAACTTAGTAACTTTATGAGTATCAAATATAACTCCAGTGAAGCGAAACTTTGTTATGGGATACCTTAATAGAATCAGTCTTCTCACAGAAACCAGTGAGTTCAGTTCTGTAATTAAAGGGGTGCGCATCCGAGCATCTCACTCTGCATGGTTCTGTTGCCCTCTGTCAGCAGAAATTTTAATGCGGCCATGTGGTAAGTGAGGTTGTGGAATGGAAATTACTAGTTTTCCTTTAGATTATCGTTTCATAATCCTGTTCAGCTGTGGCTACTGGAGTCCTAAAGCCGGGAAAAGAGGAGTGATGAGAAATCTGTTATTGAAATGGAGGAAAAATTAGGACCAGAACATTCCGGGTCAGTCTAGCTCTACGTCTGCCCTGATTCTACAGCAGTTTAAAGCAAAGTGAGTTTATTGGGTTGGCTTCCCAGTGCTGTACAAGCTCTGGCGCCCCCAGTCCATGTTTCCTTGTGCTCTGAGCGCACGAATGAGTTCCTCTGGTGTGCTGACCAGCCTGAAAACTACCTCGTTTTTGGCCAACTCGGCGCTCTGTATTGCCCCATCATGTAATTGTGAAAGTGTCAATGCTGTTGTAAAGGACTTACGGAGGACGCCAGGATGACAAGCTCTGACTTAATAATCTTAAAATACCGTGAAACAGCATTCTGAATTATTAGGGGTGGAGTCAGCTGAAACGTGAAACTCAGCTTTCGACTGGTGTAACTACTTAAAAGAATTTTCCCCCCGTGTTTTCCTTTAGTTCAAGTTAATACAGATTCTTCTAGCTCACGATTAAAAACTCCTTGTGAGTGGTTGAAGTTTACTATTTCTAAATAAAAATACGATTAAAAAACCCGTATGTATGATATTTGCTTTACTAAAGAAAACATGCAGTTTAAATGAAGCAAACTTTTGTTGGGTAGAAGATGATAATGTCAATAAATGATTTGTACTATGAAACGCTGAAAGGGCTTTAAGCAGCATCATACTGCTAGTAAACAAAAGAAGTTCCAAGTTTATTTTAAAAGCTATACTGTTTTAGTATTTGTACTAAAAGTGTAATTTTAAAATATGAGTGGGGAAGAACCTCAGCAAAGTGCAAGAAGGTGCTGCAGTGATATCAGATGAGATATAAATCTGCCCTGTGTTCTCAAATAAAAAAGTTTTACTAACTGAGAAAATTCTTTTCTAAAAATCTCAAGTGTCACAAATAATTCCACTGCTTAGAGTTTTGTGGGGGCATATCTCCTTATAAAATCAGTGTCCGTTGTCACTTACGTGGGAATTCTTTGCCTATAAACTGCTGTCAAGGTGAAGGCTCAGGATAAACATCCCCTGTTATAAGTTATTGAAACATGCTGTTTGTGCAAAAAGTGCATGTGCAAAACTTACTTGTGAGTCAGACTCTTTGAAAAGTCCCTAAAAGGCTTTTGTTAAAGGAAAAGCTCTGTCCTGTGGCTGTTAAGACTGAATGTTCCTTTAGATGCATTTGTAAATTATTCTTGAGTGTTAAACTGCATTACATTTGCTTTTGTAAGTGACACACACATCTTGCTGAATGTGTTGGTGTTTTTCAGTTCTTATACATCAGCTACTTCTTCTCTATGTGATTCACATGGTGCTATGGCCACCTGTCTGTTTTATGCCCACTTCTGTCTTGTGATCTTATAGTATCCTGAAGGGTGAATAACCTTACAGAGTAAATTTCATTTAGATCACCTTCTAATCCTTAAGTTTAACATTTTGTGTGCATTAATAGTAACTTTCAAAAATGGGTTACTTCACCTGTGTTCGCTGATATCTTTAAAATGCAGTTCAGCAAAGCAAATCTCATCTTGAAGGCATTCATGCACTCAGCTGTGTTTTTCTGTTTTCTTTAGCCAAGAAGTGCTTTCTTTGCCTGAATAGTCTAGTTTGGTGTATGCCACAAGGGCAGAAAGAGCTTGATCATGCTCTGAGATAGAGGAGGGAGATGTTGGATTTTCTGTTAGTTTTTGGAAACATGCAAACACGAAAACTTCAAGCCTTGAATAAGGTTTTGGAATATTACACCTGAAAGAATTTAGCAGTGGCGATGACATGTTTAAGAAGAAAATAATTTAAAAGGAAGTACCATATTGAAACTGGAATTACAGGCTGAGGCAGGATCCTCCAACAAACATCATATTCACAGGAATTTATTGGGTAATCGGTTTGGTAAGGGGTTGTTTGTTTCAAATGCTCCTCTGGCCTGAGGAACAAGAGGACTGGAGACTAAAGGCTTGTATCTTGAGACTTGATATAAACAGCTGAAGAACATTTTAAGAATTTAATAGCTAAGCTTCTTCATAAATGCCTTGGATGCAGGACTGGAAGGGATACTTAGCAAGTTTGCAGATGATACAAAACTGAGAGGAGCTGTTGACTCCCTCAAAGGTAATATTTTGTCAATATTGCCTCTTCAGTTAGGTAGAAGATGTTCATCTTGCTATTCAGGTCCAAAAAAAAAAAAGCAAAATTCTAATAGCAATTTTGAAATACACAGAAGGAATCAGTCTGCTGTCAGTTCTGTGAATTTAGTGAGGTCAGTGTTTCCCTTACACTGTATTTTAGCGTTTTTGTGCTGCCAGCCATACCTTTCTGCTATGTGCAGCACTGATGTTTGATTGTACTGCTCTCTTGCTCTCTAACTGTTCTGGCAGAGGGAGAGTTAAGTGGATTATAGTGCATGGGAAAGGGTACAAAAGTATATCCACAAGCTTAGCAGAGGAGGGTCATTGTGACAGGTAGCTTGTTCTCGCCTTGGCCTGTACACAGCTGTTTTCATCAGTATCAGAGATTAACCAGCAGTTTCACCAGTTTGCTTCTCAGCTATTCTTATTTTAAGAAATTGGTCCAGAAACTGTCAAAGAACTTAAAAATATGAGGTAGACTTAAAAGAGTGAAACGTTGAATGATTTGAAGTTGAAACTTCATTTAAAAACTGCTGCATTTGACCAGCAAATAGTACTTTTCATAGGAATGTTGTGAAGCAATGAAACGTTATCAAGATTTTTCCAGTTGAAACGTTTAGGTATCAGACATCTTGCATTGCATTGACTATCTCCTGTCTAATAAAGCCATTGCTGCTATGACAAAATATGTCATAACAAATTCGTGGTATTGCTGCAAATGTTCAGAAAGAGCTTTTGAGGAGAATTAGGAATTCTTAGTGCATTTGGGAGTTGAATTAAACATCTTATCATCCCAGTTTTTTACTCCTGTGTGATTATGGGCTGAAAGGAAATTCATCCTTCCTGTTTTGCTGCACTTGTGGGCTATGCTGTAGGAGAGACATGAGTCTCTGTATTGGTTGTTTCATGCAGTTGATAAAACTTAGGTTGTTAATGAAAGGAATTATGACAGGAACACAGTCATCAGGGCCGACCCCATCACCATTTGGATATTCTGCTAAGTTTGCTGTGGAGTTACAAAAGATGTCACATGGATTGAAATGTATTTCTGACATGATCTCCATTAAAAAAAAGGAGGTTACCACTGACTGTTGAGGGATTTCTTATGGTTAAAACTTGACTTGTCTGAGCACAGGGCCTCAGTGTTCATGACTGCAGCTTATGCAGTGCTGTGTATTTTGCACACTAATTTGAAATTGTCCTTTCATTCTGAAAAGTTTTCAGAAATAGACGTTTTCTATGTCTACAATACTAACATTTCTACTACCCAGGGATGTTGAAGCGAGATTAACTGATAAAGGTGGTTAAGAAATGTCTGGTTGCTTAAGGGAGAGATGTTTTGAATTGGCAAACAGATCACTGAGAATGCTTGTCTGTGACATCAGTGATTTTTGAAACTTTATATTTCTTTTTTTTTTTTTTAATATTTTTGAGAGTGGAAAGTGTTAGGATATGTCCAGCCCAGTAGTGTGATGGAGGCAAGGCTGCTGCATTTCCGTGTTCCTGGGTCCAGACAGTAGCAAAGCGCAGCATTTATTCCAGTGGGATCATAGGCTCTTAGTGCATACACACATGGGTGGCCACAGAGATCAGCACACATGAAACAGTGCTTGCACAACCACAAACAAGTGTCCTGGTCCTGCTCCTTTCTCTGACTGATCAGGGTAAAAGGTTTTAATGAAAAATACATCAATGTATGTAAAGCGGATTCCTTCAGTAACTGGCCCTAGACACTTGGTCCGTCCAGGAGCAGGCTGCTGATCCTCTGGCCTCCACTGTTGCTGGCCTGAGTGTGTGAATCCTTGAGGCTTGCAGCCCCAATTAATTTTCTGGTACTCACACCCTCTTGGATGTGCAGACACATGTTGTACAGGTGAATGTGCTGGATCTTTCCAGTTACTGGCCTTAGCCTTGTGGCAGCTGGCCGCAGGATTGCTTCATGAAAGCGAGTCTTTTGGATAGCTGGTCCTTATCTATAGCCTTAAACATTAACCACTCCTCAAACCCCAGGTGGCCAGCTCAGACTTTCTGGTGCTTCCAGTTGCCATCCCTCAGACCCTAATCTCTTGTGGCTAGGTAAGAGAAAGGTTTTTCAGTAGCTCAGACTCACTGTGCTCTGCAGAGTCTGGCCCAGTCCTGTGGCCTGTCTGACTCCTGGCTCCTGAGCCTCTTGCTCTGCTTGCAGGCTGGTCTGGTTGCTGGTGGTTCTGTGCACCAACATGCACACACCCCAACGCTGTGTGCACACACATCTCTCTAGTCCCTGGCACTGCAGGCTCGTGGGCCCCTAGGATCTGTGGCCATCTTCTCATTTGCAAGCACTTTGTCCTCTGTATATGCAGATGGAATAGAGCCACTCCTATCACCCAAGAAAACAGAAGTCTTCACATGTGACTGGACTCTCTTGTCTTCTCTGTGTTTTTTGCCTTCTCCTTCCTCCCCAGTGCACCTTTGATCCCACAATGAGTCCTGCACCCTTTCAGGCAGTAACCCCATTCGGCAGTTGGTAAACTGGCCTGGAGAGTCTCTCCTGTTATCTAGGCTGCTGGATGGATCATCTGCCTGACTCATGGGCTCTCTGCCTCTGTGAATCAGAGCTGTGTAAGGTACTCCATGTGAATTGCTTAGTTTGTTTTGCCTGACATTATTTTCCACTTTCTATTTGTGGGGACTGGCCTTTAATCACATAACAATAATAGATGTGAGCAAAATATCCCTCTGTAGTACTGAAGGTGACTATTCCTGTCTGACTAGTAACCTCTCTGAGGTAACAGTGATTGTACCTATTTGTGAACAGGTACGGTGCTTCTCTCTAGCTGTGTGAAGCAAGTGTTTGTAGTCTAAGCTTTCCTCAAATTTTATTTCAAGTAAGAAAATGAGTGGCTTTTTATTGACCTTATTGTGAGTGACAAGAAGAAAACGTCCACTTATTCAAGTCTCTTAATCCTTTATGTAAAACAACTTTGGGGAATATGGTAACGTGGTCAATTGAGAGAAATTTCTGTTGACAGGAGAATGTCTTGAGCTAACATTAGGTAAATTGCATACCTATGTATCCTGTTTTAAACCTGCAGTTTATGAATCAATGCTGATAATCTTGTGCTAAATGGAATGTTGGAAATGCCTAATGTGTCAGAGAAATTACTTAGCCATTACTTCAGATTTGCCTCTTGCCTTGGTAGTTTGGGTAGGGTAATTTTCAAGAGAGCTAAGAAAACTTTTTGACAATGGGAAGAGGAATTCCCTGTAATAATAGCATAATAGTCTTCCAAACCAGAAAACTCTTTTGAAGACATTGTCTATTAGTTTATCCTGAAAGTAATGAGAAACAGTTACTTCAAAAAGCTAATAGTAGAGATCATGAAAATTGTTCT
Source organism: Turdus rufiventris (assembly GCA_013186435.1). Classification (NCBI taxonomy): domain Eukaryota; kingdom Metazoa; phylum Chordata; class Aves; order Passeriformes; family Turdidae; genus Turdus; species Turdus rufiventris. The sequence goes on along the minus strand of PYHW01009542.1, from coordinate 4,128,263 downwards.
TCGTGTAAGTGCAAGACCTTATGTGCCTTGAAGTTTTTATAAAACATGAAAAGCCATGAAGAGTAATATAAGAAAGAATCTGGCAGAGAGAGCTCATGGTTTTTATACTTTGGTAAAGAGTAGTGCAGACATCCCTGAAATAGAGTTGCAGCCTATATTTTCATTTTTTGTACCTAGGTATTTATTTGTGGAGAGCATTCTTAAGTCATGAAATAAAATTACTTGAAAATTCTTGCAAACACATTTATCTACAGAATACAAGGATTTCCTGTCATCTACCAAAGAACTGCACCATCCCCCACAGCACTTAAACGAGGCTTTGTGAAACACTGTGTTTATCAGGTCTTTTTTCTCAAGTGTTAGAAAAAGTAGAAATTACACAGCTTGACATTCTTTGATGCTATGTTAAGCTATTATTGTCTGGTGTTTGCAAAACATTGGCCTTTACAGGTTTCAGATTACATTACTAGGATGATACTGATTAATTTCAAACTTGCAAAGCCAACTTTCAGTAGAGTTCTGAGCTGCAGTCCTTAAATTCCTTTTCATCAGCAGCTTTTGGTCAGTTTTCTTGCACATGTCTTTCATTCACAGATACTGACCTTCAAAGGAGAATAAACACTACTGGCTTTGTATCACCAGGGCAGGGAGCAGAGTAGGTCGTTCAAGAGTATCTCTTGCTTTACAATATTGTGCTCGCTCATTTCAGATCGTAATTCTTGATGTTGATTTTCTCACCAGAACCTTTGAAATATACACTTTTGTTTCTATTGTATTTCCTATATTGCTGTTGCGTAAAATGTAATGGTGAAGTAGTAAACCTGCTCTTTCTTTAGCTGTTAGTGTAGCACAAGTCAATAAATTATTAGTCTTGCTATTAGTATGAAGAAAGGAAACTTGTGAAGTGTTGTGATTGTTTTTGTATTGCATTAACCATTTGTGATGAAACAATGGAATTCCTTGGTGCTGCTAAATCCTGTTTTTTATTAAAAATCAGATTTGCACATTTGCACTGACTAGAGTAACAGATGAATAGGGATTTTGTTAAATGGTTAATGTAACCTCAAAAATGAAAAGTTACAGTTGCTCCTCTGCTTTGAGTAGACAAAGGTATTGAAAAGGTGGCATTCTTTCTAGCAATAAGTGTTGCCATTCACTCTTTACCAATGGGCTTAATTTAAGCCTAGAACATAGGAGGATCCTCAAAAATCTCAGCCCCTCTGTTTTTCTCATTCTGAAAACATATGAAGAGGAAAGGCTAAAGGATGGGACCATTCGACTTTTAAAAAATTCTGATTGGCATTTAGTACCTTCTCCTTTGTATTCAAGTTGCATTACATAACCAGTTTTCTGCCAACTAATTACCTGTTCAAGTTATGCTTGAGCTAGGAGACGTCATTTAACTTTGCCATAAAATCAGTAACATTTATATAGATTATTTTTGTCTTATTCTGTTAGGTGTAAGAATTTGTCTGTATCTTTCTGGAATTCCTATTGGATGCTGCCCTCTGATGTTTGTGGAATGAACTGCTTTTGGGAAGCTGCTTTTAGGTAGGATGTTGTTAAATAGTACTTTATTGTTTGATTGCAGACAGATGTAGCTGATGTTTTTTGGCTCTTTAGCTGGGTGACAAAACAAAATATCTTGATTAATTCACATGCATTTCACCTGCTTATATTGTGATTGCCTTTAGCTGTTTTTTTTCTTGTTACATTATGTTCTGGAATTGTAGACTCAAGTGTTAATATCGAGAGTAGACTTTTTCAGTTATGTTGCTTTGTTAACAGATGTTAGCAAGTTTCTGTTTAAAAGCCCCTCTTAATATAGTCTGAACAGTTAATGATAATTATTTTCCTAAAATAAAATTTGCTGCACACTAATACCCATGATATAACTTGCAATAAAATGATATACTTAGTAATTACATATTGATTTTTTAAAATTCAAGTTATATGTTTTATCGAATTTAAGAATTTACTTCATCCAAAAGCACTGAAGAGACCGTTTTGAATGTTCTTTAACATTTAGTATGTTAAAGACTAGACCATCTCCTTAATGCTGCATCTTGAACAAAAGTTTAAATGTTTTGTCATGGTGCCTCAGATGCTTTAGGTTGTCACAGTTACATAGATTGCAAAGAAGTAAGCTACTTATCAGGTTGTTCTTTGACCTGCATAGTTCTCTTCTGTATATAACTGAAGTTGCAAGTCTGAAAATTTTGCTGATCATCCTTTGGTATGGTTATCTTTTCCTGTTAGGTAAGGGGAAAAAATTCTTAGCTTCACACAACTTAATATTTTTTTGAAAATTATGATTATGGGAAAGGTTTTAGATCCCTTATTCTTCTCTGTGTGTTGTCAGTGCTTTTTAAGCTCATCACTTGTCAAGAAATTCCTTAGAGAGGTTACTTAGATTGATTTTTATTCTGTTAGTGAACTTCATCTACAATTTGGGGCTGCTGAGTTTTTCTTGTTGCCATTGGTAGCAATCCATACTGTGTCAATCCATAGGGATTCATCTGACTTTGTTAGGCAAATTTAGCTATTTGAATAGACCTAAACAACTTTTTTTTTTCCTTCTAGGTTAGCTTTTGGGAGTTTAGCTTTATGAAGTTTAGTGCAGTGGGATAAACTGAATGTTGTTGATTGAGGGCGTTGGGACTTAGCTTATGCTAGGTGGAGAGACAGAATGTGATTGTAAGCTTCATTTAATCCTTGGACATCTGGGCCAGTCTAACATTTGTAGTGCTGAGAGAGGAGAGGGTCTTCCTGTGTTCTGACCCCACTAAGCATGAAGAAGTCCATGAATACAAAGTAATGCACAAAAGTAGCAGAAAAATTCCTGTCTGGATATTCTGTCAGGCTTGAGGCAAATGGAACCTTGAAATCAGAAATGGATTATTTGCACATACCTTAAGCTGTAACCTGTATTAATTTATTAAGAATTCCATATGTGACTGTGCAGACCATTCTGTTGAAGTATGAATTGATTATGACTTCACTGGATGAGTCTACTTTCATGATGAAATATGGTTCATGGTGAATGCCTAATGTTTGCAGAATTTCATGTTTATGCATTTTGAAATTGAAAGAAAAAATGCTGCTTAAATGAGTAAAGGATGTGTAGTGTTCAGATTAAACATTTCACATTAAGACGATTGTTTTATCAATTATTATTAATTAATCCCCATGTGTTGTGCTGACTTCAGTGCTTCTTGAATTCCTCAGTGAGATGCTGTAATGTAGATGGGCCACCATGCTTTTCTCAAACTTTACTTACTCTAATTCTGTTTAATAAGTTCTGTTAGAGTTGGAGAGGTGCAGTAGGTTTGTGTAAGAGAAGTGGGGAAGATGGCAGGGAGAAGGAGAAAGTGCTTTCTCTTTTGATAGCAGCAGCAATTGCAGTGGCCCAACATTTCAGCCTGTGTCCCAAGTCTCATTTCCCTGTATGGACTGGAGTAATAAAGAGATAATTGCAGTTTGGTTTCAGCTTTGGGTATGAGTTAGAATTGTGTTTAACTCTCAAACAAAGTGTGTCCATTGTACTGGGTGCACTGAGAAACAGAAGGCTGCTTCAAGTACAATACTTATTAGTTCTCAGTTCTGCAGTGGGATTTTTGGGGGAAGAAGAATGAATTTAATTGCATGCATCTTTATTAACCACAGCAAGTGAAGTCTAGCATTCTTGTTTTCTGGGATAGTATCTGTAGGGCCACTTCAAGATTCTTCATGAAGATAGTATCTTGGAAGCTTTTTCCATAAAGAGACAACATTGTGATTCTAAATTGAGTATCTTCTGAAATGGGAAGGAATGATTGTTCTACTTAGGCCAAGTAATTTCATCCTGGATTCATTAAACCTTTGTGTTTGTCATAGGTGTGATTGTTGCAGTGAGGTACAGAATGAAGCTGAACTATGAAGAGACTAGGATAGGGAGAAGGATATAAGGAAAACCTAAGAATTATATATCTGATTGAAATCTGAGGATAGCTAACTCCACTGCTTATAAACGGGCCAACAAAATAGTAGGAATCCCAATTAATTTGCTTTTAATAGAGGTGGCAGAGTCTGGTTATTGAAATGGAGTAATAAAAATCTTGAATATATTTGGCTTGATTTAATCCATGAAAACAGACAGCACTGTTTAATCAGATTGTAAATGAGCTTGTGAATGGAAATTCTGATGTTCTGTTCTTGCTGTTTCAATAAACTAAACAAATGAGTTTGTTTAGAAGAGCACATCATACAGCTGGAATATCTTTGCTAATAGTACAGTCATAAAATTTATCAGAGTTAGAATGTCTCCATTTTCCACTGAAGTTTTTAAAACATTGTGGGCTTTTGGATTTTTAAGAATTTTTGTTGAAAAAACTTACCTTTTTATCTCTTTGTTTCTAACTTGTACTTCCACTTAGCTTTTTTCTCCTGGATATCAGAACCACAGGGATTTGTTTACCCCTGAGAGAACTTGGCATAAATACCGCTTTCTACATTATTTCCTCTAAGTAGCTCCAAGTATATTAACTGAAAACTAATGTTGTATGGATTTTTAAGATTCAAGTATGTGTGATAGAAATGTTGGAGTCATATAGAGGAATCCTTGTTCTAATAATGAATAATAAGGATCTTCAAGCTGAGCAGTGTAAGATCAATTGCTTTTGCTGTATGTGGGAAGGATTTTGTGGCATCCACATTTTTTCACCACCATTCTGATTATCAGTTTTATTGAGAATGTCATGTGTTGTGCTTCTGGCACAGAGTATTTGTTAGCTTTCACCTTAACAGAGGAAGCTTAGATTGCTTTTACATACAGTGTATAGATTTTATCAAAACTTTAAAATGCTGATAAAGAAAACATGAGGCTCAGATTTTGCATGGTCTAGATGATGCTTTTCTGTTCTAGTACACCCTTCAAGGTACTCAGTGCTGTCTAACTGGTATGGTTGCTTATTTCCTATTGGGACTGACTAAGAAGAAATTCTTAGGGGTCATTACTATGGCTGTGTGACCAGGCTGATTTCAGTTGTTGGATGTTTCAGCTAAGTGGGTTTTAAATTGTGTTGCCTGCTAAAGTAGAAAGTGTCACTAAGTTTTTGGGCATATTGAGCTTCATGTGGTATGGTTATATTGAGATGAATTCTGACACTCCTTAAAAAATGAATTTTTCTGAACTGTCTGGCTCGTTGGAGAATGGGACTTCTATTTTTATAGTCAATTTTAAATTACTCATATTTTAACTTCAAACCTAATCTACTAATTGAGTTGGCATTGAGTAGATTACATTGGGACATCATATGCAGTGGTATCATTAGTGTACTTTTACAAAATAAGTTCTTGATTGTGACATGTTTTTCATGCAGCGTTGCAGTAGAACGTTAAGCTAAGTAAAAACTAGAATTTTCTTCACCTTCAAATCCAGATAATGTCTGTAGTTACTTTGATCCTACTTACAATAAGTGTGGGAGCTGCATTTTAATCAGTGTAGCTTTGCTGTCTTCTTCCTCTGCCTATATGCTTTGTTTTTTTCTGGTGACTAAAGGCTGCTGGGTTAGGCTTCTTAGTGGACACTAAAAGCAAAAAGGATTATGCATCTACCATTTGATTTTCTGACATATATTGTAGTGCCAGCTTTGAAATAATACAGTTTGATTATAGGAATATACTTTTTCTGCATAGTTTAGTGAATATAAGTAATATTTTCTATGCTAATGATGAAAACCACTTCTATTACACCAAATTAGATGGAACTGTATACAGGATGTTCCTGAGGTTTTGGTACCCTCTCACCTGTTTTCCACGTGTTATGTGAGAATAGGAGAACTTTATGAAAATAAAGGTGACCTCTACTACAGTTCCTTGTGTCAAGTCTAAAGGACACAGCTAAGCTTTTTGTGGAGCTGATGAGTATTTTAGTGCAAATAAAATTTGTGTTGGTTTTTTTTCCCAGGAAGAGCAGCTGGGATGCCAGGAAGGTTTTAGAAAAGTGTAACTTGTCAAAACATACCTTGTAGCTGGCTATCAAATTGCAGCTTCATAATTGTATTGACCTAGAAATGCTAATTTAATATACAATGTGTCATGGTAAACATCTTTAAATATAAGGCAGTGTCTTGACAGACAGGCTCTGGAAAACCTTGTTGTAGCAGATTCACTGAGGATATCCACCCATGTTCTTCTCTCAGAGGTTATTAACAGCAGAATTAATCAGTGTAGAATGAAGGTCTTCACTTGGCACAGAAATACTTCAGGCAAGGCTTGTACCTGGCCTTTTGCTGCTGCTGAGTAGCATGTTTAAAAATATATGCTTTTTACTCACATTGTCAAAAGTGAATTGTTTTAAATGTGTCTCCTAAACTCATGGAAGTATGTGTGGAGGTCTGTCTCAAGTGTTTTATTTTTACTGTCCCTACCCCTCACATGTAATTAGTATCCTTATTTCTTCCTAAGACTAAAATTAAATTGTCATGACATCCTGCTCAGTATCTTTTGCTGGGTTACAGGTGCCTTCTTTCTCTTCCATTTTAATTACCAGAGGTTTTTCTTTCCCTGCAGGAGATAGGACTCCCACATTATTGGAGATTTTTTTTTTTTTTAGAAATTAGGTCTGTCAAGTTTTCTTTGTTAGTCTATCCAACATCCTTACTAAAATACAGTTAATATTTCACTCTATTGTTGCTTTTACCCCAGCTTTTCCACTAGGTTTTTCCACACCAAAAGATGAAGCTATTAATAATTAGAAATGTGCATATAAAAATCTACTTTTGTGTTTTTCTGCCTCTCAACAAGTTTTTTGAAAGTATTTCCTCACTTTTGAATGCATCTCAACCCTTTCAGGACCTGTATTTGAGTTTCACTGCTGGTTCATACCAGAGCTGTGATACCTGATACCAAACCTGCTCAGGTTCAGACAAATTACTATTCTTGTAGAATAAATTTTATTTTGCACATTGTCAACTCAGCAACTGAACTGCTAAAAAGAATGTACTGCCAAAAGATCTTGCGTCACTTGGTCATAACAGATACCGGACCAGTTATATCAAGGAACATGGTTTTCCCTTCCCTGGCTTCTGGTAAGGTAGCTGCATGCCTAACTGCAGTGGAGAAAGAGGGGGAGAGGTGGGAAAAGAAGGGAGGAGTTGAAGGCAGAAAATTTGGGACAAAATTAGTGGAAAAACTAAAGCCATGTAGACATAATATTGAAGGAGGGAGTGCAACAAGTAATGACAAACATAATTGGCTCTGTGCATGGAACACGTTCACATTGAAGGTGAGACAGCAGAGCTCAAGCTGATAAGCTGTGCTGAATAATTTACACTTCGTGCTGCCTCTCCATCAGGAAGAGGGAAAAGCGATGAAAGATGTTGAACAGCTGAGGGTTATTGGTAAATAGTGTTCCTGGGTGAAGATGGGGATGGGACTTCTCTCTGCAGTGCACAGAGGTGTATATGGAAGGGAGAGGAGCAGCACTGAGGTCTGCTTGCTAAAAAGGAGGGTGTGATTCCCAGTGGTCTGTCTGCAGGGAAGGCAAGTGCAGCTTACAGTCACAAAAGGATGTCTTTTTATGGGTCTGGAGTAGGGACCACAATCCTGGAGACTCCTAACTTCTGCCTTAATACATTTAATATGTCTCATTCCCTTTGTAGTGGATAGTCTAGAGAGGGAATGGTGGCTCCATCTGCTTCAGGGATAAAGCTTTATCTTGTGAATTTATGGATCTGAGTCCAGCTGTTTCCCATTTGGTATGAGCTGAAATTCAGTTTTTGTTAGCTCTTTCTAAATTTTTTTTGCATTTAAATAAATAGCTTTTAAGCACTGATTAAAAAAAAATTGAACTCAATAAGGCTGAAACTTACAAAAGAGGTTGTGTGAGCAAAGTGACTCTAAGAAAAACATTATAACATGATCAGTCAGTTTTTTGGTATGTGGCTTGAAATGTCTTTTTATTCACAGAGGTCACTAGATGTAGAAAGAATAAAATACAGTCTTTGAATCCTAGTGCATTTTTAAGTTTCTTCAGCATAATTTTTGTCATACTTTATTCGTGGAAAGCCTGTGTGTTACACATAGTTCGGGAGCTTGGGTTTCAGCTATGCAGTTTGTGTAGGTTTTGCCCTTATTTATCACATGACCTTGTAATATCACTGTAGGCTCTCATGACTTCAGGGCTTAATTATTGTAATTCCTTTTTCAGTGGATTAGTGATGAGGCTAATCTCCTGCTTGCAGCTTGTTCACACTGTGGTAGTGTACTTATTTCAACTTGTTTCAACTACCCTCATCATATTCAGCTTGCATTGTGTTTTTTACATTACTACTTACTACATGGTGTAATGTTTAAATTAGCTTTATTTATAAAGGTCTGAATGGGCATGTCTTGATTATATTTCAAGATTTTTTTTTTTTTTTTGGAGGAGTGTCTATGTTAACCTGGACTAATTTTCAGATTTTGCTTCAAGATTTATAAAAGGTTTCAATCTACAGATTAAAGCATCTGAATATAGATGCCTGCATATTGATGTCTATGCCAGGTAGGTCTTAAACAGTCACTAAAACTGAAAGGGCATAGAGGATGATCCAGGTGACCAGCCACTTAGTTGCCAAGAAGTACATGGTTGGTGTTAATCAGGAAGCACTTGGATATCCTAGACATCTTTTTAAGACTAGTAGGCACAAAATGATCTTTGAAATATTCAGTCTTTTTAGCGTTTGGAGATCAAGTGGGATATTCTAGAACTTAATAAATGGCACTATACCTTAGTATAGTATGTTAAAAATTGATTCAAGCCTTAGATGTTGTCCTGGTTTGGAGGACAGGTATCTGCTAAGAAAGGCAGGAGCCTCTCTTTGAAATGGAGAATGTAAATCCCCTCCCTCCAAATTATTATAATTTTGAAATTAAGGGGCTCTCAGGCAAAGATATGGGAATTAGAAATAACAGTTCTTTACTAGTAAAATTAAAATAGAAATACAGTACTACAAAGAAACAAACCCCAAACACTGACAGAGTACAACCTGAGTTTCCCTCCGAAGATCCAGTGATTATGTTGAGAAGTCTGATTTTCCTCTGAAGTACAGATGGAGAAAAGGCTCCCTTAGTGTCCCAAAATCTCAATTTTTCTCTTGGTAGGAAAGGCTTGGCTCTTCCCCCTATCTGGAACATCTCCCAATGGGATGAAGTAATTTTATCAGTCACACAGTGGGACTCAATGGGCCATTAGCAGAAGATACCTCCCTGGAGGAAGGATGGGGGGATGTAAAGTAAAGAACAATGCCCTACTGGTTTCAATGGCTGGCCCATTAGCAGAATATCTCCCATGGAGATAAGGATCACTGCCCCACCTGGTCTCAACAGATGGTGATAGAATAGATGCTTTTGATCATATCCTGTATTGTAACCCAAGACAGATGTTTACTTTGAAATAAGATGAATTACTCTCTATACTCCGTAACCTGCTCAGTAGATCTCTGTTAGCTTTGATGAGACTTCAGACACAGTTGAGGATACATTTTCATTTAGGTGCCCTATTTTGGGTCTAAATCTGATCTATGAGGTCTTTCATCCATGCAATTTTTAGTAACGCCCCAAACCTTGACTTTAGACTGGCTACATAATCTAATAAATATTTTTGTTTTAGTTCCAGGGCACTAAATTATTTCAATACTCAGAATGTTTATTAAATGCAGCAGTTATTTATGACTTTAAAATTCAGCAGTTTTATGGTGATAACTTTGCTTATATTTTGCCTTATGGAAGGGAAAATAATATGTGTAGCTCTTCTGTGCCTTGAAGAAGAGAGGCATATTTGCATATTATCTATTGCAAATTTAAATTAAAACTTGTATGTATTTACATGGTTGCATAAATTGAGTGGAGATTATGTGCTAAGATCACATCTGGTAATTTCTGTTTTAACAAATCTCTCTTCAACAAGTTTCTAAGAATGGATGATTTGTCATGCATTTCTCTACTGTTACTAGTTTGGTTATGTATTTTCTAACTTCAGAATTGGTTTTGTCTGTATAATTTGGCATTAAACTTGTAATTTAAACTTTCAGATACTTTTGGTTCTATTAGTCCTCTCCTTCTGTAGTCTGTGCATTCAGCTCAAGTGCATAATACTGTTTTGCAGATGGGCTTTGAGTTGATGTGTGTTCAAAAGCTTTGAAAGCTTTTCTGACTGAATCTATGAAATCCATGAGATTTTTAATATACCCACTGTGTCTGCCACTGAACTAATGGTATTTACCTGATGACAATTTTAGTCTGTTTTATTAAAGTGGTGAAATAACTCTAAAATGTGCCCTGTATAATATGTTCCAGGCACATCTCGCCATAACTGTTGCACAGGTACCTTCAGGAATAAAGGATTTCCCAGTCCTGCTCCTTGCAATGATTTAGCCTCAAGGCCCTGGACAGCGTTTGTGGTCAGTGTACCTGAGGGATTTCCCAGAACCACTGGGAACACCAGGGCATCCCACAAGGCCATCTGAGCCATTAGTTTCCCCCTTCCAGCCCACATTGTACTCCTGCAAGACAAAAGGACAGGAGAAACCTTTTGGTGTTTTGTCAGTGCTTAGGGAAGCACTGAAAGGTGTGCTTGACAAAAAAGGACTTAGTGGAGCAGCAAATGGACAAAACCAGATCAGTCAAAAATGTTCTTAACAGAACTTCTTGAAAGTAGGGGTTATCTCACTTCTGTTGTTGAGTTCAACTCTGCTGTATTTGTCATTTTCTGCTATGTCTATATTTAGTCCAGGGAAAGGGGAAAAAATCATGTATAGACTTAACATGCTGTCAGCCTTTGGCAATTTGATGTAACTTCACATAATCTTCCTTTTAGCATAGCTATTTTGATGAATTCTCTTGCTATAATGAATAGGAATATTGCAAAGAACAAATATTTGTGTATAGATCTTCTAGACTCTTTTTTCCCTTGTAGGCTGGGATGGTGAGAGTGATTTTGAGAAAGGTTCAGGTTAAGTGTAAGCATACATATAAAGTGTAATGCTGTAGTTTGCATGTTCTTTTGAATTATACTTTGCTGGTTTAAGTATGATAAAGGGTATTTTGTTAATTACTTGCTGCAATAAATAGTAGAGTTTTTCTTTAAGCCTGTGCTAGAAATAATGTCAAATGAAAAAATATTTTTGTATCAGATATGATTATATGAAAACACATCCTTCTGAGAAAATGCATCTAGCAGTGGTGGCCTGTGGTGAAAGACTGGAGGAGACTGTTACTATGTTGAGATCAGCCATTATTTTCAGCATCAAACCTCTCCATTTTCATATTTTTGCTGAGGACCAATTGCATGAGAGTTTCAAAGACATAGTAAGTATCCAAAAATGTATTCAATCAAATTGTAGCACAATTTGTAGCATAATATACAGCAATTCTTCTACTTGTTTTATAGAGTGGCAGAAATGCAGGAGTCTAAAAATAAGATAATAAGGCATTTGTAGAGTTGGATAGAGATCTTTGAAATTTTTTCTGTGGTAGAATTCCAGCTGCTGATACAAGAGTTTCTTCTAGAGACAGACTACAACTTTCTGATTTGTTATCTTGAATCTGTTAAATACAAGCGTGATGTTCTGAATGCAGACCAGTTACTTTGTCTGAGCTTGTTTAGAGTTGGCTTTACAAGAAGAAATTTGAGGTTTGTCCTTTTTTTGTCTCTGTGCTTACAGCATGAGTCAGTCTTATATTGTTTAGAGAAAGTGAAACACCAGTTTTTGAATATGGTAGATACAGTTATGTCTAATTTTACTAAATTTCAGTTAATGAAACTGAAACATAATTAAATTATGACTGGAGTAGCAGTTTTAAAAGCTGATGAGGCTATAACTGTGGAGGGTTTTACTATTTTTGTGCTTAAAATGTCAAATTAACTGTGATATTAGTATGTTACACATGCTAGTTTATGTACACTGTTAGGCTAACAGCAGCTGTAGCAAAAATGGAGTAAGATTTAATTTGGAAAGTTTTTCTTGATATTTGTTCTATGGTAACTAGTTAAGGGGGAAGAGTTTTAATTAATATACTTACTTTTTATAAATACTAATTTATTTCGCTTCCTCTTGCTTATGATCTGATATGTGTTTTCTTCATAGTGTTCTGCAGGTGCCACTTTTTGTTCAAGTCTTTTGATTAGCTGACAAATTCTTAGATTTCTCTTATGTCAAAGAGGCTTTGCACTTGTGTTCAAGTATGAATTTGAGTGGTGAAATGAAGTAATTTTTGTGTTTTCTTATTTTCACATAGCTTGATGAATTCCCCTATGAAGGAAGAGTTAATTACACAATATATCCAATAACATTTCCATCTGAGAGTGCAGCAGAATGGAAGAAGTTGTTTAAACCGTGTGCTTCACAACGACTATTTTTGCCAGTAAGTTACTTTGTCATAAGGCAATCCAGAAGTCTTTTTGTGAAGCATCAAACTGTCCTTGTTAATCTGATTTCTGTTTGATTTTAAATGAAGAACTACTACTACTCCTTAAAGTTACTTTTATGACATCCAAAAAACCCCTCTGAATTTAACATTCTCCTATGGCATTAGTACCCTATGGAATAAAAGTCCTTTTTTCACTTGATGCATTATGGTACAGTATCCTCAGAAAGAGGTATAGGTTGTGTCATCATCTCAGAGGTAAGATGGATTTATCGGACCTCATCTCCTCATTCAGTTGGAAAGTCTCCTGCATGCATGGATCTGAGAAGTGCTAGAGAAAAGGAAACAAGAAATGGGCTATTCTTGCAGTGTTTTGTGCATATGCTCCTCTAAGACACTTCAGAAAAATGTACTTCAGGCTTGGTGAATTAGAGCAATGGCAGCTATCTCTCAAAGATGGGCTCCTAATACTTGTTTGATTAGCTGCATGGGAAAGCAAGGGAGCAGGAGCAGAGAGGAGCTTCTGTTAGAGCAACATTACATCTGGCCTCCACCTACTCCTTAGGAGCCCTGACATATAAGGTGTAGAATGAGTACCTTTGATTACTGTTCTATATAAAATTTGTTTCCCTCTACAAATATTCTTTAAAAGGTGAGAAAAATGAATGATGACAAATTTAATGACTGCAAACTGTCAGTGTAAAGTGAATTTATTTGCATATGACAAAAATTTGTTAAACTTCCTTGTGTTTTATGAAGAGAAGTTAAATAAAACGTAAAATTTTGTTTTTAAATTTCTTTCCCTCACAGTTAATCCTCAAAAATGTGGATTCACTACTGTATGTTGATACTGACATCTTGTTTTTGAGGCCTGTTGATGATATTTGGTCTTTTCTGAGAAAGTTCAACTCCACACAAATTGCTGCAATGGCACCAGAACATGAGGAGCCTCGTATTGGGTGGTATAACCGTTTTGCTAGACATCCCTATTATGGAGTAACTGGAATTAATTCTGGAGTCATGCTAATGAATATGACACGTATCAGAAGAAAATATTTCAAGGTATGTGCGTTGTCTCAGTTGTATTTTTGGTGGATTTCTGTCTTTTAATTCTATTTCTGTTTCATATTCATATGTATTTCTCAAAATGTTTTTTCTGTAATTGTAATTATGCTCTCAAAGTACACTGTGTTTAAAATAGTATCTATTTTTTAAGTGTCATTCCCTGTAAGACTTGTACTTGAATTTCAAGAGTGCTTGATTGATTTAATTTTTCTTAGTTCTGAGAGATCCTTTGACTTGATACAATTTGCTGTAAATTACGTTTGCCAATAGATATGCCCACATTATTTCTTCACTACGGGCATCCCAGAAAAACAATAATTGTAAACTTGTAAAATGTGTGTAGTTGTATGACCAGAAGGTGGTGCTAAAACATTTAGTAAGTTGTTGAAGACGAAGATTTCTGAATTTTGCTCTTTTCCATTGTAGCCAGGTGATTATCGCCCTAAGTATCTTTTTATTTGCTTTGAAGTCCTAGTTTTTGTAGACGAAGTTCATCATGAAATTCGCTAGTGCTACATACATGGAAGCAATGTACACAGAAGCAGAAATGGTCATTGCTTCTCAGACTTGAAATTTTTTCTTGTGTAGATTATGCTTGGGAGAAAAAGTATATCTCTGTTTAAGAGAAGTTTGATTAGGGAAAAATAATGCATCAAAAACTTCTGGAAGATGCTTTCATAAGAGGAGCAATATAAACTTGCAGTTTGTATTTATATGTATGTGTGTGTGTGTGTATATATATGTATATAAACAATTTATATATAGTCCCTCATTTCCAGTGTAATAAGCAGCTTTCATCCTAGCATTCTTGCTATGTATTTTTCTTGAAGAAGATTCAGAGAATTTAAGAGAAATGGAGAATGGATTATCTCAGCTGTGGTTAAAAGTGGAAAGTTATCATAGCTGTAGTATATGGTCCAAGAAAACTTCTCTATCATCATATATATATATATAATCAGTGAAATCTTGCATTGTCTACTTTGTTTGTTTTACTTATTATAGCATATGGAGAAATGATAATATTGAAAGTATAAAGAGGAAAACATGAGATTGAAAGCTATATATATATGTTAAGCTCTGTTAGTTCATTTTTGTATAGTGATTTATTTTCAGTAGTGGTAAACACTAAGATAAAGTTGGTCTTCTATTCATACTGTGCCAGAATTCTGGTTTGGCTTCTCAGTGCAACTTAGGTTGTCAATTCATTGGAAACTTTATGCATTTTTGGTGAAATTGGAGTTCAAATTTTCGAAAGCATACAGATTACGTAGGATACTAAATTGTCAATAAAATGAGCTGTAGTTTTCTAGAAGACAGCATGAAGTCCTTTCTCCTTAACACCTAAAACTGGTGTTTTCTTCCAGTTTAACTGTATATGTATACCTAAAACATTTAATTAAGTAAAATAATTAATGAATATTTTGAAATTCTAAATGAAATGGTTCTGGAGGGCTAGAATAATTTTATTTGTGATTCTGAAAGATCAGGGCTAAGAGAGCACTGAGCAGGGGAACAATTTTGTTTATTCTCCCACAGTACCTAGAGTATGATCCCACAAACTTGCAGAACATCACAGTGCCTGAATATGCACAGGCTTTATTACAAAAACTACTGCTCATGGAAACTTGCAGAGACTATGTTTTCATCTTTAGGTTTCTTGAATGTCTTATTCTAAAGATATGCAGACATCAAAACTTGGAGAAGGATTTAGTGTAGCCGAGTTTATACACAGGGGCCCTGAGAGTGTATGACTTTTGCTTGTGACTGATAGCAAAGGAGCTACTATTCTCAAACCTTTGTAAAAGAGGTAGACCAAATTCAGGGGTAGAGACTGTCCTAATACCCTTTGCCAGTGACACTGCAGATGCTTTTGGACCTTATAAGTAACAGTTTCATATTGTGTCCTATTATCTATTTCAGTGAAATACAGTAGAACTAGAAAATGCTTCATTGTGTTATGGGAAGATGTGAATTTGTTTATATTCTTCCAGGAGGCTCAAGAAATTCTTCAAGAAGTATATAAATTCTGGGAATTTTTGTATCTTTTTAAAGATGCCTGTAGACCTTTTTGCATGATACGGTAGAGCGTTTATCTGCAATGGAAGTTTTGGATCAGGATATTCCTCCAGTGCTGTGGATTTAAAACTGTGGGTTCTTTGTCTGTTGCAGCCCAAATTACAAGCCATGCCGCTTGAGGCCTTTAACATCATTCTTCTGTTGTCACATTGATTTTTGAGAGTCAGGAGGATCCAGAAGGTGTATAAATAAAAAATAGAACCAGAGACTTTAGCCAATGTTCATATGGGTAGCAATAACCTGTAAGTTTCATGTACTGCTCCAGGATTAAGTCATCTTTTATCCACTTACCTATTCAATTCTCAATCCTTTCAGGACTGTCAGGCCAGGCCATTTCAGACAAGCATCCCAGCTCCAGGCTGTCAGTGGTGCCTAATGGATGTTGTTCCTTCTGATCCTATCTTATTTGTCTTGTGTGTTGTGAGTCTAAATGCACACATGTGTATGCTTGTATATAGATAAATGTGCATGCACAGATGTGTTACTGAATGTAGTGTGGTCATTATACTGCATAACTGCACATGAGACTAGAATTCATAATGAAGCTTCTGATGGTTAGTGCCTACATGTTGTCTCTGCTAAGCAGTAGCTAGAAAATGGGATGTAAAAAGCATTCAAGACTGTTTAGGATATGAAAGAGGTAACAGTAGGTGACTTTTTTTTTAATTGCATAGATATAGATGTAGATTTTTTTTAAATGAAAGAGAAATAGCAAATGCTACAGATATGGTGCTTTTTAACAAAAATACCAACGAAGCAATGTGAATAGAGAGGAATTACTATTGTCACATTTATTAAGAAGGTTAGTTGTGATGCTTGAGATGCAGGCAGTCAAAGAAGGGAATAAGCTTTTAGAAAATCAAACAAACCTCAAATAAATTAACTTCAGATAGAGTGTACAAAGTAGAGGTTTATGGGTATGCTTTAGAAATGAAAACAAAGTTCAGACAGCTTCTGTGACTTAAACCATTATGGGGTTGTTTAGCCTGGAGAAAAGCAGACTCAAGGGTGACCTTATCACTCTGTACAACTCCCTGAAAGGTGTTTGTAGTCAGGTGGG
>PYHW01009542.1:4099314-4111590 GCA_013186435.1 Turdus rufiventris | reverse complement strand
AAGGTCTCTTCCAACCTGGTGATTCTGTGAATTCTGTGAACGTTTTTTTACCATTCAGTGTTGCTTAGGGCTGTTGTTTCAAGAAATGTGGTGAGCCTGCACAAAACCAAATTGCTTCTAAAAGGAACATTCCTATCTCTTACCAGCTGCTTTTCCCTGCTTTTCTTATTTACTTGGACATAGCCTTTGGTGTTCAGTCCTTTCTGTGATTCAATTCAATTTGCTAACAGTAGAAAAAATAAATCCTTCTGCTGGGTTATTGAAGTAAATCAGCTTACAAAAACATGCACTAAGTGTTAGCACTACACTGTTAGTGCATGAACAGGGTGCAATCATGTAACTGGAAGGAAGAGGGCTGGCTCTCCCTTGGCATTGAGGAAATTTAAGTTGGTCAGTTGTTTGTGGAACACAGATGCAGTTTGTTTAGATATTGGTGCGATATTTGAGAATTTTTCCTCAGCTTTATATTTTCTTTCTAGAATTTAGGAAAAAAGTAAAGGCTAAAATATGACAACTTTTGTAAGTCTGACTTCAGACTTGACCTGGCAGAAGTTTCCTGGTACAAAAATGAGTAATGACCAAGCTAAACAAACAAACAAACAAAGAAAAAACCAGCCCAAAATGTGAGAAAATACTTAAATATTCCTGCATATATTTTGTTACACATTTTCTTCTGCTCAAGTAAACTAGAGTTTTGAGCGTTCTTAAGAACCTGTGTGTATCAATTTGATGTCATCACAGAAATGCCCACTATCATTTAGGATTTTTTTCTCAAATTGCTAGCATTCTTTGCATATTGTGGAATATTGGAGAGAAGGCTCATATTCTGGAAATTTTAAAATTATTGTAGCATTTTTTTCCTTTGAGTTTTTTTATTTGAGTAACTTCTGGAAAGCAGTTCTATCAGCATCCTACTTCTCAGGCTGTTTCACCTCACTGCAATTTACAATGGAATATTTTAAAGAAGGAAAACAAGTAATTATTCAAGTAGTTTTTCTTGCTCCTACACCGGTGTCATTATATATCACTGCTATTTTATTAATATGTAGCTCTTTTCTATTTATGCAAAGGTTATGGAAATACTACAATTTCCAGGTCTTAAATCTGACAGCATTATTTGTCAAGTAGTATTGCTTCTAGAAATCTGGCTCTGTGATGAATGTTCTTACCTGCTTTGCATCTTCTTGGGATATCCTCTGGATTTCTCTGCTATTAAAATTCTATGGGTGAAAAGAAAATTCTATTAAATAATGACTTCAACAATTTAAACTTCTGTTTCTATGTGTTGCCCTAAAATTATTTGTTAGTGTATATGCTCTTACCATTATTTGCCTGGTATGAGCGAGCTAATTTAATTCTTCTTTTAATTCTTAGCATTTTATCTAAACTTAAACCTTAGGTCAGTATTCTGTGAATTGCAAATTTCAGGTGAGGGAGTAATCTTTACTGACTGTGATTCAATCTTATTTGTTTGCTTTTTTGGAAGGTTTTAGCTTAGTGTTAAAGCCTGTGTTTTATTTCATTTAATCACTTTGCATTGAATTTAATGATAATTCATATTAGCAAAGAATTTTCTTGTGAATTTCTTATGCCTGCACTCATCGAATACTTGCAGGCAATCATGATAATAAATTTTTTAGGAGAGAAGGGACTGCAATATTCTATTTGGCTTCTTGCATATAATAAGGTGTAGATCTTTTTCTGTATTAATTCTTGTCTGAAATCCTGTAGTATTTCTTGGTTTAGTCTTCAGTTCTGAAAGCCCTTCATATTTGATGGCTGAAATGATTTGAGGGAAGAGTAAAAACTGCAATTTTGTGCACTTTCTACTTTGTCAGTGTAAAGCTCAGAGAAAGAAGTCTTTGGTACTGTAAATCTCAAACTGAGTATTTTGCTCCTGGTAATCTGTCTCTTAACATGATATTCGTGTGTGCAAATCCCAAACTATAATTTTTTTTTTTTTTTGCAATTTGCTTAAAATGAAGAAAAGGTAAAGTGCTTGTACTTGTTCAGGAAATTTCTCTCTATGGTACTTATTTTTATTGCATCCACACTCTCAAAACTGTGAAGTACAGGGTACAAAGCGAGCAGCCTTGTTCCTTTTCTGTTCTTGTTGAGCTTAAATAAGGTGTAAAGATAAGAGATTAGCTTTGGAATATGTAACCATTTAAACTGCTGGTTTGAAACCCTTTATTAACATGGAATTCAGTGTAGGAAATTTACTCCAAGTAGCTGCTCCTCAACCAGAACCTTAGAAAAATTTCTTTTCTTTTGAAGTGCCTCTGCTAAATCAAGAATTTGGGAATTTGGTAACAGCTGACTTTTGCTTACTGACTTTTGCTAGTGAAAAGTTCTCCTGTTGATGTGGAAATTCAAGTTCAGTAACTAAAAAAAAAATAAGTTCAGCTTGATGAAAATGCTTCTGAAAACCTTTGAAGGATTTCTGTATTTTTGTACACTGCTTTGTAGCCAGTATTTTTTATCTGTATGTGTTTGTAACTATTTAGGATTTCATTTAATATTGAACTGGTTCAAATTTTTACCGTTAACATTATCTGTATATTATAACTTTGTGATAAAGTGAGAAATTGCATGACGTGTGGATATTTAAATACTCCCCATCTACTTGCTGCATGACTTAAACACAGTTTTGGTGTTAGATCCTACTGCTGTATAAAAAAATCTGTTGCTATTCTTAGAATTTTTGGCTTAAGATGTTAGAGGGAAATTTTTTGCTAAGTTGATCATGGAGAAATAAAGTGTATTGGAAATGTCTGTAACTAGAGGCTTGTTGGCTTAAAAGGAAGAAGTTATCTGTACATGGGAGATTTGTACCTTTTAAGTGCAAGCTACTGCAAACCTTTAAGGCATTTCCTTCCCTATAGGTATAACTGTGCTGAATGTGTGTTGCTTTGCTTTGTTTTGTTTAATAGAATGATATGACACCAGTCCGGTTACAATGGGGAGAAATTCTGATGCCACTACTGAAGAAATACAAGTTGAACATAACATGGGGTGATCAGGACCTATTGAACATTATGTTTTTTCACAATCCAGGTAAATCCACATTGATTTTCAGTCTAATGCTATGAAGTTATCTTTTCAGTGGAAAAAAAAGTCCAGGAAAATATTCAAGTAGCAGACTTGGGTGAAAGCATTCAAAGAACTATTCACTTCTTTAATTCYCTGAAAGCATTTAAGAGACARTGCTGGAGCYTGCTAGAGTGYAATTATTAACTGTTAGATTTCAAAACAGCTGTACAGAAGCTGTCCTAAAKAAATAAAGAGAAGATTGGTTTATTTCCTGAAACAATTTTCRTACTTAACCCAGAGCTCTYATTTTTCCMCMCAGAAAGTCTTTATGTCTTTCCTTGCCAATGGAATTACCGGCCTGACCACTGCATCTATGGAAGCAATTGTAAGGCAGCTGAAGAAGAAGGTATATTTATTCTTCATGGAAATAGAGGTGTTTACCATGATGATAAACAACCAACTTTTAGGGCTGTCTATGAAGCAATAAAAAATGTAAGTGATTTTTGCATTGTACTTGTTATTTCACGTTTGTTTATCTGTAGTAGTACATGTATTAGATATGTTGATATTCATCTTAACTGCAGCAAAATAATTTTTTTCTCTTCTAAGTAATGTCAAGTGTTTTACCACCTTTTTCTCCTTTATTGTTTGGATGGAGTTCCAGTATATTTCTGTTTTGATGAGCATCTTTCGGAAAGAGTGTAGACTATATCTAGGTTAGGATTCTAAGACAATGCCTGTAGTTGCCAGTGTTAATTTGAAAAGCTTTATTCTCATTTATTTAATAAATCACCCAGTAAACTGTTTCCATGAGGATTTGGACATCTTAGAATGTCTGAATAGGAAGGGGCTGACAAGGATCACTGAAATCCAGGTACCTGGCCCTGCACAGAACCATCCCTGAGAGTCACACCATATGCCTGAGAACATTGTCCAAATACTTCTTGCACTGTGCCAGGCTAGGTGCTGTGGCCACTTCTCTGAAGAGCCTGTTCCAGTGCCCAGCCACCCTCTGGGTGAAGAACCTTTTCCTGGTAGCTGACTTAAACCTCCCCTGACACAGCTTCAGGCCATTCCCACGGGTGCTGTCACTGTCACCAGAGCAGAGATCAGTGCCTGCCCCTCCTCTTCACCTCATGAGGAAGCTGTAACTGCAATGAGGCTTCCCCACAAGGCCCTTCACCATCTTTGTAATCCTCTTTTGGGCACTAATAGCTTTATATCCTTCTTATATTGTTGTGAACAAAACTGCACACACTACATACATGAGGTCAGGCCACACCAGTGCAAAGTAGAGAGGGACAATCTCTTTCTCCAGGCTTAACAAGCTATCACCAGAAGCTTCAATTTTCTGGAGATTTTAAAGTGCAGAAAAAAATCCCTTTTCCCCAGCATTTATATGTATTTACTGCAACATTTTAATGCATAATTGTATCTAGATTTGGATTGTAAAAAATTTTATATACTATGTTTTGACCTTTTCCAGAAATTCAGTGTATTAATATGTTGCTGTTCCTTTAAGTACTAAGCACAGTAACTTCTTTTCATTCTACAAATAAGTCATCTAATGAACTATTTGTCACTGCATCAGCGTACTCACTGAAGAGCTGTAAAACTTAGCACTGATGCACATTTTAATGTAGCAGGCTACTGTGTGTGTATAACCTACAAAAATCAAGAGTATATTTTAATGTTGCTTTATTACATATTGTCATATTTAGATATAAAAATGAAGAAGAGTACTTTTGGGGGTCTGAGAATACATTGCAGGGAAAGTGATTGTATTTCCATAAAAATATTTCTTTGTTTCCTTTGAGCATTGTCAAAAATCGAAGAAAAAATTGTTTCCTTTTATTTATGATCCTATTTCGTACATGAACGTGTCAGAGAAAGTACGTAAACACTACTGATTCAATGGTAATAAGATGAACAAAATTATGTTACTTCAAAATGCTGTTTTAACTTATCATTTGTTTATAAAAAACATTGCAATGTTGAGCTAATGACCACTTTATTTCATGCCCATGTTAAACATAGTATGTTTTGACCATCATTCAGTTTAATGAAACTTCAATACCACTTTTTATACTGCTGTTTTATTATAAATTGATAAGAATTATATTACTTAAAGGTTATCTGTTATTTGAGAAAGTTACCATGCAACACAAAAAAATCCAGAAATCATTTTAGAGTTGTAAATTTTTAATTAGGTAAGTTAATTTTAAATTTCCTCCTTGCCTGTCTGAATATGTTCATTTGCTTAATATTTAAAAAAAGAACTTTTTTGTTAGGTTTATTGAATGCCTGAAAATATAATTCTGTAATTTAGACGTGTTTTTAAATTATTGCATTAAGAAGCACTTGTGAGTTCTTGAAAACCCTGAATAAATCTATAGACAGCAAATATGATGCTGAAAATAATTTTTATAAAACTCTAATATCTCTGAGTAATGACAATCTTCCATATTAATCTCAAATTTTCGTGATCTCTTTACAGTATTCGTTTGGAGATGACCTGGTTCATTCTCTGCTGCAGCCCCTAGAACAGGAATTACAGAAAACCACTCATACATACTGTGGAAGAGTATACAAAGTATTCATAAAGCAGCTAACAAAAAGCATAAGAGACTTGTATGCCAGAAGATCAAAGGGAAGGTGATTTTTGACTCATAGTTGTTACATCATGAGACTGAATTAACACAGCTGGTCAAAAGGTGCAAGAATTCTATTACAGTTTAAATGGGCTTTTAATGTGCCCAGAAAAAAGTTTACTAGCATACATAAAAATGAAGAAAATATTAATGTAATGAAGAACAAGAACTTTTTTCTGCAAAGGTGACTTTTGGTTTTTTGAAGTTTAATCAGTGCTAATGTTTATCTCATATCTGATGATTTGGATGTTACTGGCTTCTATGGTCAGTACTTGTAGTCTGCATAATTCAGTTATCAAATGATAAATGAACAAGGAAGAAATGAAGACGTCTCTGTTTGAGAGTGTACCTCATATCGTCTAAAATTCTCTTAAACTGTGAATGTAGCAATAACTGAGTCAGCAGCACTAACCTCACTTTAAAGGTGTGAGCCTTTATGTAAACAAAGATGTTTACAAGTGCAGAAAATACTCTCTTGTCAAAGAAATGTGTTGTAATCATTGACAATCTGTATGTGCCTTTATATGTTCATCTCTTACATGTTGAAGTACTGTTTTGACAATCTTGTTTATCTCAGCTGTAAACTGCACACTATAAATATGATTTTCTGAGAAATTAATGTCTAGTATGTGATACTGGTTTTTCTCTGTTAGTTAATACAGAAACTTTATATTAAAAATATTTTGTTTCCACATTGTAGAGCCATTAGCACCAAAAGCCAGAGCAGAACTGAGGGGGTTTTAAGTAAAAGTCCACTTTGAAGTTACTTGTCTTCCAATGATGTTTAAAAAGTTCACGGTTTTGCAGCTTTATAGGGCATTTTGGAAGTTGAAAAACAAGCCCAGTGGTGGAAAGCTGTTGCTGTTGTATTTCCATACTAGGAGTTATTTCTTGATGATTGTTATACAGTATGTAGTAACTGAAAGTAAAGAGCTGTAGTAAGAGTTCTGATGCTTCATCAGACTGTGGTAGTAGAAGGGTTTTTAGAGAATATATCCTGTTAAAATGTTTTTTTTTTTAACAAATGGCTTTAAAATAGTTTTGGGGCAGACCCTCAACTACATGAATGCATTACTATCAACGGGTGATAGTGATTTGCAGCAGGTAAGGATTAGGTTCCCTCCCTCCAATTATCGTAGTGAAAAATGAAAAACTTTTGTTTGAGTAATAAAAACTTTTTCTCCAGAGAAAACCATGAAGAAAAGGGCTGAGTTCTAGTGTTATGGTAAAATATTTAAACTTGCATGGTATGAAATGTATTTGTAAAGTATATATGAACTTAGATAACCTGTCTAAGTGAGATGAAGTCTTTGTAAAGTGAGCTTTTGGATTCCAGGACAGTTCCTGTGTATTGAACATGGAGGATCCACTCACTGACTTGCACCTTCATCCCAACCCCATTTTAGAAACTTAATTTTTGTAGCTGTTTCCTTGACAACGATAGACTGGCTCTGACTTCCAGATCTATGTGAGCTGGACAAATGCTCTAGCAGAACAAAACCACACTCTACTGTCAGCAGAGTTTGTATCCTGCTTCTAATTTCCCTGCAGGTTCAGGGTATAAATTTTTGGGATGTAATTGAGGAAGCAGTCTGCCTCTCATGTAGGTCTGTTTTCCTTGCTGTGTAACCTTTTGAAGCCTGAAAATGTAGGAATCTCTGTGAAGGTGAATACTGTAACTGACTGATTTTACAATATGCAGTGCATTATTTTTTTTTACATAAATACTGATTTTTATATCAATATGTCTTCAGCTTTCCTTTTTACTTGTACCACGTGTTTGTATTTAAAAAAACCTTTCAACTTATTTTTTTGTCTTTGCAGAAACTATTGTTTGTCTTTGCAGAAACTTTCAGTTTCAAATTTATTTTTAGTATGTTACAGACATGTCAAGATACTGTTAAAACCTCATGGACCATTTAAGAAAAAAAGGGGAATGTGGACTTTAGCAGCAATCTTTCCACTTAAATTTCAAATTTGGTGGGGGAATAGAACAAAAAGAATTAATATTGATGCTTATTGTAGGACAAGAATTCTTACTTTGTGCTTATGTCTACTCCTTAGAAAGCTTCAGTTATTTTTCATTGTCTGTTTTCTGGTTCAGATTGAAAGATTTTCAACTGTCAAATAGGTTTAACAATATCCATTTACTGGCAGTATGATTTTTTTTTTACTTGATTAAGTGGAATATTCATATATAAGTAAAATGAATGTATAGGCTTTTTGTCCAGTTTATTTTTAGTAAATTATCAATTTTTAATAGTTACTATTTTAGCTTTCATGATATCTTATGTGATTAAGATAGTTATTGTTTCTTTCCTGCCCACTTCACTACTTTGTGAATGGATGGCATTTCAAACAGCTCCAGTGATTTTGTGTGTTAAAATCAGTTGCAGAAAACTGTGATATGAATGTATTACTTCAATTAGCAGAAAGTGGATTCTTCTGTAGCAGAGACAGTAGAAGTAGGAAGTAGTGGGAAGGTACTTCTCATCACCAGGGATCTTGCAAAAGATCTTGTGTGTGTCTTACGGGGTTGTTGCTGAGCATTTTTCTATGCGCAGGAACTTAGAAGTGATTTTTCTGTTTTATTTCTAATCTCTTTGAATATCTTCTGTTTCTTTTCTGAAAGTTCAGTTTTGTCCAGCCGCTTTTTTCTGTATATTTGAGATAACTGATACTCCTACAGAGTTTTGCACAAATAACAGCCAAGTTATTTGCTCAAGTTGTCCAAATGGGCAAAGTGTGAACCCAGCAAGTAAAACATAACTAAACACAAGTTTATGCACTCTAGGTTCCCTTAGGAAACAAAAAAACGTTGTTTGATCTTTTTAACACTGCAGAAAAACATTTGACAACTTGCTTTCTGTATTCAACTGCCAAATCTTAAGTAATTCAGGATAATTTCCTATAGAAATGCTGGTTGCCTCACAGTTACATTGTAGTCTTAGTAGACTATTCAAAACTATTACTGAGGTTTCAAAACAGAAGTTGTTTACAGAGGTAATAGTGAATTTTGCACTTCAGGAAGTGAGGAGGAAATCTCATTTTAAAGTAGTTCTCAAAATCTCTGTCTTGTAACCATTTAGTAGATGTATACGGGAACAGCTTGTCCTGCAGAGTTGTCATGAAATTTGAGATATGTTGGTCTCCTAAGATTTTTCAAGCCTTTGTGGACCTATTAAAATTTTAAGTTTCTTGAAGGAGTACTGAGTAATTGGAAATTCTTGTATTAAAGTTCAGTTGTGTCTCTTCAGTTTTGTGGTTGCTTTATGCATAGCTGCAGTCAATTCTTGAGAGAGTCCTCATTTAAACTTATGAATGTGCATCTTCCTCTATATTTGCTTGCAAATTTCTTCACGGCTTCTTTATGCTCCCTTCTGCCTTTTCCCTGCACTGCATTTAAAGGATAATCACTAAACTCTTCTTTCATTTGAATGCTTATAAAAATTGCAGGAGGTATTATTACAGGTCTCTTTGCAGAAACCTGTAATTAAAGAAGGACCTCTGTTCCTGCTGTGGTTGGGTTTTATTTTTTTTTTCTTCAGACTGCTATTTGATGATGTTCAGGTAGGAGGAAGTTTGCAGCCATTAGTAAAATCATTATGTTCCTTGAGTCATCATCTGGCAGTTTCTTCCCTGAATATCTGTTCTCTTATGATAGATGCATGGCTGATGCCTGCCTACTTCATCCATATGATTGCAAGTTTCTTAAATCAATGACCATCAGTTCTGTTAAAACTGGATTTTAAATGCTTCTCCTATATCTGGGTACCACCTTAGTTGTACAAACGAGGGACCCAGTCTATTTCCACTTACAGATCATAGAATTATAGAATGGTGTGGGTTGGAAGGGACCCTAGTTCCAACCCCTTCTCCTGGGCAGGGATACCTCCCACTAGACCAGGTTGTTCAATGCCCCATCCAACCTGGCCTTGAACATTTCCAGGGATGGGGCATCTACAACTGCTCTGGACAGCCTGTTCCGGGGTCTCACCATCTTCACATTAAAGAATTCTTTCCCTGATACGAATCTAAACCTTCCCTCTTGCAGTTTAAAGCCATTCCCTTATCCTGTCACTAATGCCTTTGTAAAAAGTCCCTCTCCAGCTCTCTTGTAGGCCCCCTTCAGGTACTGGAAGGCTTCTCTAAGGTGTCCATCTTTTATTTAATTTTCCAGCTAATCTGTAGGAATAAAATAGAGAGATAACAAGGAATATACAATTTTTCACAACAGGAGCTAAATAACTACAGATTTCTGAGGTACAATTAACAATTTTGAAAAAGTTCTCTATCCTTGAATCTAATTTCTGGTTTGGTGAATGTAAGAGTTGGTGTCTTTTGTCAAATGATTTGACTTTTCCCTGTGTCAGCCCCTTATATGGAGGGATGGGCAGGTAATTCTTAAAACACTGATTCCTTGTTTGCTGTGAATTTCAAGGAAAAGAACTGTAACTTGTCACTGTAGATTCTTAGTATCACCCTATCAAAACTCTTTGAAACTAGGAATGACTTCCCCCCTTGCTGCTATGTTGTTGTAGTTGTTTTACTTGTTTCTTAATGGTCATGCTAAAAGGGGAGAGGAAATGCCGTTATTTGCATCTCCTTGTTAGTTCCTGGCCTTCTGTGTTTGAATTCCACATGACCCTTAAAAACCAACAACTAAACCCAATTCCAGAATCTGAGTCAAAGGCAGAGATAACACCTTCATTTAGGAACATGGATCATGGGCCGTACTCATAAATTAGACATCAGGACAGTTTCCTTGTGTTGTTTTACCAAATAAAAGCAGGACTCTCAAGTCTGATACAGTTTGTTGCTGTTTTAAGAGTGCCAGACTTATAAAATACAGGCATGTTATAATCTAAAAGAAAGTGTCTTAGAAGCTTTAAGCATATAATCTAACCATATAGTCTGTGAGTGCTATGACTACTTTTCGAGGTACCTGTTGAACTAATATTCTCACTTAAATTTCCTTCTCCTCTTTTCCACAGGTAATGTATCAATTTGTTTGTCTCCATAGAGCAAAGCAAAAATTTGGGAATTTACTTTAATAAATGTTCACTTGAAACCAAACAGAATTTTGCAGGGGGAGAAAAGAGAGTGTGAAGTTTGTTTACTAAGGATTCTCACTACTTGGAGAAGTGCTGCTAGATTGTGCTGTCTTTAATTTTCTCATTACTAGCATTGAATACCAATAGCTAAAAATGCTTTTAGTGCCTTTCTAAGTGGCCTTTCTATTTTATGCAGCTTGTATTAAATTATTAAACTGAGATGAGCAATTTATTAGAATTTTCTACTGCCTTAGTATTCTGGAAGGTCACTTCCCCTCCTGTTCTTCCTTTGGGTCATTTAATATCATGCCCTCATTTTCAGAATTGTAATCTGGGTACAACAGGTCCATTTTTTTCTTCTATATCTTATGAATGTTAATATTCTGCCAGTCATTTCTGTACACATTTTACTAGAGCAATTCACATTAAATCAGTCTGTAATATTTATAAGAATAGCTTTGGAATACAAAAGTAGATGTAGAAGTTATCGTAAATTGCAAATCTTTGTGGTTGAATTAATGAGTATTTAGGGCATGTTTTTTTAGGCTTCCAAGAAAATTAAAGCAATATAATCCGTTTTAACTCATGATTTAAGACTTGGAAATCAAATTTAATTAAAGCTGATATTTTAGCCTTATAATGCTGACCTACTGTGTCTCACTGAGCAGCTGGTGTCTAGGAAACTCTGCTTGCCTATTGGATTTCATGAACCTTCTCTCAAGTATTCAATGCAGCTCTGACTAGTCACTGGTATTACTATTTTCTTAATTTTATAATATTTTGTATGTTTTACTTTATTATTTTGTTTTACATTTTTATGCCATAGATAGCATTATTCAAGATTAATTTGGGTTGCAGATATAAGCCCAAGAAATAAAAAGCTCCAATTTTGCTACCCAAAGTGTTTTATGTAGTAATATTGAACAAGTCTGGGCCTTGGACATGTCTGCACAAGTCCAGGCCATAGTTCAGGTTGTGTGCACCAGCTAAGCTATATTTGTTGTCCATATTTTGCTGTTTAAATACCTTTTCCTGAACTTTGCTGTACTTTCCCATGCTTGGCTGTTTTTGTGTAGTTCTTAGTTTAAAACCATGTTTATAACAGGTACAAAGAAGAGACAACTTTAAGGATTTTTCTGTAACTTGTTTTAAAACCCTTCAACGTTACTGAAACATAAACTGTACTAAAACAAAAGAAAAGAAAAAAAAAAAAACCAACAAAAACAGAATACCAAAATTAAAAAAACCTGAAATAAAGGTGGGCAGCAAAGACTTAGACAAGTGACCAATCAACATGCCTAAGAAACCTCATACAAAGGTTTGTGTGAACAAAGAAATTCTCCAATCAAATAATGCGTAATTGCATAAACAGTAGTTCTAAAATGTATAATTTAAACTAAATATAAACAATAAACCAACTTCTACATAATCATAGTAATTTAGTGTCCAAACGTCTGTTTCTCTCCTGCACTTTTACATAGGTGTCTTGAGTTATAATACAGGATGTGATAAAAGGTATCTATTCTATCACCATCTGT
>PYHW01009542.1:4087088-4098993 GCA_013186435.1 Turdus rufiventris | reverse complement strand
TTAATTTCCCTAGTAAAGAACTGTTATTCCTAATTCCCATATCTTTGCCTGAGAGCCCCTTAATTTCAAAATTATAATAATTCTTCATTTCAAAGAGAGTCTCCTGCCTTTCTTAGCAGACACCTGTCCTCCAAACTAGGACCATAGGTTTGTCTTTTGCTGTTATTCATCAGTCTTGTGGGTAAAATTGATTCATTGGGGGTTTACTGACTCTTATCCTTTCTGCTTGTTGTTCCTAGTTTGTCTCCTTTCTTCACTACCCCTCCAGTCTACTTGCTGCCTGTCTTCTCAAAGGATTGCTGTCACTCTACCTTTCTGATTTTTGTGGATCTCACTGGCAGTTGTATGTTTTCTGCCACCAGGTCTGTGCTTTCAGAGCTGTTTG
The DNA here is from genome assembly GCA_013186435.1 of Turdus rufiventris. Taxonomy (NCBI): domain Eukaryota; kingdom Metazoa; phylum Chordata; class Aves; order Passeriformes; family Turdidae; genus Turdus; species Turdus rufiventris. The sequence goes on along the minus strand of PYHW01009542.1, from coordinate 4,098,608 downwards.
CTGTAAAAGGTAACTGTGCTAGCTCAAGCCAGAAGGGTTCCCTGGAGCAGGCATGCTGCTTTCTCCGCAGACCTACTGCATGAGCACCATGTCTGGGCATCTAAGGGTGTTCTTGACCCAGTGTAGTTCATAAGCAGTGTTTATATGTTTCTTGACTGTAACTTGGGGAATGAATTTAGTTTCCCTTTCAGCTTTGTATAGACTATTAGAAATTTTAATCATCTTTATTTTTCTGTAGAGATAAAGGCTTTTTACCAGAGGCATGCTTTGAGGATGAAAGCTTGGGCTGTTGAAGCCATTACGGTTGAAAGGGAGGTGATCTGAGCTGTTCTGCTTGCCTGAGGCAGACTGACTCAGCAGGACTTCTGAGAGCAGCATGAGCACCTGGCTGCCAGGGCACCTGGTGTCAGAGCAGGGCTTGGTCTCTGCCCTTTTCCTCTAGGTGCTGGACAACCTCTAAGGGAGAAGCAATCTTCAATCAACTCTGTTTTTCTGCGAAGGTACAGGAGAGAAATTTGATTTATGACTTCAAAAAGCCCAAACAAAGTTATAGAGGGATTGCTGAATGCAATAGAGTGCACGGTATGTAAATTTTTTCTGGCTGAAAAATTAACAGCTCCAAATAGCCCCTTGAAACACACAGGATTTTGAGAAGTACCTTCTTCACTGATCCGTAAAAACAATGAATAAAATGAGCCAAAATTAGTGATGGTAAGATATTGCTTAAAAACTAGATCAATATCTTATTTTTGCAGTAATTCTATTTAGCCTATTTTGATTATTCTTTGCCTGGAAGGATAGAGTGTAATTAATGAAAATTGATTTAATTTGAAGAATAAAGCATTAGCAGTTTGCTGTTGTAAGAAAAATGAAGCAGCTAGCAAATTTGCTGTATTTTTTCATGTGCTCAAGCATTCTCTAAATTAATTAGAAGTCACTTTGTTAGTGTACATTTGTCAAATAATACATTGGAAAAATTTATATATTTGTACAAAAAATACTCAAGTATTTTTATAAGTTTTAGAGTCCAAGTTTCAGTTAATACCTTTCTGCAAAATAAATCCATTTTGAAAACAGCACCAGCACATCCTATGCCATAACTTTGTAATTGTTAGAAATGAAAGGGCTTGTTCTCTGCATAGAGTAGTATTGTGTCTCTGAAAAGGTTTAATTTTTAAGGAGTGGGTTATGTTGTGCCTTGTGCTTACCAGTGCTCTTCATTTTCATCTAAATTATTACTCTCCGAGGATGCAAATTTTTTTGTGTGTGTCAGTAAAGCAAGCATCCATTACCCTAACCAGCACTGGAAAATGAAGAGTTTTGTCATTATACCCACTAGCACCTTGGCAGGCATTAGAGGAGAGAAACTGAACTGAGTTTCTCAAACGGAACCATTTAGCAGTACTGTGCCTGACTGAAAACACTGGCTCACTGCTTCAGAATAAGCATAAAGGAAGTGCAGTAATACTCAGTGTTTAACAAGAAGGATAAATAAAGACCTTCTGACCTCCTCAAAAATCCTCCCTTAATTAGTTTTACTCCTGAAAGTAGATGTTTCAGAGCTCCTTGAAGTCTATTAAGGATTTAACTATTGATTAAATATGAAAGTGCTCAGATACCCCAGCAATGGATAGCAGCATAAAGCACTGATAAATCAATTAATGAAGTTTGGCCTTGGGGGGAGGATGTTAGTTCATCTAGTCTCATCAGTCGTATATCACAAGCTATCAAATTTCTCCCTGCTACAGATGTAATGAGCCCAGTAATTTATTTGACCAAAGCATAACTTGTGTCCAGCTAGCCCATGTTTTTCAGAGAAATGTCCAGTCCTGGTTTGAGTGCATGAAGAAGGAAAATGCTTCCTTTTGCCTATTTGTTGCAATGACTCGTTGCTCTCACAGTGATGAGTGTGCGCCTCATGTCTCATTTTAATTTTTTTCTGGTGTTAGATTTCAGCCATGGATTCTCTTTATGTTTCTCCCCACTGGGGTAAAGAGGTCCTTAATATGCTGCAGTTTCTCCTTATGGTGATACTTAAATGTAGCAATCAAATCACTTCTCAGTTTCATTTTGGATAAGTCAAACAAATTGAGTTCATGAACTTTTACTCAAACACGTCTCTTAGGTTTTGTGGCTCTTTTTAATACCTTCATCAGTTTCCCAGAAGCCTCCTTTAAATATGGGCACAGCATAAAATATGCTATTCAGGATTTCAGTATAGTATAGCTTAGTTAAGGATTTGGTAATTTTAATACATAGCTAAAATTTGGCTAGCAATTTCTGAATTTGTACATTGAGTGCTCATGTTAGCATACTTTCCATTCCTGGGCTTAGATCTTCATTCCTTGCTGTGGGGGCATTTGTCTTTGTTAGAATGAGCTCAGCCTAATGCTGTTTCATCGCAGTAATGCAGATTCAGCTGTGCAATTGCTGTTGTTATCACTGTTTATTATCTTACCAGGTATTGTCATCAGAAAACTTCACCAGCCGTGATTTTATATTTACTTCCAAATTACCAGTGAAAGCTTTTAATAATGTTGTCCTTCATAACTTCACTGGAAACAGCTCTTCGATAACGATTTTCTATCAAAGATTATTTGTTGAGAGCAGCCAGTTAATCTTTTGGGTTTTTTTGTGTTTCTGTTTTTTGTCTGCATAGCATAATCTCAACTTCATGGAACAAAAAAATAAATTAAGGTATAAATACCATATTTATTTGACAAGCTTTATTTTCCTGGAAAGCACATTGATTAGTTCTGATTGTACCATTTTGTTTTAATTTCTTTCTAGATAATTGTGTTGTAACTTCTGAATTTGTTTTGTGTGTATGACAATAGTCTCATAATAGTCTTAACTAAAAGTTGCTCATATTTTAAATAGTATTAAAATAATTTCGATTTGTTTTGTGGAGTTTTGTGGGAATTCTAGGATTTGTTGAATCTATTAACAGCAGTGTTCTTCCAGAAATTCTTACATGGATTCCTACTGTAAATTGTCTAGATCTGTTTATACTTGGTCAATGTTTGCTTAACTTTCTTCTGATTTGCTAAGGGACACAAAAGTATTTCAAGACTCATGTGATGCAAACATATTTTATTTCTGAACTCAGAAGACTAACTTGAATGCCTTCACATTATCAACAACATTAGTAATGAACAGTTTTAATTTCTTTTGTTCTTAATTTATTCCTAGAAGTACAGCATTGTGTCCCACTTAATTGGGAAGGGAGGTGGTGGGAAGAAGTGTTGCTTTTCAAATGAATTCATTGGTAAGCACAAATACTATATTATCATTTTAGAACTAGTATCTTAGAGATGTGTTGGAGTGAGGTCTTGCTGAAAAAGAGGAGGTACCCAGTAATTTATTCATTTTGGGATCATGCTACAAGGTTCAGAGAAGCTGTGACATAGTATTGAGTCAAACAAAAAAATCAATACCCTTACCCCATCCTCTCTCTCTCTCTTTTTGTTTTGTGCACAAAATTGCCTGTACATGTGTAGTACAGGGACATAGGGTAGAACATTCCTTCCCCCATCTTCTAGTTTTTTTAATATCCAGATTGGACATAGAAATGAAAAAGTAACTTTTGAGACTTGAATGATGGATGCTGCACTTGCTTTTCCTGGATGTGAAATAGCTGGTAAACTGAATAAGAGTACAGTTTACAGCATAAGCAGCAGAACCCAAATACAGAGTAATTTCTAGAACTTACAAAAAACATCTTAGAATCACAGAAGGACTGAGGTTGGAAGGCACCTTCGACCCCACTGCCTAGGCAGGGCTGCATAAAGAGCTGTTTGCCCAGGATGGTGTCCAGTTGGCTTCTGAATATCTCCAAGGACTCCACAACCTGCAACCTTTGCTGGAGCTTGGTCACCCTCATAGTAAAAAAAAAAAAAGTTTCCTGATGTTCAGAGGGAACCTTCTCCATGTCAGTTTGTGCCTGTTGTTAAAATTATTGAAAATCAAACTCTTCAGGGAACGTACATAATGCCCATTCTCTTCAGTCAGCAACGAGGAGAAATCTTGCTGGTCAGGCTAGTACCTGCTTCAGAGCAGAGATTGTGTCTTACAGTGTATTCTGCCCTTAAAGTTAAGTCTAGTTGTATCACCTTAGGATATAAACACTATAAACACTATGAAATAAACAGATGATGAACTTTGGATATGTATTTCCATGAAAACATTTCTGCTACTGAAAGTATATTCAGTTTATTTCCGTCAGAGTTCTCCAGCTTTTGTCTCTGGTGTCCTTGAACGGGCCTGTGAGTTACTTTTTATATGGCAGTCCTTTGAGTTGCAAACTTGTATTGATGCAAAAGTATGTAATTCTTGCTAATGGTCTCGTGTATCTTGGATAACAGTTCTGAAGTAGCTCATAGTTATTTCTGTTGCATTCATGTAAAATTTAGGTGCAACTCAGTTCTTTTATCGCTGTAATGATATTGAACCTCATAACTTTGTAATGGAAGAGAAGGATTTATACCAGGTACTACTTTTCAAGTATTCTTTGGTGCTACCTGCTAGGACACACCCCTGAGGCAGATCAGAGCACAGCAAACGGCCAATTGTTTGAGTCATTAACCTTTAACATTTCAGTCTCTCACACTGCCTTAATGAGGGACTCATGCATGAGGAAATTTGTAGCTCCTTTACTGGAAACGTATGTTGGATTCATAACACCAAATTCTCTGAATTAATGGTTCTAGACCACCATTTAAAGGAAATTCTGTAGCTTGATTCATCTCAAGGTAGACATACACTGTAAATCAAATTGTACTCTAAAAGCAGGTTTTTTTCCCTGTGGATACAGATTAGGAAGTGAGTTTAGAATCAAGTGCCACAATACAGATCCCTAATGTGAGCTAAGGTGAATCCCAGACAAAGCTGGATCTGTTTAAGGTTTATTCCTTTCTATTGCAAGTATTTGAGGATATGTGCAGGAAATAATTTTTCTTCCTGAAACACTTTTTGAAATTAAATGCTAAGTGTTGGTCTGTGGTTAAAGAGAAATCAGTAGATAGTAAGTGATCATGTTCTGCTTCCTGGCAGGGTAACATCCTGCATTAGGGTTTCTGATGCAAATACAAATGAAATTTCTGACCCACCCCTGCAGCTAACATATCTGAAAAATCCACTCTGTGTTACTCTCTTGTTAGGAACCTCTAAGGGGATCTAACAACAATCAGTGAAGTTCAGATTGGGCTTTAGAACAAGGTTCTTAATTGAGAGGGTGGTCAGTCATTGGAACAGGCTCCCCAGAGAAGTGGCTACAGCCCCATGTCTGCCAGAGCTCAAGGAATATCTGGACAATGCTTTTAACATTTGGTTTAGTTAGTCCTGTGAGGAGGAGACAGTTGCGCACAATGATCCTTTTACAGCTTGAGATATTCAGTGATTCTTGAGAAAATTAGCTTCAGGTCAACGGACTGTTGCAGCATCTACACATTACATCTGTAGACTATTGCTGATCTGAGAGTTTTGGCTGATATGTGAATTATGGTAATCTCTACGTCTGCTCCTCAGTCAGCATTTTTAATTCCGGCTGCTGGATTGTTTCCCAAAGTCCTTTTGATCACAAAAGAAGGCCTTTGTGTAGGTAATGCATAATTAAAATAAGAAATGCTGAACTTCAGGGACTGATAGAAGATCCTTCTGCCTTTCATTTCTGGGAAGTAATCCATCTATGCCAACAAAGCCAATTAGGAAGTCTCCACAAGTTACTATCTTTTTATTTGTGCTCTGTATACGCTCGTAAGTACTGGCTGGACAGTAGCTTGAACTAATCTCTGCCAAATACCTTTGAGATCTGCATTCATTTTCAACATTTTGGAAATTATTTTCACTACTTCCCACCTACTGTGATACAAGGTTGAATAGACATAGAAGGCCAAGTAACTCATTTCTGGCCAAAGATGACTGCTGAGGTATCTCCAGGGAGCTACAAGTCTTCAGCCTGACCTCAATGCCAGGGAGGCGTATGGAGCAGAGCACCTTGAGTGGTGGCATGCAACATGTACAGGAAAAACAGGGAATCAGGCCCAGCCAGCAGAGGTTAAGGAAAGGAAGGTCCTGCTTGCTCAACCTGAGCATCTTCTGTGACAAGATGATCCACTTAGTGGGTGAAGGAAAGACTGTGGATGTCATTTACCCGGACTTCAGTAAAGCTTTGATACTGTCTCCCATGGTGTTCTCCTGAAGAAACTGGCTTCTCATGGCTTGGACAGCTGCAGTCTTCACTGGGATAAAAACTGCCTGGATGGCTGGATCCAGAGAGTGGTGGTGAATGGAGTTACATCCAGTTGGCAACTGGGCACCAGTAGGGTTCTCCAGGGCTTGGTGCTGGGGCCAGTCCCGTTTAATATCTTCACTGATTTGGACAAGGGGATTGATTGCACCCTCAGTAAGTTTTCAGATGACACCAAACTGGGAGGGAATGTTGACCTGCAGAAGCATCTGGACAGGCTGGATCAATGGGCTGAGTCTGATGGTATTGAAGTTCAATAAGGCCCAGGCCTGAGTCCTCCACATGGGTCACAACAACCCCAGTCTGAGGGAAGAATGGCTGGAAAGTGGCCTGGTGGAAAAGAACCTGGAGGTGCTGGTCAACAGCCAGCTGAACACAAACCAGGGTGTGCCTAGGTGGCCAAGGGCCAGTGGCATCCTGGCTTCGATCAGGAGTAGTGTGGCCAGCAGGAGCAGGGCAGCGATTGCTCTCCTGTAGTCAGCACTGGTGAGGCTGCACCTTGAATGCTGTGTCCAGTTTGCCCTGAGAAGGAAGGAGCAGCAGAGACATGTGAGGAACTGATTGCAGCCCCCATTCCTCATCCCTCTGAAAAGGGGCTGAGGAAAGGGAGAATTCAGGAGTGACCTTGAGCCTGGGAAGAAGGGAGGGGTTTAAGGGAAGATGTTCTTAAGATTTGGTTTATTTCTCACTGCCCTACTCTGATTTCATGGGTAATGAATTAATTTTTCCCCAGGTTAAGTCTGTTTTGCCCCCTGACTGAGTAGCTGAGTCTCTGATCTCTCCCTGTCCTTAACCTGACCTACAAGCCTTTTGTGCTGTTTTCTCTCTCGTGTCCACTGAGGAGGGGAGTGATTGACTGGCTTTTTGCGAGTGCCTGCTGTCCAGCCAGGGTCATCCTACCACACAAGGCCTAATGATAGTAACCCTTCATCACTATTTCCAGTCATGAGTTTTATAAGGAGATTTTGGGAATGGTTTATGACTTCATTAAATGCTGTTTTTCCTTTGATACTGTCAGGCATTTTATTTTCCCAGGGGCTGGCTCCACTGAATTCAGAGCTTCCCCTGCCCCATGGCCATGGCTCTCTGTGGCAGCTCTGCACACCCAACACCCCTTGTGCCCCACTCCTCTCCCCACCACACGTGGGGTGAACCTGCAGCATCCCCCAGCCCACCTGGCTCTGACAACAGTGCCCAGTGTGGGCCCCAGTCGTCCTGCAGGCATGGTGTCAGCACCAGCTCTGGATTTAGGGGTTGGTGTGAAACCCCTGCAAATCACGGCTGTGGCTCCTAGCAACCATAGGAAGAGGCAGGAATGCCCTCCAGATTTCCTCCTCTTGGTCCTGTTTACCTGGTCCATCATATGCTTGAGGGCATCCTTGTGGGATCTCACATGGCAACAGAGTTTTATTCTCAGCTGTTCCTTTTTCATCTGGAGATTGCAATAAAATACTGAGGGGGCTCTTTGCCTCTGGAAGCCATAGCATTTATATTTTGTCACTGAAGCAGACATTATCAATGCCTATTTGGGTCTCTTACTGCTGATCTGTTGGGTGTTGAACCAGCTTGCTTTTTAACAGCTTCTGCATTGGTAACTTGCTGCTTTGAATAGCAGGATTTATTTGCTTTGCATTTCAATAATGAAGTAGCTAAAAGTCACCTTTAGTACAGTCCTTAAAAGTAACTAATCTCTTGATACTCTAGGGCTTTGAATCAAGGTTTTTAAATCAATATTTTCTCTATAAAGTTACTGCTTTTCTTTACACTCTGTGGACTGAAAATTTGTGAGGTCACTTTAGGAATTGTAGAGAAAATGGGATAGGCAAAGAATTAGGTGTTGTGTTCCTTTGGGAAATGCATGAAATTAAGAAAATAAGTGACACTCTTCTCAATAAAACCTCTAGTGTTATCACTGTTTTCATGCAGTTTTCTTCTTAAATATCTCCTGGATACTAATTGAAAAGGAAACAGAATTTTATTTTTCAGGATGCAGCAAAATCTCAAACAGCAATTAAAACACAGAATGGTTTGGCAGTCTGTCTCATAATTGGTTCCGTGGACAGGAAATTCTTTGCATTTCCTTCACACTTGGTCTTAATTTTAAGAGACCATTACTACTTGCAGTCATCTAGGAGCTCTAGATTCAGTAGAATCTCAGGGGAAAGAGAGAACAACAGTGCAACTCTAATAGCATCAGATGTGTGTTTTTCTCAACTTTTTAGTTTGCTTTCTAAATCTGTTATATTAAGAGTGTATATTAAGATATACACTACTACAATCTGTTTTCTTTGAACTTCTTCATATGTATATTTTTGAGAGAAGTTACTTGATGCAAAATTGAGTTTTCTAAGAAAACTTTAATTTAACAAAACATTAGTTTTGGTTTCCTTATGTGTGAATTCAAAACATTCCTGTGGTCTGGAGTAAAGCAGAAAGAATATGGCCATGTTTTTGATGCCCAAGACCTTCATTCTGATAAAGAAGGTTTTCATGATGGTTTTTTTTTTTTTAAACAATTACTGTAGACTTTCAACTGGTCGCTCACTCCAGTGAAGTGATATAAACTCAGAAAAATTAAAAAACATGCAATTCAATAGCTATGAGAAATAAGATGTTTCTAAATCTCTTTAGCCTCTATAGCTGCAGAATAAAAGGAATTATATAATTTTGATTTTGTTACTTCAGCAGAAGGGAAGAAAGAGTTCTCATCCAGGTGTTTTCATCCCAGACTAGTGTGAAAGATCACAGTACTGCATTTCTCCAAGGAAGGAGAATGGCTTTTCCTGTATTCTCTCTTGTTCTTACTGAGCCCTGTGATAGTGCTCAGTGGAGGAGGAGAGACAGAAGAGTGCTGAAATGTTCTGCTTCCTTTATATATTGAAGTCTCACTTTTAGGGTGAAATCTGCCTGCTTTTGGTGGTGTTCTTTAGTCTAGTTGCTTTCACTAGTCACTGACAGCTTAACTGTTAAAGTAAAATCCAGTTTTTAGTCTCCCTTGACAGTTATTCTTTTTAATCTCCTCTCTGGATTTAACTGTGTATTCCCTTGTTCCCCTGACTGAGGGGTGCTGCTGGCAGGGCCGCTTCCACAGCAGGCTGCTCTGCTTGGTACTTGTGGTGTTCCCCTGTCAGCATCCACAGTTCTCTCCACCTGCCTCACACCCTCACCCTTCCCCTGTGGTCTGCCCATGACCTCCATACTCACCATCCCATCCTTAGGGTCATCCTGATGGCAGTGTTTCCACTGTTAGCCTGTTTGCTCAGAGCTTCAGAGGCTGCAATCCCACCTATCTGCTCCCCTCTGTTTCTCATTTGTTTCAACCTCTCCTCATGAGTTGCCATCAGCCTAATTCACCGGTTCATGGTACGAGACAGCTCTTTACTGCTTTATACAATTTCAGCTGCTGGGCATCAATTCTGAGAGAAAGCAACCATCATATAAATGGTATCTTGACACAGCAGCAGCCCGCAAAGTCCAAATGAAATGGCAATGACAAAAGCAGCTCTGTCCAAATTAGGATGATGATGGCAGCTCCATCCAGTTAAGGATTCCCTACAGACCAGACCGTGACTACCCTTTCATTTTGGGGTCTTATCCAGGTGCTTTTGTAAACTGGATCAAACTGTGGATTGTAGATCTCTGCAGGCCATTAATAGAGCTGTCTGACTTGGTAATGATTGATATGAAGTGAGTTATGCGAGGAACTCTAATTTCTTATTTACACAGGCCTGTAGAAGGGCAGTGACAGTGGTAAAGTACAGCTTTTTCCTCTAAGGGAAGGTGTCAGAAATGGCTTGTGTTTCTTCTGGCTGGTTGATGCAATAAAATTGCACATCATGGACATGATTTACAGCTCAGGGGAAACAACTACTGCTCTTAAAAGTATGGAAGGGTTGAATTAACCCCTTTTCTAATAGGTTTCCCTGAAACCATGCTAAGTGAGCAGAACATTGCCAGCCTTTTCTGCCAGTCACAGAGATGTCTGGTCACTGTGCTTCCAATATCTTCCTTCACTGGTATCTATCCACCTGAAAAGCTGTTTAGACAGTCCTCTTTTCTTCATTCTTGCTTCTCTTGTGAGGCTATAGTAAATACGCAACCCCTCTCTACTTACGTCACACTGTTAGGTTGGTGTTGGTTTGGGGATTTTTTGTGCAGGTTTTGTGCAACTATCACTTTGTCTTTGGACATGTGCCAGTACCCCAATATCCTTCTTTTAATGAGCAGCCAAAAATTAAATACAGGATTCAAGGTGTGGCCTCACCAGTGCTGAGAACAGAGGGACAATCATTGCCCTTGTCCTGCTGCCCACACTGTTTCTGATACAAGCCAGGTGCTATTTGCCTTCTTGGCCACCTGGGCACACACTGGCTCACGTTCAGCAGCTGTTAAGCAACATCCTCAGGTCCTTTTCTGATGAGCAGCTTTTCAGCCTCTCTTCCCCCAGCCTGTGGTGCTGCCTGGGATTGTTGTGACTCAAGGGCAGGACCTGGCACACTTGGCCTTGTTGAACCTTGTACAATTGGCCTTGGCCCATCAATCCAGTCTGTCCAGATCCCTCTGCAGCGCCTTCCTTCCTTGCAGCCTATCAATACTCCCACCCAAGTTGGTGTTGCCTGCAAACTCACTGAGGGTGTGCTTGGGAAGAGGAAGGGCAGGCGCTGATCTCTGTGGTGAGCAGTGACAGGACCTGAGGGAATGGCCTGGAGCTGTGCCAGGGATGTTTAGGCTGGATATTAGGAAAAGTTTCTTCACCCTGAGGGTGTTTGGACACTGGAACAGACTCCCCAGGGAAGTGGTCACAGCACCAGCCTGACAGAGCTCAAGAAGTGTTTGGACAATGCTCTCAGGAACATGGTGCAACTCTTGGGGATGGTCCTGTACAGGGCCAGGAGTTGGACTTGATTATATTTGTGGGTCCCTTCCAACTCAATATATTCTGTGAATGTGTGATTATTGCTCATTTGTATTGCCCATTGTTTAGTGGGCAATTTAGAAGAGTTTCGGTGACTCTTCCGAGCAGCTGATAAAGGGTGATGATTGTATCTTGGGATGTCAGGCTTATGAAGAGTCCCTTATTCTCTTCAGGACTAGGAAAGATCCATTACACACCTTATGTGCTCTTTCATAGACTTTGAAGTCTATAGTCTTTAAAAGAGGCAGCTTTCCCTCATCTTCTATGGGAGATGTTGATTTGGGCATTTGGAAGTCTGAAATGAGAAGTTTCTCTTCTATTCATAGTACAGGAATCAATCACCATCACTCTTATGCTG
>PYHW01009542.1:4043601-4086938 GCA_013186435.1 Turdus rufiventris | reverse complement strand
CCCTCCAAAGAAACAAAACTCCATGCTTTGTTTTCTCCCTATAGCTTTTGACAAATTACTCTGAACCCTGGGCCTTCATTTGTGTCTCTAATTTTAGACTGTCTCCATCCAAAGCTCATAGTCATGCATTGTTGGATGGCAGTGACCTTCCATAGATCCCAGCTATTTAGAAAATTTAAGGTAAATATGGTTTTCTTGCAGCTTTTGTTCTGAAACATTTGCAGGGCTGTACAGCAGATGGTGCTCTGTTTCCCTTTCTTCTAGAGGCTGTTATCATTAGTTAAACTTTTCAAACTGGAGGTTATTAATAATGTTTTCTGTACTGGCTGAGAAATTGGAGCCACATATTTTCAGGGATGGTTTGCTGAGCCATGCACTGGTTTTGTTTTAAGGAGCAAGAGAGCATAAAGTCTGTTTGTGGGTTAATTTACAGCACTAATCTATCTTCCCAGTGCAGTTAAAGCAGAGAAGTGACTTACATTTATTAAGGTATTCTTTTCGTGTTTGCAAAACCAGTACTTGTTTTAAATGGGTAATTCTTCACTAAAATGAATGAATCACAAAGGAAAGTACAGGTTGAATTTAAACATTGAATCACTAAAACTATCAGAATCTCTAAATCCGGCATAGAATTTCACAGCTTAATTAACCAAAAAGTTTATCCAGGTACCTGAAATTAGATAAAATAAAATTGTTTTTTCTGTTTTTATGCTGACTAGTTGAATTCCTGCTCTAGCTCTTTCATCAGAGTAAATTCTGTTTTCTGACACTTGGCACAGTTGGCCCAGACTTTCAGGGGCTTGTTTCACAAGTGATAGCTCTTAGATGGCTAGAAGTGGTGTGGAAACTCAAATCCTTTTTGAGGATTTGGTGAGATATAGCACTGTAAGCTTTGAAATATTGCAGACTGCAGTAATACCATAGTAATCTTCAACAGCATTAGCAGCTTATACAGACAAGCCTATATAAATTGGTTTAAAACCAATCAGGTAGAGAATGTCACTAATTCAAATTAATAACTCTGTGGGCTGTACTGTGAATTATCAGATTTTGCAAATTAGAAAGTAAAAGCATGATGCAAGGCTCATGGAAATCAAAGTAAATACTTCCATTAGCATTACTGTGCCAGCATTATCCCCTTACCTGGATTTCTGTAACAAAGACAACAAGAATACTGAAGTATGATAGGTAACTTGCTCATATGGACAATTTTTTCTCTATTTGCTACCATTTTATGATATTACCAATTTCACTCTGTGACAATGTACTTGTTAAAAAAAATATTGCTTTTTATGGGTTATTAGAGCTGAGAACGCCAGTCATTCACCTGAGCCAATGGTGGATGCTGTGTAAACATGAACTGAGAGGACAGTGCCTGAATTTACTGCTCAGCATTTTGCCACTGGGAGGCTGTCTTGTGAACAGCCTATCAATAGAAAATTTTTCTCTGAAGTTCTGTGATTTTATATGCAGTATTTCAGATCTCTACATTTGTAATTCCGTCAGAAAGAACCTCCTTATAAATTTATTACTGGTTTTCTTCACTCTGAATTTTGGAGTTGGTTTACCTATGAAAATAAAAAGCAAAATTCCATTTCTGTTTGTTGATATCTACTCATTAGCAGAGTATATATCTCTTAAATAGATCCAAAGTATCTGTTCCCACAGAAGATTTTATTTTCTGAAAATAAATTAAAGGGTTTTTGTTTTTCTTTTAAGGTGTGAGGAAGGGTGGTATGAAGATCATCAATGAGAAAGGGATCAAAATCCATATTTTTCTTTTCAAGACTATAAAAAAAATCTGCTAAATATGATTTTCTGGCTTGGAGAACATTTTCCCCAAGCTATTACCTAAGAAATGTGTCTTCAGATTGATGGAAAGGGAACTATTAAATATAAATGTGGTTTGTCACTGAATTAGAGATACGAGGAACAAGACATACAGAGCAAAAATAAAAAGAGGAGATAAATTTCTTCTCAATTTTAATATGCTTGCATGTCGACTTATAATTATCAGGTGATGTGTTACACCAGTGTATAATTTCCACACTCTGGGAAGCCAGGACAGCTGACTTAGACAACTCAGATTAAGGCAAAATCAATCTGGACTGGCAACAGATGGAGCATGGAGAAATAACCATGGCATTTCAGAGTTCAGGAGGTGTCAGAAACCCGTCAGGCATTGAGTTCATTGCATAGGGTTTAAGATTGGGACCAAAGGGACCTGGATTCTCCCTAATGCTTGTCCTTCATTGAAACCAGCTGAAATGCAGTAAAAGTTATGTATCTCATATACAAGCTGTACCATGGCCCTCAAAAAAGTACTAAATTGATAGATTGCCTCTGTCACCCACAAAGGAAATTTTGTGGACAATGAGAAGGGAAATCTCATTCTCTTTGAGGCCCCTTGAATTCAATGCCAATATGTTTTAATCCAACAGAAAATGCTGATAACTCTATTCCTCCTTCCTCAGATGATTTGATGAAAATTAACTTTCAACATCCACATCTGATCAAATCACAAGCTAAAATTATGTGCAAGCATGAAAAAATGATGGCTTATTCCATAAATACACACTTAGTCGTTACTTTCAAATTATGTTAACAGAGTTCACACAGTATTAGTCAAATCCCTGTCATTAAGAAATGGTATTTCATAAGAAAGATGATAATAGGATACAAAGATCCTAAAATGATTAGATGATGACTTGTTAATGGGAATTCCTTTTTGTCATAACCAGTGATTTTCAGTTTACTCTAACAAAGATGATCTCTCTGATGGGAGATGGTAGTGTAATAAAAATCTGGAAATTATGTAAAGAAAAGAAACTGAAGATTGCATAATAGATCAAGTGATTTTGTAAAACCAGGATGATTCAATTTTAAAGACATTGTTGGGGAAAATAAGGTAATTCTAAAGCAGAGCCTATGCCACTGCACATTGCTTATCTGCCAAAGCCCCTCTCCTACTCTTTTCTCCTGTGGGTGTGCGGTATCTCCCTTTCAAGGCATCACTAAAATCCAAACAAAGCTTTGTACAAGAAGCTTTCTGCCCCCTCTGGAGCAAGAGCTGTGGCTGGTAGTCTGACCACACTTCAGGCAATGGCAAAGGTCTCAGAGAAAGTTCTCTTAGCATTGATGAGAAAACTATTGAAGTATTATGATTTTTTCTAGGGACTGAAAGACAATTTTTCACAAAGTCAAATTATTTGAACTGAACAATATATCAGCATACCTCTCATCAGCATTTCAATTTTAGCTTTGTAAGTGTTGGTCAGAATTTCTGGGTCTTGCCTGCCTTTGTTTTGGGTATACTACATTAACTAAATATCAAGAGACCATTGACAATTTTCATGTGGATTTGTGCACTGGTAGCATAACATAATGCTTTGTGAGGGCTAAAGAAATGTGCCTTGAGTTTGCCATAGGAATGCTCCCCACTCTCTGATGTCCTGCTGGGGCTCAAGCTATGGGTTAAGGAAGGGCTTTTTCTTTACAGCCTGCGCACACAAATAGTGTTGGTACATCTTTCCTCCTGAATGGAAGTTGCCTGCACTCCTTTCATTAATTGGCTTTAATGTAGGAGAAGGAATGTCATCTAAATGATTCCGGCTCCTGGGTGAAAACTTATATGATTTTTGAAAGAAAAACACTGTAGTCACTGAATGTCAAAGCTGTGATTAAAAAGCAAAAAGCTGACATGCTGACATGGATACCACTGTAATAGGGTATGTCTCAGTGGGAACCCACTGCCACCATCAGCTTTTTACGGTTTTTGTATTGCTAATATGAAACGAAATGCACCACTAGGAATACTGTTGCATATCAGACTATCTTATTTCATAAATTATTACTATATTACCCTTTAAATGTCCCAGTGAGTATAGCAGCATCAAAATATGATGTAAAAACAATAAAACCAAGCAAACAGCTGTTATTGAACTGTTAGATATATACAACAGTTTTTTAATTTCCTTCTCTTTGTTTTTATTCTGAATAAATTAACAGATTGCAACAGATAGGGTCATTCAACCACCTCTGTGATACCCTTGTTTCTGAATTGGAACAGGGTAGGTAATTACTATTGGGAGTGTGTTGTGACAGGCTTTAAGAGTGGGTAAACTGGAGAATGACTTTTGATATTCAGATTTCCTCTCGTTTCCATATTCTGCTGCTGGCATTTACAAAGGAAGATGTATGATGTGTCTCATCATGCACTTGGAAGGGCTGAGAACTCACACATCTTCTCCCTTCTCAGCTCTCCATCTATGAACCAGTTGGAGCAAACTTTATACAAAGAAAGATGAAAAAAAGTATCTGTGAAAAGACATATTTTCTCATTTTCAGGAAATCATGTAGGATGGTTATTCAGAAGCCATAACCTCTGTGGGAAGAAAGTTCATCAGTCACTGGCCTCATAAAACCTGCCTATTCTATTTCATGGGAAGTTCTACAATTTGAAACAAATTCCTAATCAGGGAAAATATGCCAAAAAAAATTTAATTAAAATAAAAATTCTTGATAATTCTGAATTTGTTTCTTCCATATTTTTACTTCATGCTGGTTATTAAGTCACTTAAAATATTTTAAAAGCAGCTAATTAAAAAAAAAAATCTCCTCCAAAAAGTTGAATATGTTCTGTTGTTCATTATCAGAATGTTTCTCCAAGGGAAATTAGAGTCAGGTATTGTTGAAATAATCAATGAGACCATTCACCAATCAGCATTTTCCAGTGGAGAAATACTGTATCATGAGATCTATGAGTTTATTGTTCATTCAGAACAATTTCAATAAAAACAGGGAGGTTAAGATTTACATGATTTTTCTGAAGGTGAGAAGTTCTATTTAAAACTATGTCAAAGTTCATTTGAGAGATACTGTCTGATCTTTACAGATAGACCAGAATATAAATAATGTCCTGGCAAACAGTATTAATAATGTCTTTGACAGAGATATCATTAATAATCATAGTTCATATGGCTACAACTCCAAAATAAAAGGTTATCATGGTGCAATAAACCAAAGAAGTACACTCAACTAGTTTATGACTTCATTAAAATGGTGAGCTATAATTGCTACCTTGCAGTCAGCAAATGCAAATACTCTATTTGTAGTGCAGTCAGTTTTATTTAATTGTAACTTTCTCTACAGAGAAGGGAAGCTTACCATATTTTTCTTGGATTTCAGTCCACTGAAAGTTTATTCTTTGGAAATGTACTAATAACACAGAAATTAAATTGGGATTGTGAAGCATCTGATGCCCTTTTTGTCCATTTATGATGTGCCTCAAACAAGAGCACTGCTTGTAAAATACAAAAGGACTAAAAAGAATGTAGTTGTCATGACAGTATATGTGTCCAGATTGCAAGCCAGGCAACTGTCACTGATAGTTGGGATATAATTGACCACAGTATATGATAAGCACACTATTGATTGATTAATGTGACCTAGTTGTATTTGAAATGTCAAAGAGGAAAATTGAGTTGTCATTTTATATCATGTTCTTTTTCGAGTAGCAGATAAATACTATAATTAATGACTTTTCACGAAGGTTATCTAAAAAATTTAGGGAATATTAAACATCACATTATTCACAGTCACCATAGGTGAATATACTATTGATGAACATTGATAAATCTTTGCTTATGTGAAGTAAGCATCAAAAGAAGTTCATATACTTTAGCACAGCTTTTTAATAAGACATTTATTCTGATCACATTTTAAAAATCATTTAATTAGGTGAATAGAGTCAAATTACTTTTAAAATTTAATAAGGTTTTATTTGTCTGTGGCAAAGTGGAATATTGAACTTGAAGGTTTAAGTTTGCCTCTGTTGAAATAAATTGTGAAACTCCTGTTGTCTAGAAAAGAATTGAGGGCTGACACATGCCTTGATACCATTTTTCCTTATTTACACAAAAGAGTCTTAAATTTTCTCCGGTAGTTGAAAAAATATGCTTTAGGAAAGGAATTTCCAAAAATCTTTCTCAGTCTTGCAGTAGATCTCAAAGAATCCTCCTGGCTATGATGGATTAAACAAAGCCAAAAAGCATCTGCGGCAAAACCCTGAAATGTTATCACTCACCATTTGCCTAAAGTATACCTGCAAAGGGAACTCCCTGTCACCAGGGGACTTCTTTGCCAGAAAATGCAAAGTCTCCAGCATTTTGAAGGAAAAAAATCAAGAGTAAAAATGTAACCAAATCGTTTCAATCTTCATATTTAGTTTTGGCAAATTTGGATTTGTGTAATGTCTTTCAGGTCAGATATTGTTTGGACTTCATAGTAACATAATAAATTAAGTTAATGGTGATATCTTATGACGTCCTATGAAGTCCTTGAGTGTCCAAAATGCTTTCATTGTTTTGAATTCTTGATACTAGTTGAGCTGTGTAAATGCAGGGTACTTGTGTGACTTCAGGTGCCCCAGTCATGGACATGGTGTTACAGTTGTGCCACCTGAACCCTGGGAGATAGGCACCCTCCAGGACCAGCACCCAAAAGGCAGCTGGGATCCCCCAGGACTCTTTGGGCAGCTCTGAGCACATGCATTCAGGTACAGAGCTGAGCCCCAAAGTGTCTATAGTACAGTGGGCTTAATCCTCCTTTTCTCAAGTGAGTGCTTTGCCTAAAACTGCAGAGATAAATGGAAGCTTGACCACCCAGTTTGCATGTAAATATGTATTTGTAGGCATGCAGAATCTCCTGTTTTAATCTGGGCTGAATTCCAGCCTTTGTTATATGAGCAAACATTTCTCAGACTTATATGAATCACTGGAAGAGTGTTCTGGTTTTTCTGGGATGATTTTTAAAATATGGGGCTTGTCTCCTTTGGTAGTATCCTTGGGAAAGAAGAGGGCTTCATCATAAGAGAGAGTGCATTAGAGAATAAGCCAAATATACCACAATACATTTTAAGCTTTTTTAGATTATCAATCTTCCAAAGCAAAAAAATACCAGATAGAGGCTTGCTAACTTATTATCTGAAAAACAAAGCCCAATCATACTGCCTTTTCAAATCCTTTCAGAGTTTTAACATTGTATGTCACACTGCATCCTCAAATCCAGTACTACACAATTAACATAGTCTTGAGTTGTGCATCTGGAGAAGCTTCATTTTTCACCCAAGACTAAATCAGGAAGGACTGAGCAAAACCTCAGTCTCCCCCAGGTTGTGCAGCAAGCATGGCACACAGGGGCCAGGCAGTAAGCAGGAATCAGTTGGCAGTGAATGATTGCTGCTCTTATCCTCTATCCCCACCAGGCTAGGATGTAAGTACCTGTCCTAGCATCATTATGGTCCAGGAGTTATATTGTCTGGTAGGATAAAGCCATTCCTTATCAAAGTGATGCTTAAAATGCAGTCTAGCCTACAGTTTATGGTGAAGATTGTGAGGATCACAGATACTGCTGCACTGGAGTAGAGGTGCCACTGACAGAAGCCAGGGAAAAGCACAAGGGTCTGTTTCTCTTAACCCTGAATCACCTCAGATCCTGCCTCAATCATCTACGGCTAAGTCAAAGGACTTGCCCCAGGATATTCTCCAAAATAGCTGATTGCATTTTTACTTCTCTGTTTTTCCAATAGTGGGATGTTTGCATGCAAGCAAGCGTGCAGGAATGGTCAGCAAAAGGAGCACAAGACCCCTTGGGTGGGAAGGAGCATCAGAGGGACACCTGAGGCAACCTCCTTCCCAGTGAGCTGGTGAAAGACTGGTGAGAGCAAACAAGTGCTTATTCTGCCTCCGAACTCCATCATCAGGAGCCAACCTGCCATAAAGCTCCTTAATCTTCCAAAGAGTTGGAAAACAAAATCATAGCTTTCTAAAGGATAACCAGTTGTTTGACACAGTTATATACTCTGGGTAATGTTTTGAGCAAATGTTTAATTACAAAAGGATGGTGCCTAAATTGCCATAATTAATCTGTACCTGTGCTAGAGTTCACAGCAGCCAAGACTTTTTACACTGCTGAATCACTCTCATTGAAAACTCTGTCCTTAAATAGCAGGAAAAGCTGCTATTAGAAATCTCTGTAATAGCTTTTATGAAAGCTATGGCTAATTTAGAGCCCAATTAAACCCAGAAATCCAATTATTTCAGAATAACATAATTGCAAAAAAGTAACTAGCATTGTAAGTATGCACTAGCTATTATGGAAGATGTTTTAATAAAAGAAATTCAGCTCTGAGCCACTGAAAAGATGAGTTCTTATCGTAAGGATGGTCTGCAAATTTCAAAATTCTTCTATTTTCACGGCTTTGCATTGAGGGTATGTAAACCTTGGTGCTTTGTTACTGCTATTACGTGCATTTCATGGGTCCATTTGGAGAGCAGATAAAAGATGCTAGAGCAGAGCCATTTATACAGGTGCTCGAACAATCTCTGTTGAACGAGACAGTAATTATTAACTAGCTGTGGGTGGGATTGAATTTGGCCACCTACACACATAGAAAGGTTAGAGAAAATAAGGCAGACTGAGCTCCTACCACAGACTGACAGTTTTACTCCTGATGGGAAAGAGAATCACAATTAGGCTGCCCAGGGCTGTGCTGCTGTCCTGGTGGGTAGTGGTGGAAACCCAGCACTGAGCTGCTACCCTGTAGCCTTTGGCTGCAGCTGGTGAGCTCTTGGGGCCACTGACCTGGTGGCACATTGCCTGAGCTCTGCAGCACCTTAGCAAGGGTGGTCATGTAACATCCTGCTGCTCCTCAAAGCCCTCACAGGCAGAACAGAGAAATTCTGCTTTGCTAACATTGTAGGAAGCAGCATCTACAGTTTTGTGCATTCCAGATTTTATATGGATTACAGGCATGGATGAGTGAGGAGGAGGAGTTATGATGGCATTGGAAAATACTTCATAAACTCAGGGACAGAATTTTGCTTTGACATTTTCATGGAGATAAGTGAAGCAGAGGTTCACTTCACCTAACCTAGCTACTTGCAGTAACTTTACACTTTTTTACCCCCAAAGCAACAGTTCAACTTTCAATTACTATTTAGGAGAAATTTCCCTCTTGAATCAACTGGAGTTTTTATTGAGTGAATATTTTCCTCATTAAAATTTAGCTTACAGATTTCATTGCAGTCTGTGTTGTGAAAGACAGCACAAATAAAACCCTGACTACAAAGGAAAGCAGAAGAAGGAAAAAGAATGGCCTTCTGAAGGAGTGAGGATTTACAAGTTGCCATATATGATAATCATCTCATCTGCTCAGTCGTAGCCAAGGAAAAAATTATTTCATTAAATTATTGAGTTCTATTACAGAAATAGTTGCTAAATACCCAAATAACTTCAAATGAGGAGAGGGCTGGTACAGCAAGGTTATCAGCTCAACACTGTACATAAAGCTCTGCACACAGTATCTCCCCATTTGATGAAGTTCAAGGTCAATATTTAGTGTTTTTTAAAGACATCTGAGTCATGAGCACTTAAAAAGCTATCTGAACAGAGTTGACAGAAGGAATTTATTATTTCAATTCTGGAAACACATTAAAAGAAATGAAATGAACTCTAACTCCAGAGTATAAGTTAAGGAAAGAAAGTGCTTATTTTCCATATAAGTTCCTGCCAATTTGGCATGCTTGGGCACAGTAACTTTGTTTAATACATGTTGGAAAATAATTGCCGTAAAGGGAATCAGATATACAAAATGTAGGGTACTAGCTTTACATTTTGATTTTAGAAGGTTAGTAGATGTTTAGTATTGATAAAAATAAATTACTGTGTACTATTTAAGAACAGAGCTCATGATCTCAGTTTGAGACCATTTTGGTGCTAGGAAAAAAAGTTTTTGCTAATGATGCTTTTAGCATGAGGCAATCTTTGAAAACTGCATTTTCAAATATCAAGGTTAAATGAAAGATTTCTTCAAAATTTGTCAAATGAGTGATCAGGAAGAGACTGCACAAAAAGAGTGCATTAGCATTGTTGCCTTGTAAAATCAATTAAAGGAATCATCTCAGAGAAATTGAATGATTCAGCTACTGCAAAACATAATGATTTGTGTGATTGGAGGAACTCAGCCAGAATCCAGTTTGAGTGAATTATAGGTCTTTATAACCAAGTACTTAGTTGAATTTTTTTTTAATTTGGTTTTGCCATCATATCAAATTTACATGTTTGAGGTATAATTAGCCAGTCTGATTACAAAGAAAAAAAGACTATAATTTAAAAATATAAATTAACATAAAATGACAAGCATTAAAAGTTAATATCAACTCAATGTTCATTCTTTTGCATTCAAATGAGTCTTATTATGTCCATCTAAATATCAGTATAATTTTCAAGCAATACACAATGTGTTTCATAATCTGCCTCTCTCCCTAGCCCTCCATTAGCTCTGTTGTTTCTCTACAGCTTGTTACTCCAAAGAAACCATTTTAGAATTACCTTGCTTTGTTTTTCACATAAAGTGCCTAACTTGGGCTTAGAAATACATTTTTGGTGTGCCCTAGATCTTTAGTGACCATGTGTTGACTCTAAATATAGTGATGCAGGCAATGGCCTTTTTGTGAAATGCGCATAAAGAAGCAATAACTGAATTTCAATAAGCAAATCAACCCAATTGGTTTAGAATTATGATGCTTGGCTTTCTAATGCATATTCAGAGTGGTAGAAAAGAAAGTATGAAATTTAATTGTACCATAAAACTGTCATGAGAAAATATATACTGAATATCAAGCAGGATTACATTTCTTCAGTAGTGATCATCTGTGGAAAACTTTATTTAAAGAACTGCTGCATTTCTAATGCTGTATTTCTGGTCAGAGAACAGTTCTAAGAGCTACATCACTGAAAAAAGTGACAAAATATGATTCATTTGGTTCATCCTCTAGAGTTGAATGTTTCTGCACAAACTCGAGTAGTAATTTCTGGTACAAAAGCAGAATAGTGAAAAAGTAAAGCAGCTCCTGTAGCGTTTTCTGTTTTTACAACAGTAGCACCAGACCAATAGCACTCTGCAAGCTACAAAAACAGAGAAGTACTGCCTGATATTTGCAAGAGCCCTTTGAACCATTTGTATTATTTATTTGCCAGACAGCATAATCATTATATTTATACTCTCCCTCATTACATGTGGAAAGACACCTTATCATAATTTCTTTTACACTGCAAGCAATTCATTTTATGCACATACATGAATTTAGCCATTGAAACTATACCTCTAAGAAAATAAAATGAAAGTCTGATATGTAAAAAGTAGAATCATTGCATACAACATGGCATGTGTACACATATGTATGCAGCAGGACATCTCTGAAAAATTAGGTTTCATATTTTAGTAAAGTGTTTTTACATCTGTTGATGGATATGTTGTGTTAAACTGACTCAAATGTCGTGGAGTTCAAGGAAACAATCTGGAGCTAACTTGGATAGCCTTTAAACTGAGTCTTGCCTGTTACTACTGATTTCACCAACTTGAAAATAGAGATGAGCCCATTAGGGAACCAGTAAATTTAATTTATTTATCATACTTCCAGTTACATACACTTAAGTGCATAACTAGTTATTGCAATCTATTATGATGACAACTAATGAACCAAAACCATTAAAGAAAAATAATATTAATGATATTGTGCCTTGTCACTGCACCAGGAGTAAGTTTAAACAAGATACTTTCCCTCTCATTATTTCTCTAGGCATTTTTTTATCATGCAAGAAACCCTGTTGTGGAGTCAGTATTTGTAGGCTACTTGTTCTTTTTTATTTTTCTTTTCTTAAGAGACAGATATCATTCCTGTACCATTTTTGTGTATTACAGTATTGAGAAGATATTCTTGACTACCAGTGCCTTAATCTCAAAAGCACAGGACTCAGTTTGAAAATCTGCCTGAATAACCTTTTGTTAAGTATTCCTTGGATGTATTCCTCCTCTTCCCGGTATGGAGACATGGGAATTGTGTTTGTTGTGTCCAGTTCTGCTTCTAGAGTCAATTGACAATAGGAGGCGCAGGGATGAATAAAAGCATTCTCCGTGCTGTTCACAAGGAAGTAAAATCTGTGTTGAGGTCTTTGGTCCAGCTGGTGCTGACACAGTAAAGTTTTTATCAGGCAGAAACAAAAATCCACCATGAAAAAGCATTGTTACATGCATTTGCAGGAAGACAGTTATGAAGAATTCTGTCATCTGTGTCCAGCTGAGAAGTCTTCTCAGCACCTGTCAGTGACCTTGCTGATGACCCCTGTGAGCTCTGGGAGATACAGTAAATATCCTGATAAACAAAACTTGGCTGACCAATAAAAAAAGAACAATTTAGTCAGTGATGATCTTGACCTGACAGATAGAGATCAGTGTGTTAGTAATAAGTGACAACCAGTTTGCATAACTTTCTCCTTGCAGTAATTTGCATTACTGGAATTTGAAGGCTGGCCATGCCTAATCAAGTGCCTTGGGTCTTTAGACTCCTGTGGATGTATTTAGTGGTGAAACTTCTCACATGGTCTGCTTTTCAGTATGCCAGACCAGAGTGCAGTCTCCTGTCAAATCAATGAAAAAGAATACCTAATACTAAGACACATGGGTTCTTCTACCCTCAGGCCACTGCTTAAAATCCAGCTGAGTGTCCAGTCCTATTCTGCTCCAAAGACTGTTACCAAGCAACAGGTGTCTGGTGGCCTGGTTTCACTGAGCAAGTTGTATTGTCCCTTTTTAGGGGAAATAATGTGCTTACATGGCTGCTGACATGCCCTTCTCACAGCAGAAATATGGAGTACCTGAGGGACTCCAGAGAGTCAATTGCCATTTCAACCCTGAAGCAAGTCCTTCCACAGCATGCTTTGTTTGAGGCACAGGCCTGTGTGCTCCAGTCTTGTTTGTCTTATACCTTCTCTGGACAATAGGACTCTCACGAGGGCATTATGTGAGAACACTGAATATATTTTGAAAGAAAATCCTTCCATTTTCCCAACACATGCTAAGGAAACTGTGTTATATCTACGATATCTATGCGATTCACCATTTATATTTTTAATATCTTTTTAAAGGGTTTTGAGAAGACCTGTGGTCTCCTTCAGGCAGGAGAAGCAAGAAGAATCTGAGAGAAGCAAGAGGCACTGTGAGAGAGAGATGAGGAGGGCTGGGACCTGGGGCAAGACCGAAGTGAAACAATCTGCTCACAGTAAGTTGTGTTTTGATGACATGTCCTGTTTTCTACTGTGCACATGGTTTTGGGGTTTTTTCTTAAACATATGGACCATTAGGAAAAGCTTTTCTCATCTGACAGGTGGAGGCTGCACCAAAGAGATTGGGGAAAAGGATATATAGAAAAAAGGTTGCAATTACATTGGGTTATGTAGTAACATACAGAGCACATGTGCTAACAGAGGTGTGGGAGAACTTCTTAGTACTTCCTCAAAGCAGTCAATTCTTGCACACTGCTTTCAGACATTCCTCCACTCCCCATGTCTGTGAGAAAGGACACATGAATATTCATTTTTCTTCCCACAGTTGGATACCACTTTTTTTCAGCAAGTCTTCCCCACGAGTTTCAGCAGACTCAGGGCAATGTGGTGTGCTGGTGAGCCCACACTTGTTATCTGGGAAAAGACTTCCCTTAAGCTTCCTTAAAAGCAAACTACAGACCATTACTAGCACAACAGAGTTACAGAAACAGCCTTACTTGTTAAAAGTGTGGTAGTGTGCTTGATTACATTTACATTCATAGTTAATTGCTGGCACTGCAGAACATATGAAAAGATAATTATGACAATGGTGCTGGTTATTTTTAAATGGCTATATGAATATACATTTTTTAAATGACAACGTTAAGTGCATGTCTTTATCAAATGAAAAATGTATGTCTGCTATTCATTCATTAGCAAAAAATTTGCATCCACAGTAAAATATTTAGCATTGACTGAAAAAAGGTTCATTAGTCTTCTGAAGCAAAAGCATAGAATGAAGTGGAAACACTTTCTGAGTTTTTGTTGGTGGTGCTAGAGCAGCTGGGGGTTCTGAGGACCCTGGAGATTCCTGATGCCTAGGACCCAGATGTTGTTCTTGCCTCTGCTACTCCCATCAGCAGAAGGTATCTGAGTATGTGTAAGGAAACAGACCAGTCTGTATTGAAGTTTTGAAAATATACAATTGAAAATACACACTGAGACCTGTTTCAAAGCACACTATCAGGGCACTGAAGGTGATGTTCCAAGACTCACTTAAGCTGCTTACTTCTTAATCTGCTGTCAAAAAGATTGCTGGCTGTCCTTTGGGTGCAATGCAAGAGTTAGAAGGTTGAATGATAAGGCTCCTGATCTCTCTGTCACAGATACAGACATTGCCTCAAAGGTAAAAGGTTTGTGAGTACGTAGCTTAGGAAAAGAACTTCATTGTCCAGCAAGAAGGAATTAAGAAATCTGTGAATTTGCATGTTTCAAAGATTGTAATTTAATATTTGTGACTCTCAGGCAGGCAAATTAGCAAAATAGAAGATATGAACAATGAGTATGTAGGGTGAGGGAACATGATGCTGGAAGACATGATGGAAAGGATCTCCAGCAGTGTGATCTCTATTTGCAATGCTAATTTCCTATTCCAGAAAGTCCGAGCAGCAGTAACTTAAAAAATGTTCTTCAAAAATCTATTTCTTAATGTACACTGAACTGACATGGGGCAAGGAAAGTGAAAAGCAGTTGCCCTTACACAATTACTGCCAACATGCGAAGCACTGGCATTATTGTTCAAGAACACATGCTCTCCAAACCTTCAGTTATTTCTTGGTTTTGAGTAATTCTATGAAAAATTGTATGCGGGGGGAACTTTTGGCAAATTCCAATTAAGTATTTTTCTTTGTGATTTCTTTCTCCAGACAGTCCTATGATGTACTTGGTGAGGCAGCAAGACCCCAACACTGAAAAGGCGGGTTTAATTAGTAACAGTGAACTTCTCCTACATGCTGTCACAAAGCTCTCTCTGTGGTGCTTTATTGGTGGTAGGAGTGCTTTCATCACCACAAGGATATGTGCAAAGCCTATTGAAGTCAGGCCGTATTAACAGGCACAGTGAAGGCAAAAATGACATCCCTTGAAATGGGAGCCAGTAAGATACTTCTAAAGCTGTCATTCTGTGTTATTTGCTGAAAGCTGAAACTTCTTCAGACTTGGTGACAGTCCAGAGGGAACACATCTTTTTCAAAAAGTTCTTCAAAATTTATTTCTATATAATATAATGATACAACAGTAACCTTACAGTGTATTCTGGCTAACAAGTCACTTGCAGTTTTGCTAGTGACATTCAGTGGCAATTGGATCAGTCTCACAGTGAAAGAAACCTTACAATAGCAGCTAAGGGAAATAACAAGAATGAACTCTTCTGGTCCCTAAAAAGACTTTAAATCCTCCAAGCATTTGCTTTATCCTTGTTCTCTTTTGGAGGTGAATGGAATTCATCCTTGTTCCTGGACTTGCAGTAGAGCTCCACTGCCTGGGTGATTGCACAAGGGATTGGGAGATCAATCAGGATCCAAACCAAGCCTCAGCATCTCAGTTCCTTTCTTCAGTAAATGCTTCTTTTATATGAAAAGACAGAAAGATATACTGTTGAAATCAATGACAAAACTTCTGCTGCCTTCATAGAGGCCGATTTTCATTCCAAAAAATGACGGTATCTTACTAAACAAAAAGTTTCAGTAGGAATCTCATAGTAAATGGTTGATTGATCCTAGACACAATCTTGAATAAAAAACTCTTTTCACAATTGAGATCACAAAGAAAATCAAGTGAGCCTAAAGATCCTGGTAACTTTAACAGCAAATAAAAACATGCCTTAGTGAGGCATGAGGCAGTCATCTTCTGGCATTGGAGCTATTCAGACTCACAAAGTTAGCTGCTGAGAATGCCCCCAGCATTCAAAGCCAGCAGCAAAGCTCCCACACAACCACTCACCCACCCTCCTTTCCCAGCAGGAAAGGGGAGAGAACACAAAGAGAAAAAAACCAAGAAAACTCATAGGTCAAGATAAAGACATTTAATAAGTGAAAAAACCCAGGCAAAACCAAGTGATGCAAAGTCAGTAATCACTCATCACCTCCCACCAGCAGAACAATGGCTAACCAGCCTCTGAGCAACATCAGCCTTGGAAGCCAAAGCCCTTCCACTCCTTTTTCACTCTAACCCATTGCTGAGCATGACCTTACATGGCATGGAGTATCCCTTTGGCCAGTTTGGGTCAGCTGTCACAGCCATGTCCCTTCCCAATTCTTGTCCATCCCCAGCCTACCCACTGCAGGGTAATGAGAGGGCAGAGCAGGAAAGAGAGAAAGCTTTGATGCTGTGAAGCACTCCTCAATGACAGTCTAAAAATTGGTGTGTTCTGGACAGTTTTCTAGCTACAAATCGAAAGCTTAGCACTATACAGGCTAAGAAGAAAGTTAACTTCCCTTGAGGCAGACCTGTTACAGTATGACGTGTTTAATTGCATTATGCTGGGAGTGAGAAAAGTCTTACTGAAGCCTTATTAATTAATAAAAAAAAAAAAAAGAAAAATTGATCTGTTCCTTCGTGGAATAAATAGAGGAGACACTACTGTTGTACCCCAGAGCTCAATGCTACCTTCAAATCAGGCAGACATTGAGCCAGAGGATCTCAAATGTCTCAAATGTGGCTGCTCTGTGTCTGGGGGATTTCCTGGACTAAATCTGCATATTGTTACTCTGACACTTTCAGTTCACATCATCCTTGCTGTAGGTACACGAACCATCTGTGTACCACACATGTCATTAATTTGGTAGACCCTGGGGCTGCCAGATTTCTGGCTAGTCAGATGAAGCTACTGCGTAGGTATTCCCATAAGTTGTCACATATCTGGAAGTCCAGCAAATGCAACAATCTTTTTTCTTCCTCAAATTCTTCCCAGTTAAAATTTCCAGCAAAAAGCCAAATAGAGCCAACAATCTGATATATGGTACCACATTTTCAAGAACA
Organism: Turdus rufiventris; assembly: GCA_013186435.1. Classification (NCBI taxonomy): domain Eukaryota; kingdom Metazoa; phylum Chordata; class Aves; order Passeriformes; family Turdidae; genus Turdus; species Turdus rufiventris. Next base: position 4,070,015 of record PYHW01009542.1, on the reverse strand, counting down.
TTTTCTTTTTTACAGTTCACCATTTCAGGAGAAGGGATTTATGAGGGACAGGTGAAAAAAGTATGTGTTCTTTATACCTAGAAACAGTGTCTACTCCAGTGGTTTTTAGTTGATGTGTCCAGTATTCTCAACAGAAATTTTTGTAGCAGACTTTGGTGAATGTTGTGTGTGCATAATGAAGAGTTGAGAGTATAGTGCAAAAGAAGAACAGGACAGATTGTTCACTGCAAAGATAAAACTAAGAAAAGGAGATTAATTATGTGCTACATGTTCAAAACCAGAAAAAATGGCAATAATATTGCATAAAGCCTTCTAATTTTCTTTTGTGTGCTGCTTTGCAGGGGCTCTATGGTTGCCTTTGTAAGCTTGAGCAACTAGTGAAATATCTCCTAGCATCTACTGCCTGGACACACCACAGCATTTCAGCTCTGTTGCATATTTATCTGACTTGCTGGTCAATATGAAAGATCTGTTTCATCCAGCTTTAGCATAAAGAAGAGTGTGAGCACACAACTGCACAAAAAATTCCCAACACACACTTCAGCAGCCTGAGTGCATGAGCATTGGGAATTTCTCCTGTTCTCCTATGTACTGCTTTTCCTGCCTGGGTTCCCTTGTGCCTGTCTAAGTAACTTTGGGAACAGCTGGAAAGTCCTGCAGAGAACTGATGTGGAGATGTCATGTACTTCCTGCTCAGTGCCAGGGATAAGGGTGCATTAGGAATAGGAATGGATGGATTCCACTATGCATCCACAAATGGAAAAAAAGACAAGTTAGAGTGAGCCAGTAAAACACTACATGACTCTGGTATAAAATTAACTGTGATATTTAGGGAACACATTGCAGAGTGGAAAGTAGGCTGGAATATATATTTGATCATGCATAGGATAAAATAGGACAAAAGTCTTGGTTTTGTCCTGTTAGAGAGACTCAGACAAATATCTGTTTCCCTCTTTAATTTCTTCTGCTCCTAAGAGAAGCAATCCACCAAACCCTTGAAAATTTGCTAACAGCTTAGGCTAACAATGACACAGTCAGGGGCAGGAGTTTTTTCCAGAAGGCCCTGAGTCCATGCAGTGCAGAGGATAATAGTGAATCAAGGCAAGAAAGAATATACATTTTGCCTGAAAGGGCTGTAGTTCATTTGTTAGTCTGGTCATGCTAGACATCCTGTAATGCAGGTATGATCCTTACCATCAGCTTCAACACCTTGTCTGCATTCACTGGTTGATTGATCTGTAAAACTCCTCCTCTTGGCTTCCAGGAGTTGGAAAAAAATCATAGAGCAAGGTCTTGTAATTGAAGCTTGCAGCATGAGACACAGGCAGGAGGAAGGATAAACTGAGGTTTCACAGAAGTATCATAAATATCTTGTTTTCTAATTTCTACAATTGTTTCTATTGTTAACATTTTTGTAATTCTTGAACATCACTAAGGGAATGGCAGAGAAAGGGAGAAATGATAGACTAAGAGTATTCAAAAATTTGGAAAAGTCATTTGAGAAAACTTTTACAAACAGTTTAACATCACTGGGAGCAGGTTGAGGGCCAGAAGTTGACAGCATTTTTTTTGTGTGCATGAAAGTCAAAAAACACTGCTCATATAACAAACCAATGCTTTACTAGATGTCTATATCTTTGCATATGTTTTTCGTACTGCTCGTGAAAGTTCCATTTGAAACCACTTTTCAAAAGGATTAAATTTCTTGGCTATGGATCTGCTGTTTCATACCCAGTGAGACATAGTGTTATTGATTCATAAAATTAGGGTGTTTGATTTCATTGAGTGTGAATGTGTGTTGATTAATATTTACACACTCCTCTGAGGTGCATGGTGCTGTGCAGACTGTAGAGATTACAAGATCCCTGCCCTGGGATGCTTATAAAACAGACAACACAATGAATTACATTGGCTAAGAAGGGTCACAGTGGGGGTGAAAGAGAAAAGGAAACAACAGAAAGCAAAAGAAAGAGGATTTGTTTCATGAAATACTCATTATTTACAAAGCGTGACCATCAGGTAATTTGATTCCATTTGGCTTTTATTTTGGATTTGGTTTTCACTTTGTTTTATTAGGTTTAATAATCAGGCATGGGTGAGAGAGTGCATAACACTGGAGCTGAGATTAATGATGAAAGGCCAGGAGAAAGCTGTGGCTCTTGAGAAGGGATTTCAGAAAAAAAAAAGCATTTGGTTTTGCACTCATTAGAAGCAGGCAGGCTCAGGCGCAGAAGAGTTTCACACTTGCGCGAAACTTTAAATTAACCACATGAGTAAGTCTTTGTGGGAATAGGGGACTAATTGGGTAGATTAGAATACAATTAACTGTGAAGTCTGGCTAGCACTAACTGACAATGTTTAAAGAGTGGAAAAGCTGATAAAATCCTGCCTAGTTAAAAAAATAGCTATGAAGACATCTGGGGAGGGAAGGGGACCCTTTATCATTACAGGATGAGTGCCAGCAACAGAAGTACAGATGAACTCTTCTTCATATTTTTGAATTGTCTCAAATTTTATGAATTCTTAAATGAAAGGCTGACTTTCCTAAGGTCATCCATCAGATAATATTATTTATAAATGCAGTTTATATGCCTAGTATCTGCAGAAACCTGGGATTCATGCTGTTAAGTCTTACACAATTAAAAAAACACTTGTGAAAACTGTATAAACATTTTGTATTTTGGAAGGATAACATGGAAGAGTTGGACTCTTGTATTAGAATCTGTTTGACCTTCAGTGGTCGCCCTTTGTGTCTGAATGGGATCTCTGACTGAAGAAGTGTGTTGGGTTTATTTAGCCAGGTTTTGATGGGGGTGTGTGTGAGGTGGCTTCTGTGAGAAGCTGCCAGAAGCTTCCCCCATGTCAGAGAGAGCCAATGGCAGTTGGCTCCAAATGGATCCACTCATGAGCAAGACTGAGCCCATCAGCCATGGTGGTAGGGCCAGATTTAGGAGGGGGAGAAAATTCCTGCACAAGAGAAAATTCCTTGTGCCCGAAGAGAGTACTGAGAATATTTCAGAGAAACACCGAGGTGTGTGCAGACACCAAGGTCAGTGGAGAAGGAGGGGGAACAGCAGAGGCTGTGACCCCATGGGAAGCCCACACAGGAGCAGGCTCCTGGCAGGACCTGTGGCTATATGGAGGGAGGAACCCATGCTGAAGCAGGTTTTCTTGCAGGATTTGGGATCCAGTGGGGGACCCATGCTGGAGCAGCTTGTTCCTGAGCGATTGCACTCCATAGAAGGGACCCACAAAGGAGCAATTAATGAAGAACTGCAGCCTATAGAAAGGATTCATGTTGGAAAAGTGTGGAATGCTGTCTCCTGTGAGAGGGACCCCATGCTGAAGCAAGGAGTGTGAGGAGTCAAGGAGCAGCGGAGACAATGTTTGATGAACTGATCTCAGCTCTCATTCCCTGTCCTGTTATGCCACTGAGCAGAGAAGGGAGAGCATTTGGGAGTGAGGACGATCCCAAAATGAAGGGATTGGTGTGGGGGAGGTTTTTTAAGGTTTGGTTTCATTCTTCATTATTCTTTGATTTGATGGGCAATAAATTAAATTAATTTCCTGAAGTCAAGCCTGTTTTGCCTGTGACGCTGAATGAATGAAACCTCCATTTCCTTATCCTGATCCACAAACCTTTCATCCTGTTTTCTCTCCCCGGTCCAGTTGAGGAAGGGAGTGATAAAACATTTTTGGCAGGCACTTTGCACCCAGCTGGTGTCAGCCCATCACAAGAAGGAAGGCAAATGCCTCCATTGGTGGCAGTAATTGAACAGAGAAACTTGTCAGTTCAATACTGGTAAGAGTCTAGATGCTTGGAGTTGAAAAAGACTAAACCTACATGGATGTTACTTTGAGCACTGTATGTTAATGGCAATTTAGGTATTATTTTCAAGATAACGAAAATAAAGTAGTGCATATAAATGTCGGACCAATACAACTTTCTGCTTCTTATAGATAAATAATTAACCCTGATGTCTTTTTTTGCCTTTCTTCCTAAATCTGCATTCAGCAGGATATATATGGTCACATACACAAGTGTGTGTTCCGATACGATCAAAGACCACCATCTTCCATTCATCAAGGTGAGAAGTATCATGCATCTAAAGAGAGGACTATATGCTCCTGCACAGAATTTAGATCATGTTGAAAACAACAGTTACAGCATTTTAATAAAGCACAAAAATTGTATCATCTGAGATACAGAGTCAAAATTACTTCCGTTGTCACCTCTACCCTCACTGAAAAATTGAGCAATCCATGAAGCATTTGAAATTTAGTCACTCCAGTTTTGCTGTGGCTGTTGGACAAATAATTTGACAAAATATTTCCAACAGTTTCTATTGTTCATGAAGATTTTTTCAAAGTTAATATTTTGGCTTTTTCAAACTTCCCACTGGACACCAACATCTTTTGTAAAAGTCGAGCTCTGAGTGCTGTGTATTAATGGTGATTCATGCTGACCTTATTGCATGCTGTCAGATGAAGGGCCAATTTCAAGAACTTCTTTGCCCTGCCAAGTACTTACCCACCTAAGAAATGAAAGTGAAACAAGGTGGTTCCTGCTTCAATACAGGCCAAGCAATAAAGATGACAGCTCCTTGATCTAGTCCTGAGGACTAGTTGAAAAAACAGAGAGGAAACAAATCTTTCTTCTGTATTATCTGAATTTTATGATAATATGCTGGTTTGCACACCATCTCTGAGGGCTAAAATTCACTTAGGAAGAGTCACCTCTGATTTTTATGAACAAGATGAAATGTAGCAGTATGACTAGGTTTGTATAACATAATATAAACACATTCATGAAGGCATTATCAATAAATGTAAGCTGCTGCTGAAGTAAATGCTCTTATTTTAGTATATTTTTGTTGTTGTGTATTTTCTATTTCCTTACTCCAATTTGAGCCTGCCAATCTCCATCCTCTATGCTTTCCAAATTAAGGTAACCTCTTTTTGCCAGAATCTTTATTAATTACTTATCATTAGTCTGCTTGGTATTATATTGCTTTAAAAAACACTCATGCAAAAGATTAATCTGATAAAACCTTGAATTATACTAATGACCACAAAAGGCCTGAATATGCTGTGTATGCTCTAGAATATAAATCCCTGTGTGTAAATATTTCACCACTGGATTCAGCTGGAGTAACTTACAACCTGGGTGTGTTCTCATTTTAAGCACAGCTTTTCCATTGCTGTCCACAAAAGGCAAGATGTTTACAGTCAAAGTGAGCAAAATTCTCGTTCCTTATTTTTCCACTAACTTAAAATATATTGAAATAAATTTTTTACAATACACGTTTTCACAATAGACATTAAAGAAATCCCCAAACTCTGACAGTCTTAAATAGGACTTTTACTCTTTTTGCTGACATAAACATCAGTTCTTAACGTGGATTCAAGCATCTGACTAATTTAAAATTTATTTTTATACTGCTGTGAGGTTTATATTTGAAAACAGCTGCTGAGCATGGCCCTGAGCATTGCTACTTTTAGCAATGTTTTATTATCTTGACTAATCTTGTAATGGTGATTCTCTGCTCTACCACTGACATCTTAATGGCTGCTTCACCGATACTGATGTTGTAGGAAGTATGTGGGACTGACTTTTACATCCATAATGATATGGTAATGTGAATCATTACACTGTCAGTGGTGGTTTATTGGCATTATGGTTTAAGATTATGAGGGTATTACAATGTCAGTGCAAACAAATACTGCTGCTTTTAAAGTAAGCAGATGAAAGACAGAAAAGTGCTAAAATAATTGTAATATTAAATTCACAATAGCAAGATAGTGTTTGCTTAAGGCAAACCCTACCCTAAATTCATCTGTTATTTGCATAATTCAGTAATGCATACTGTGCAGTCATCTCCTGGTGATTCCACAACATCAGGCAGAAATAACAAATGACCCAGGGTAAATATGTTTGCCCATTTTGAGCAATACAGAATTCACCCTAATTTTAGACCCTATCAACTGGAAGATCAGAGCCTGCAGTCAGAAACTGTCTGATAGGAGGAGGAATACCTCTGAATTTCCAAAACCAACAGCGTATAAAATAGATTTGTTGTTGTTGTTGTTGTTTTGTTCTTGACTTTTTGGTTCCAGAAGGACACTGGTTAGAAGCAGAAACAGGAAACAGCAGAAATCAGATGACACTGTCTGATAAGAACATTTGTATATCTAAACATCAGATCTGTGAATATGAACTCTGGTAAGACTGCAGACTAATCTGAAATTCACATATTGAGGTTTTCAGAGGAGGGTTTTGAGAAGCATTTGAGAAAAGTCTGTTCCCATGGAATCCCTATTTGCATGATCCATCAGACTTTCTTATCTAAACTCTTCCCACAAAATAAAATGAAAAAGAACAATTTTTAATATACTTGATAGTAAGTAATTTGATAACACTTTGCAGGATATTTTTAGTAGGCATAGCAAAGAACCGCTAAGAAAGGACTAAAAAAAATAATCAGTTTTACATGGATTTTGTGTTATGAAGGACATGCTAATAATAAATCTATAAAGCAAATCTATAAAACAAATCACTTGGTGCTGTGGATGCAGCAGCCCAGCCGCATTCTTCACATTTTTGAGATTTGGTGCAGATTGGTTTGTACCAGGCTCTTCTGGTCTCAAGGATTCAGCAGTGGTTATGATGGGAGAGGATCCATGTACTTCTAGATTGCATTGCTAGTTTTATCTGAAACAAATCCAGTTCATGCTTGTATAGCTCTGCACACAGTCAAGCACTTCTAAATTGGTGTAATCAAGAGGTTCACTTCGTAGATGTGTCATTGATCTGTGCTAAACACTAACAGAGATCACAGAACTTTCTGAGCTGGAAGGGACCCACAAGAATCAGCAAATCCAGCTCTTAAGTGAATGGCCCATACAGGGGTCAAACCCACATCCTTGGTGTTACTGACAGACTGAGCCAGGATCAGAGGATATGCATCAAATGGGTCCCACACTCCTGATCCAGTCCTACCTATGTTGAATTCTGAGGATTCTTTTTCTCAGTGTCCTCCTATGTCTAGTGGAACATGGGTGTTCTGCAAAATGAGAGCTGATGAAACCATCTCAGCTTTGAATTTTAGGACAGGATCACTTCTGCGGAGTGTTCCATGTACAACAGGACTGAAGGCAGCAGGAGGCAGCAGTTGTAAGTATGTATGGTGATTTATGGACCGAAAGGTAGAGGATACAGATGAACATTTGGTATTGAGTCTAATCCCTCTTAACACTGACATTATAGAGCTCTGAATAATCCTTCTATAGAACTCATCATTGCATCTTAAAAATAACTGAGGTGTTTGTTATTTCCCTTTCTTCATTCCGATGTGATACCAGGAATCCACTCCTCTCACAGTTAGAAGCCTTTTAATTTCTGCATAAAGTTTGTTCAGGTGGGCATGTACCCATTTAATCCTGGGTCAGCCTTGTGTCTGTGGAATAAAGGTCTGGCACTGTAAGTCCACCAGGATGAATTTTCCTTACTGGAGCTTGACCCTGTTGAAAATACTGGTATATCCACAGATTCCTTTTGAATCTTTTTATTGCCATAATATACTGGCCCTTCACAGTCACCATGCACTCACCTAGTATATCCAAGTTTATCTCTTTTCTCTCATTTCTATTAGGGGTGATACCAGCTTTTAACAGAAACTTTTTCTGTAATAGAGTATTTTTACAGGCATGATCTATCATGTCTTTCATTAAATTCTCTCTATTGCTTAAGTCTTCAAGGTTACACAGCCCCTATATGACACTCCACTCTGGATCTTTTCTGCGAAGAATGCCTCAGCAAATTTTAAAAGTGTACCTTTCCCCCTCACCCCCCCCAGGCCTTCTTAATGCATAGAATTCCCTCCAGCCCAAGATTTAATTTTTCTATTACAAACAGGATCATCTCTCCTTCAGCGAGTTAGCTAGTTACATTGCATTAATATGCAATGTTGAAATATCATAATAATGTCCATATTTTACTCTTTAATAAATAATTTCTCATTTGACTTTGAAACTTATAATTTCTGAATACTCTCTGAATAGTTCTGTTTAATCTGTCTTGAAAATAGAACACAATGTCTAAGAGTTTAACATGTAAAGATGATATGAACAAGTTGAGCTACTTTCAGTCAAGCAAAGTGCTCTACAAAAATATGTGGCCTGTGCAAAAATCACCAGTTCTAGCCATGTATCTGCTAGGAAATACATAGTCCTCCTTGTTATCAGGGCAACAGAGGACCACTGAAATGTTTTGGGTAAGAAAGTTTGAAGAATCTGGAAGCCCCCCAAACCAGAAACACTTTGTGGGCAGTCTGGTCTGAGGATGAAGGAGATGATGAAGAATTTTTTTCATCATTCACTTGTGTTGTCAGGATCATTCCAGGTTCTGCTATTCTTCTAAACTAGATATCTGATTTCCAGGTTTTAGGTTATTTCCACATTACTTACTACAGTGAAAGTAACAACAGTAACAACAACAAAACCCCCAAAGAATTAATAACTTTACTGTTAGACTAAGCCCACTGTTCTTACATTAAAGGTTCTTTCAATATCCAGAGTAATCATACGTCAAAACCTGCAGAATTTCAAGAGCTCTCTTCATCTTGAAGAATGGAAGAGTTCAGCAGCTACTTGTTGATCACTGTTAATGCACTCAGCAGCTGGTTATTTGCAGGTAACTGTCTTCAGAAACAGTTTGCCACCATCAGAAGTGTTTTGTTAGTAAAGAATCAACAGTAGTGTTCAGTGTAGGCTTTGCCCAAAGCCGAGTTAAATGTGTGTTGACTGAGTTGGTGGCTTGAGTGATCTCTGAGGATGGTGACTTCAGGATTGCTCTGCAGATTCTCTGCTTTGGTCTTTGCAGTCATATTTTAAAAGGAGTGTAATCCTGGGTGGAAATCTGTGAGATAGCATTGAATAGTTAATTTTCATTGTTAAAACCTGGATGGACTATGAGTGGAAATTAATCCTTGACACTGGAGATATGGAAAAGGTCTGTGAACAGGCATCTTTTGCACATCATGGTCTTCCTTTTGTCTCCTGTAGTGGTTCTCAACTCTTTAGAGGTGCAGACTGACTAGATGTCTGAACTTCTGTAGACATTTCTCACATACAGTATGTAGGGTTTAGCTTTTCTTAATTACCTTTTGCAAACTCTTCAGAAGCTGGGCACAAACTCTTCATCACTGGCTGAGCTAACTGTTTGGTAGTGAAGGTGTTTTATGTCAAGAGATCCTGTTTTCAGCTCAGGAGGTAATTAATCCCATCATAGGCTGAACACTTATGTGGTATAGATAATAGTGAGGATCCTGGTAGGAAAGAGAGACTGTTTGTGTTACTACTCTGGAAGCAGGAAAAAATTGAACTCGTGAGGCCAGTGAAACTGGGCTGGTACCTGCTCTCTGAGGATGGTAGAAATGCTGTTCCAGTTACCATGCATACAAGAAAGGAAAGTTCAGGACAAGAGCAAATTATGAAAAGTAAGATTGTAGTCATTGGGAGGAATTAGACTAAAGGAGGAATGCGGAGAAGAGCAAAAGGATAGCATCCTTTTTCAGAAATGTGTGAATCCAAGGGTCTTCTTGTCAGGGGCTAGAAAACATATCTATATTAAAACTTTGTAATATTTGATTAGCAACTATGTAATTTTTAACAACTCATTAGTGAAAAAATTTATACAGCAAATCTCCAGGCAAGATCTATGGAAACAACAGAGGCAGGTGCCAGCAAAATGGAAAAGAGAGGTTCAGAGGCTAGAGTAGGAAGCCTACAGAGTGGCATAATATGCCTGGCATGTATATGTATAGCTCATCAGGTCTTTCTCTGCCTCTGTCTCAGTGAGGGGTGGCTAGTTATCTCACCCACTGACCTGTGTCTGTTAGCAGGCTGCTTGGCACAGGCAGCCAGGAAACTAAATCGTCACTGCAATGGGAGAGGTGGGAATGCTGTGAGGGACTGCGTGACACAGTCAAATAAAATGCACAAGCAGAGTAAGAGCCTGTCTGCAATGCCTAGAAAAATCTTCACCGTTTTCTTCAGTCCCTGTATCCAGCTGAGAGCAAACAGCCTGAGCTCTGGCAGCTCAGTCAGGGGCAGTGTTCAGCAGAAATTGCTGCATAAAGTGCAAGGGACATGGAGGAGGGCATCAGTGGGCTGCCATGTGTGACTGGGGCACCAGAACACTGACCTCCTGCTCATTTCTCAGAGAAACAAACTGAGCTTGGGGGCCTAGAGTGTCCTTTCCAGACCCCAGGTGTCCCTAGCAGGGACAGGTTTGCAGCATCACTTGCATCTGGAAGCATTGCTCTGCAAACCCATTGACATGGTATTGCAGCTAGTTTTAGGAGAAAATTAATTTTTACTGAAAGACCCAGCTAGCTTATCTGTTTTTACAGAATGAGTCAAAGAAGGAGACATTAGTAATTTTTTGACCTCTCCTGACTCTGAGCAGGTCAGACTAACAAAGGCCAAGCTACTTTTAGAGATCCACAATCCTTACCAGCAGGATCTAGGCTGGGGAACCATCAGGTCATTTCACATATCAGGAGGCCACAAAAAAGCCATCACACACCAACAATTTTCAATAACTAAAAAATTTGATTATATTCCAACTTAAGTTCAAATGCTTTTGCACTCCTCAGGATGACCCTTGCTCTTATTGCTTTGCTGGACATTATATGCATAACCAGACTCTCCTATGGATAAGCACAGGTAGGATGTTGACTCAGTACTCTCAGCTCTTGATGCAAAAATAAATCAAGAGTTAATAGTGCAGGGTCAGCATCCTACTTCATCCAGTACTTCATCCCTGTGTCTGAGACAGTGTTACCCTTGTCTGCCAGACCCTAACTCAACCCAAGGAGAGATAGAGATCAGGCTGTGATGGTACATGATTTACTTGGGCATACTGATTAAAGAGGGAGCTGAGGATATTCAATAAAAATCTTTGAAAGCCTTCCAGAGTGTAGGGTGTTTAATTCTATATAATTTGAATAAGGAGCAAAGATTACAGCGTTCCTAAAGGAAAATCTGTTCATAGTTTACTCCTGAAAGCTGTTGAGATGGAATTTTGATGTGGATTTGTCATTAGGTTGAGAGCATTCTGAAAAAAATTTACCAACTTCATTGTAATATCAAGCTATTTGTCTTGTTTGTGTTTCACACACTCTTGTACTCGTTGTTTCCAATATACTCCATAGTATTATTAGGGGCTTCTATTTGGGACTTTGAATATTTTTATCAGTGATCTTCCCTTGTATTTACCTTTGGTGCATCCATATACCTCTGGTTCTTTAGTTTTTAGTTTGATTACAGGCTTTTAGTTTGACAGAGTGATGAGAAATAATTTGTTGTCTCTGGTGAGCAGGGCTTTGTGAAACAGATGTTTCAGGAACAGCAGACCCAGAAGGACTAGAAGAACTATAGTCCTGGAAGCTTGCTATAGTCCTATATATTTTTTCTACAGACTAAACAGTTATTCCATATTGTCCTCCATTGCTGGGAACTTGACTTAATGATCTGTGTGATCTTTTGCAGACCTATGCTTCAGTATTCCCATAAACACTCTCTGGGTGAAGAACATTTTCCTGATGTCCAAGCTGAATCTCCCTCAGGTCGTGTCACTGGTCACCACAGAGAAGACATCAGTGCCTTCTTCTCCCTCAGAATAACTATGCTGATGCCCAGAGAAGTCTGGTTGCTGATACACAGCACTTTTTTTGTCCCTTGGGGTTTTCAGGAGCAATGGTTAAATCAGAATATGAAATCTGTGTGCAGAATTCAGCTGAAGGGAGCAGAATAGGCAGCAAACCCAGATATTAATTTTATTGATGTTTCCCAACTCTTTTTACGTAGTTTACTCTTTCAGACAACTGTGATAATGTGGTTTTTATGCAGAAAGAAATAAGATACTGTCATGAACAAAAAAAAATGTGGAAATTATCCTTGCAAGTATCCAGAAAAATCCTTCTAGCTGGAGGTGGTAGGAGCTTTTGACAGAAACATATTGGAGATAGAAGAGAAGAAGAGCAAAGCTCCTCTGTTTGAAAGTTGCTTTCCATGACCCAAGGACTACAGATGGACATTTGCAGGATGCTGTTGGCCACCCAAAGCTGCCACTTCAGTGGCCCAACATACCAAAGAGCCGTGCTAGGATTTGAAAAAATACTTTTTCTAAGAAATCAAAGTGGTGATTCCTCCTCTCTTTGATTTCTGCACTTTTCACTGAGAGAGTGGGTTAGATTGCATTACAGGAAAAACAGATTACATTACAAAATCATGCATTTGTATTTGAGTAAAACTACAATAGATTGTTTAAATCTAGCTAAGGCCCAAGTAGAGCTTTGCAGCTGATATTCACCACAGCAAGTTCTTGCTGTCTGAGAAATGAAGTTTGCATCCCTAATTGTTTTTCTCCTTTGATAAGGCAGTCTCATTGACTCGGCAGCAGTACCAGTGGGGATCCTTCTGTCAAGACATTTGTTCAGAATCTGTCAGCTGTAACAAGCAAGTCCAATGATTGAATGGGACAGGGGAGCTGTGCTAAATGGTTAAATCTCTCTCACATCCGAATGACACTTGGCAAACACTGACACATTCTCTTATTGATGTGCTTACCAACTTCCTTGAATGTTATTGGAAAAGATATATACTCACTGAGGAATGAAAAAAGACATATCTCATTTAAAGCAGAGCCCTCATTCTTGTTGCATGTATTCTAACACATCTTGCAGTCAAGAGCCACAGGCTTGCCCGTGCCTTCTGTATTGACAAACTGTGAATGAGTTTCTCCGGTAACAAGTTGTATCTGCACGAGGTTTCCTTGCTTTTTTCTTTTCCTGCACCATAGGTTAAATATTACTAATTCAGTTTTCATAAATGGCTTCTTTTCATGAGGGTGTCTCAAAGATGACTGTGTAATATTCTCTAACAGTATGTACGAGCAGGGATTGACCGGACTGTGTATCGCAGAAGAATTGGTGGTGGCTTTCTTTGCTTTCAAAGGGTTTAATTGCAGCCATGCTGTTTTACATGATCTTTAATTTTGAGCTAATGGTTTTGCTATTCAGAGACACCAGGCTACATTATAAAATGGCAACTCATTCATGGGAGACCCACCTGTGCCCACCATCGCATAGCCCTGTCTCCTGTCTGAGGCAGGCTGTCATCTCTCTCCCACTCCCAGACCTTATGAGCCCAGCAGTCATGCCCATCAGTACCATGATTTATGGAGTATCTTTGAATTGTGAGCCCAGTTGGCCTAGGTAAGCTTCAGGACATGAAATTAGCCTCCTTTCTGGTGGCTGCAGTGCCAGTGGGTTTTGGGGTCTGTCTGCCTTCTTCCCTCTCACAGCTGGCAGGCAGGAGGAAAGAATTTGCAGCTTCAGTTCCAGTCCCTCATCCAGCTGCCTGGGGTGGTGCAGGAATGCAAGAACCACCAGAGCTTGCTGACACTGCCACAAAGACAAAGAGATGTGGGGAGGTTGGGTGAGGTGAAGCTTTGTCGGGAACACATTGTCCCCCCAGGCAGGGTAGCTCTGCAAACCACAGCTTCCTCCAAGCCATGGGGAGGTCTCAGTCCCTCCCCACATGTTGTGTGCAACATGAGAGAGGCATGTTCCCAGATTCCAAGTCTCAGAATGCAAATTTTCAGTCTTAAAATGGACTCAGATGAGGTAAAAAATAAATGAGGTAAAAACAATTGGAATGGGTGCACAGGTGAGTAATTGTGTCAGACTGTCTTTGGGAACCTGTCTTCTTGCAGAGCTAATTCTTCTGGTTAATATTAAGGGCCCCAAATCTTATCTGTATATTGACTTATTCATTAACAGTTTGTGTGTATGAATAATTCACCATCTACATACTATAGCTCCATTTTAAATGCATTGCAAAGCATATATTAGACAGAGATTGACCTCTACTGTGGTTAACATCAAGATTTATTGTTCAAGGAAGCTCCAGATATATTGACTTGAATCAAAGCCTGAAGGTTCAATTAAAGTTGATACTGTATTAACAAAAGGCCACAAGTCACATTTCTTCTGTACTCTGCTTTGTGAAGGATGTCAGTTCTCTTTCTTTAATTTTTTTCTACTGGGGCTGGAGTACAGCTGTGATCATAAGCTGCTTGCCTAGCTCAGCCTGGCCTTTCTGTTTTATTTAGCCGCCTCTGGGATCCTGCTAGAACATTATTAATGGGATATCTTGCTCTAGCCAGAAAATAGTATTTGTGTTTTCATCCCTACTAGTAAATGTTTTTCTTTCTAAAGCCATTGTTTCAGTGTAATGTGGCAGATTCTTTGCTTTTTTCACTTGAACCCAGGAGCAAGCCTGCATTGAAAAAAAGCACAAAGAAAATCCTGTTCCAGTGTGCTAAAATGGAATGGGGTTGCTAACAGTAAGGCAGGAGTGGGAACAAAACACTTTGAATTTTCCTCTGCTTTTGTCCCTCAGAGTTGGAGGTAAATGAGGAAAGAATATTTCACAGACAGGCTAGGGAGTATGACCTCCTCTCTAGCTGCTGCATCTGATAATGTTCCCATTTCTCTCATGATTATTAGTGTGACCTTTTTATACCTTTCCTTTTTCCTTTTCAAAAAAATGCTCTGGTATCTTTGCACTATCATCATGCGCTGCACATTTCATTGCTAAGCAACAATCAGCAGTGCACAGCCTGGGCACCACACATGAACTTTTACTTTCATCTCCAAAGCAGAAAAACTTTCGCTCTGTATTGCTGAAGCTCATCCTTGAAGGATGTACTTTGAGGTGGAGATGTGTGGGGAGCCAACACTAAAGAGTTGTGTGTGTGCACTCCAGCTCCACAATGGGGCCCTTGCAGGGAAGTTTGCCTTAATTAGACAGGGACACACACTCCCACCCATGCCTTGTTTTGGAAGGGATATTAAGGACTAGAGTCACATCCAAAGAACCAAGATAACCCAGATTTGAGGATGGGAACTGCCATGGAAAGAATAATCATTGAAACCAAGGTAGAGAGGAAAGTACAGGCACTTCAATTTCTTTCAATCCAAAGTCCCTCTAAGGGTGTCTCCTCAGAGACAACTTAGTCCTAGACACAAAACACACAAAAGGGGGTAAGGAGTAACATTTTTGTGCCAAACACTTGTTCTCCTTGAAGAATCTACTGAAAAAGCCCCCAAACCACAGATCACTCAATTTCTTGAACTTTCACAGCTTTAGTCCTGGAACAATAGTATTTCCTCTGATCTAGATTCTGAATCTTTATATTTATTGCACCACGGAGAGGACACAGTGAAGAAAATCAAACTCACTGTCCAAAAAGATTTTCACAGCCTCAGGCTTTGTTACCTGATTTTGGTCCAGACACTCCAACATAGAATGAAGGTAAGTGCTGAATTGCAGCATCACAGGCAATGAGGGCAGATCAAAGTGAAGCAAACATAATGTAAACATCTCTTACCACACTGGTGGCTTCTTAAAATGTTATGCATATGATATACAGTGACATGGTATTAAAAATATTGTCCAAATACAAGGTAGCCAGAAGTTGACACCAGCTAATAGGAATGGGAGAGTTGCTGTAAGCAGTAGCTAGTTATCTACATGAGGTCACCCACCATTACACTTAGCTGGAGTGCCTGAACATATCCATAAATCTTACTCAAAGTTCAGATCCTGGTCTCGCAGTGGATGCTTATGAGTCTCAGTGGGAACTGGTGTAAGATCCTTTGTATGGGACTACAGGGAAAAATTCACCTTCTTACCCAATGTAAAGCAAGTGGGAGAAATTCCAGTACCTGCAGGACAGATTCCTGATAATGAAGGGTGTCTGATATATTGCTTGTTGTAATGGATGGCTCCAAGCTAAGTGTACTTAGGCTGCTTTTAAGTATCTGCTTTAATTGCTTCATCTTGCACTCAGCTTGTGGCATATGTGGCATCCCCCTGATTGCACTGAACTAGGAGTAGATAACTGCAAACCACAGGCCATTATCTATAGCTTTTCTTCATGTTGAGGGCAGATGGGGAACTTTTGAATCCATTCCTTCTCTTCTAGCCATGACATGTCCTTGGAGAGCAGGTATTTGCACTGTCTCAGCTAGAATTTAAGGGCTTGCTAATGGTGCTTGCTTAGTATGGCTATGTGACACGTTCTAAAAACCTGCCTTCTGCAGGCAATGCTCCTTAACACAGGTGGAGCTGGTGCTAACAGAAGAGACTGAACAGCAACTCTTTGGCCCTGTCCTTTCCTTGAGAGAGTGAATGCTTTAGTATTTGGCTCATTCTTTAAAAAATAAATTCCCATCTACAGTGGGTGTGCCAGTACTTTAGATTTGTTCATAAATATCCCAGAAAGCATGACTTTTTGAGTGGCATGATGCTGGATTTCCAAGACCCTATTAGCAGTAATGATATTGTTTCTATTCCTAGTAACAATTTGGGTGCAAGTGGCACACACCAATAATCATTCTTTTATCATGAACAACTAGTTGTGCTTTGCTATCCTCACTCCTAACAGGCTCTGGCACAGCACACACTGGAGGCCACCTAAAACCCAGAGCTCCAGCTGGGGACAGAGCCTGGTACAGGTTCTGACATGCTGGCACGTCACTCAGCACAGCCCAGGACATAAATATCTGACATAAATATCTGTTTACCCATGGCTGTGTGGGCATTGCAGAACCTCAGTTTAGCATGTTGGTGACAGGGAGGTAGCTTGCTGACCTGTGAAGCCAAAATAAAGTTTGTCTCTCAGGATGTGTCTGACAGGTGCATTAACCTTTCCCAGTCCTTTTCTGAAAGCGTGAGCCATAACCCCCTGCTCTAAATGTGCAGCTGTGCTTTGTGATGTCTGTACAAGATGAGAACCAAGGGCAGAGAGTATAAGGATGCCACAACTCTTCATGGGTTGAACACGCAGATGAAAAAATTATACTATCTGCCAGCAGACTAAAAACTTTAAAAACAATATTACAGGCTATTTTTTCTCCCTGCCTCTGAAAAAATTGAGGTTGGAGGATCTCTGAACTAAAATTGTCTGATAGTTTTTTTTGTGAAGATTTTCTCTACACAGCTGGCTTTTTGCATTTTTTACTTAGACTTCTGAAACAAGAAAGCTATTAGAGCCTTGACTTCTTTGTTTATATTGAAATACTCACTGACCCTTGACTGCAGAGGTGCTCTTGTACTGATGTTGTAAATGCCAGGCACATCTAACATATGTGCAATCCAGGAATGCTCTGGCTCCTTGCCAACAGTCTACCTCATGCCTTGTTTCTAATAGTGCTATGGCTAAAACATGGCTAAGTTGAGGAATTAGGATCTATGTGAGCAGTTTTTCTCTTTAGTGGGCATGAGTGTATCTGAAATGCTACTTGTCTCTACATTTTAATTGCTCCAAATAATTGAGAGTAATCTGTTGACTTAGCTCTTTTTAAAAATTTTTATTTTTCTTTCCCAAGTTTTTTAGTACTATTCTGTTCTCCCCTAGGAATTAGCAGGAAATCTTGCTCAAGATGTGGCAAAGAACATCTGGGAGATCATGTCTCCAGTGAGGCTGGTGGGAATTCTGTCACTGTCTTTCATGGCGACAGATTTCTCTATGGGACTTTTCTGCCCTGTTTGATAAACTTTTCAAATCACTGTAACTTAATACTTTTTTTCTGTCTGTGAGAAATGGTGTATCACTGAGAGTGAACTGATCTAAATGGTTGGTGTCTCTCCATCCCCATTTTCTGGTTGCAGGGTGTGCTCTCCCATGGATTCCCAAATAAATAGACGAGAAAAAAGACAACACCCCCTGCCCTCCAGGTTTCTGTCAGCTTAGTGAGCTGAACGGTCTTATAGAAGCATTTCAAAAGTGCAAGACACAAAATCAGGAACTGGAGACTAAGTAGGTGGGATATTAGGGATGCTCTCTGAGAGGCTCCTAGCCATTATGGCAGCTCCATTGACACATAAAATAGCACCCTTCAATACTTACAAATAAAGGCATTTTCACTACTCTTAACTCTTTTGTTTGTATAAGGAGCATCTGGATGTCCTTAGCTATGTGTCCTTTTCAAACTGGGTGCTAGAGACCCGAGCTCTGTCTGTGCTCTGGGTACTTTGCTCCTGTCGGGTCTCTTTTGATCCACAGCCCTGCATGTGGTGGGCAGCTCCTGAGCTGGTGTGAGTGCTGCCTCCCATCAGCACTCAGAGTTCTCATTGTGTCTCTCTTGTGTGTGACAGAGCTGTGCACTGCCAGCAACGCATGGTGTGCAGACTACACATGGTCTGGCAGCTGGCAGGTGGGCTGTGCATTCAGTACCATCAAGATACATCTGGGACTTCAAGGAGAGCTAGATGCTGGATCTGGGTTAATTTCACCCTTTTAGTGTCTATATGCACCTCATGTTCCTTCTCCTGCCTTGTATCTGGGTCTGTATACAAGGGTGTGTGGTTCTAAGGGAGAAATCTGGATCGCTTCTCCAGGGTTTATTTAATAAAAATTTTAGAATCTCTCTGATTTTGTGAATGTTTTACAAATGCTGAACACATTTTCAACCTGGCTGTGAATTTTCTGATACGTTGACATTTTCAGTCTTTTCCATTGGGATGAAGGGTTGTTGGTTTTCATTAGCGTCTAGAAATCTGTAGTTTCTTTACCCTGTCTGCAGCTTTACCTACAAAGTACCGATTAAATACTGTTCAATCAGCATGTATAAAAATACCTTCCCCCTAGAATTTGTAACTGTCATAATGACCTCAGCCTTGGACCTCTCTTGAAGTTTAATGGCCAGTTGGGTTTAATGGCCCAAAGTTCCACCTCAGGCTATTAACACTGTCAGCAGTCGTTAATTCTCACAAAATGTCCAGGGTCTTTATTGCTGTTGCTTAAGTGATGCTCAAATGACTGTGAATATTTACACCCCTGCTGTGGGTGTAAGAAATAGACCCACTGCACAGTATTTCAGATTTCTCACTGCTGACAAAGGTCTGAGTACCTGCTAGTAATCTCTTGCATGTCAGAGGTTAATAAAGTAACTCCTAACTGGCCATCAACAGTAGTAATCTAAATTTGTGGTTGCTTGTATTGATGTGTACTTTGCTAAAAAAAATAAATATACTGGCAGACTCCTTGCCCTGAAGAGCTTGCAGGCTAAAGTCTGTGTAAACATATGCTTATCTTTGCTCAGAATACTTTCTAGGGGTAACAGACTTGTGTGTGTTGTTACTCAGATACTTCTAAATATAAGTCAGTGATGCTTGCAATTTTTTTTTTCATTTTAACACCTTATGTTTAAAGCTTTTTCTGAGGTGAGATGCAGGACTGAGCTGATCAAGCTCCTCACTACAGCATACCCTCTTCTAAGAAGAAATCATTGCACTGGTTGACAGATTGTTTAAGCAATCAGTTTTTGAAGAGAAAATGTTGATTTGTTAATAGGTATTATAATAGGAAGAAACAGGACTGGAAGCAACTTTGTGGGTCATGAGTAGAGTTTCTGTTCTCTTGAACAGTGATGTTTGATCACTGTTAATAAATAGACTGATTTCAGCTTGAAGAGGCTCAGAGGTTTTCATTCAAACAGCCTTCCCAGTGGCTGTTCCAGAACTTCACTGCTCTGGGAATTGGACAGTTTCTTAAAACGCCCAGTAAAAATGTATTCACAGCCAGCTTGGACATATTTGTACTTGTATTTGTACTTGTGCCAGCATTGGCTTTTAGACTAAAGAGCTCTTCCTTTCCCTGGTGCTCATGTATTGGATGTGTTTACAGAGAGGCAGCTTGTATTTTCCCAGAATTAACAGACACACTTTTGTCTTTCTGTTCCCCCGATTATGATCTGCACTTGCTCCTGGCTGACACCTCCAAAATGGTACACAACAGGCTGGGGAGCTCTTTCCAATGCTCTGGGTAGGGAAGCTAAAAAACCAAGGTGAAGCAAGGTGGCAGTCACAGATGAAACAAAGCTCCCTGAACACAAAGATGGAAGGAGTAAGGTTTATTGATCCATGACAAGAAACAGGATATTAGAGGGATAACAGAAACATGATAGAATACTGATTGCAACTGGAGTGCAAGTACTGCAGGGTGCACACTGTGAATGGAATACAGAAAGAATTGTAAAGATAATGTGGTAGCATTATATATTAAGAATATGTCTGTCAGTAAAGAAATGTTAATTAATAGTATGGATAAGACAGGATCAGCTTATGTCAGAATGTAGTGGGAAAGGGAATGAATGTTGAACTTGGGGTTACTTATCATCATGAGAGAGATAAAGCTACCTGGTGATTGTATCATTATGGGAGAGTTTAAATTCCACATTCATAGACTGGAGAACAGATGTTACATCCACAGAAGAATCTAGCAATTTTTCAGAGCAGAGATTAAAAACCTCCTATTTGAAGAAGCTAATGGAACTGCTAAGAGTTCCTAGTATTTTAAGTTGGTGATGGGCAAATTGCAAAGTTATTATACAGAAAGTAATAGAGAAATTAATGCACTATTAGGCGATGCCAGTACTGATCCAATTCCAATTTAAATGAAATAGCAGTATTTACAAAAACAAGTTGGTAGTTGGGGTGTTAGGTTGTAAAGGAGAGAACTATATCATAGCAACTCACCTTGAGCAGCAAAGACACAGAATTGGGATAGAGTGCTGGTTTGAAATTTATACTCTTAGGCGATAGAACTCTAGACCATTGTAGAAAAATAATTCTGCTAATCAATTATTGAAATTTGTCAAAAGATGTTTGAGATCAGAGTCAGAAGGGATTGTCTCAGAAAAAGAAAACAGAACTTGGAGGATTGAAAGTGAAGGACCAGAATGTGAACTGGGGACTGCAGAGATAATTTAGACCTTGAGGAATCAGAAGAAAGAGTTAAAGAATCTCCAGTCATAATAAATAAAAGAGTTAGGAATCAAAAATAAGGATACTAAATGAGGCTAATGCAGGGATGGTCCCCTAACAAATAATGCTTTTTCTCTACCTGTGAAGACAAGCAAGTGGAACAGAAATGTGATAGCAGGACTGTTTATGGGAAACAGGATAAAAGAAAGTGGAAACAGCTCCACAAATGTTGGCTCAGAACTCGCCAAGTTGGTATACCCATCTGAATGGAGCCAGTTAGAAAAGCATGCTAAAGGGCAAGCTAGGCAGCCACAGTCCAGCTATTCTGATGTGCACTGTTTCAGGGAAAATGAAAACCATGGGGAGTAATAGACAATTTCCTAAAATACAATATCTGCTTACTAAAGGGGACCGAGTTTTAGACTTGGTTAATGACCATTTTGTGTTTGTTTTTTTGTTTTATTTTTTTTTTTTTTTTAACCTCAAGAGAAAAATAGAAAGAGATTAGCTGTAACCTAACTGTTCTTCAGTAAGATATTTCATATGGTGGTTAGTTATTCCTTGACATGAGAATTAGTACAAAGAACTCCTCAAAGGGCAGACAGTGATGGATTATGCTGAAAGAGAAACTAGCACTCTAAAACAAGATTCCAAAAGATGTTCCTTAATTACTTTTATTAGTGATCAAGAAGTCAATGTGCAATAATTAAATTTGTTGAAGGCACAAAGCATATCAACAGGGCAAATTCAGTAGAAATTTGGTTAACTTGAAGCCAGCACCTATAGAGTGGAATTAAATAAACTAAAACAAAACCCAAGGTGATTCTTTAAAGAAGGAATAACAAGAACAGTTGCTACCCACTGAGAACGGATAAGAAAAGAGAAAAAAAAGATGGGTTTGTATTTTTCAGCCACAGGATGTTTCTGAGCCACTGGTGTGACCAAAAAAACCACCAAAAAAACCCAAACAAAACCAAATTCATACGCTAGGCAGTATCAGAAGTATTTCCAGTAGAGAGGGAAAATACATGTACTGTCATATGTTACTTGGAGTCACTATTTGTGTTCATCGACATTCAAGAAAGAAAAATTCAAAGAAGGAAGTACAGACAAGTGTAACAGGAAAAGAGAACTCTTGGTACAGGAGCAAGAGGCTTTTGTTTGGTTTAGTTAGTCAAACGAAAGCAGAGTTAGAGGAAATAAGACCACTGTCTTTAAATGCATTGATCCGGTAAAAAAAGGACAAGAAAGATGTTTAGCTGAAAACTAAGATGTTCACAACACCCAGCTGCCCAAAAATCCATAAATAAATTTATGTTACACATTGAAAGAGGACTACTATTTACCAGGGGAATTTGTCGTGCACAAAATCCTGTCTTTTTTTTTAAATGGAGCTTGATAAATGTAAGGAGGTGACTATGGAGATAGCTAGAAATATTAAAGGACTGGATATATGACGCAGGAATTCCCTCACAGCTTATCCCTGGATTTTCAAAATTTCTGTAATGAATAAATTCTGTACTTGGAATCTGCACCAGGTCATTTGACCTGGGGGGAAAAGTTCTTAAGTGCTCCATTTAGCTGAGTTTGGTTTTAGCCACAATATATGCACACAGGACTAAAACTTGTTTGTGCTGTTCTGGGGAAGCCATACAATGATACTTCTCTGTGCAAGGTTTAAGTCAGAAGAATTGCTCCACTAGAAACCACAGTTTCTAGCTGCACATCCCCTCATGTGCAGATGGAGTGCAGAACACTGTTTCCTAGCAACTGCTAAGGACCACTGGCTTTATAAATCAATCTCTGCCAGGATATCACAGAAACCACGATAAATGGGAAACATTCAGTAGTCAGAAAGCTTTCTACTTCCTCCACTTTCTGGTCTGCACAGAAGAGTCTTTTCAAGAAGTAGATAATATCAGCATTTCTTCATAAGTGGACTAAATTCAAATTCTTTTCAGGTGACTTGTTTTTCAGCTCCCCTGGGGTCCATGTTCTCATGTCCATGAATGGTTCTTCCTTAAAAAGCCAGTTGCTGGGCTTTCTCAAAGATAAAATTATATGAAACTTCATTTGGGGAAAAAAAAAAAAGAAGAAAATGAAATGCAGATAAGGAAGAAATGAATAGCAGTAGAAAAAACTCTGAAGAGCCTGAGAAGATGGGGTGTGATAACAATGCGATAACTCTTCCCTTCTATACAGTGAACTAACTTTCAGTGTCACATTCATGTATAAAATTCAAGTAATATCAGATTAACTGCAACATGGAGTTAATTTGGTTTTTTTCAGAAGTAAGAGTTTCTACTGACTTCTCTGTTTGTTTATCCTCCTCATTTTTCAAGTTTCCAGCATCCTCTGATACAGCTAACAATGTGAACTGGAATGTTCTAGGTTGTTATTACACTGGAAAATCTCATTTCCTTTTTGTGTAAAGCACAGGAGAGCAAGCTCTCTGTTCAGCAACTTTGACTAGGATTTTTATCAGAAATACACCAGTGATTTTTTCACTCTGGTAAGACCAGGGCTACAAAGTCCAAAGAAGGTCCTACTAATATGTAAAGGGAGAAAAAAACCTCTTCTAGTTAAAAAGTAAAATATTTAATTTAAAATGTAAATATTACAGAATATTACATTAGATAAGCAATTAATATTTTAGTCTATAGTTTGATTATTATTTGTTTTAACAGTCTGCTGTGCCACTCTCACTTCTAATTGGGGAACAGTATTGATTACTTAATTTCTTGCATAAAGTGGTGTCCATTGTGAAATCATAGCATCAATCTAAGAATGCCCTGTGTCATCTTTTTCCATGAACACTAACAAAAAAGGAGCAGTAGGTGAGTTAAAGGTTAGTTTCAGAAAAGGAGTATTCAGGATAGTAAACTTTTTGACTGATGGTATCATTTGAAAAATCTGATGCTTAGACTGTGAGTTCTTTAAAGTCTGAAATTGCTTATATATCATAGAAAAGAAGCCATGCTCTTCTGTGACGTCATATAAATAGGGTGCAATATTTCTGCTTCTGAGTTGGAAATAAATTTAAGAAGGGCTAATATTCTGCATTTCAACCTTTTTTCTTTTGTCTTTAGAAATATTTTAGAAGTTTCATTTCACTGAACTATTTCTACTTTGTTATCATTAGTAATATATTGTTGTAATCACACAAGTTATTTTCTCTTTTGCTTGTACTGTTTATAACTTTGGCTGAATCACTCTATTCAGAGATGGGTTTGTAATATACTACCATCTCAGATTATTCTTTGCCTTTTCTGTTGAGTTCTTTTGAAGAAGATGTGCTTGTATCCCCACTGTTCAATCAAGAAACTATGCAATTACATATCTTTGGTCTTCTGGTGTGTTTAGCAAATCTTTTCAGTGCATGATTTACCACCTGTGGCTTTTCTTCATCTCTCAAAAATGCTATTATCTTAAATGGCCTATTTCTAATTGCAGTGGGTTTAATTGCTTGGATACTCAAGGGTCTGTGTTGGCTACTGCTGTTTTCTGGACATGTTGAGAAAAAATGTGTGTCTGTGTACAGATGTTTCCAGAAGGGGAAAGAATTTCAATGCATGTTTTCCCTTAATAGGAATGGATGTCAGCAACTTTACAACAACATTCCTGGAATTATTGCCCTCCTGAGAAGAATTTCCATTCCAGACCATCTCTGTTGGAGATCTCTATAAAGATGTTGCCCTGGCCATATTTCTTGTGCTTGGCATTCTGTTTGAAATGTGTGGTGTCACTGGAAATCTCTTTCTCGAGCCAAGAGTGCTACCACTGTTTTCAGGGAAGTGTTTGACAGTGGCATATGTGGTAGTATTTATTTTAAGAAGTGAGATGAAAAAATCATTCAAAAGAGAGCAGGTTTGTTAACAGAAAGCACCTGGAAGCATGTAAAACTGAACAGGACATCTATATATTCTAATTTTTTTCAAGAAATGTATGGTGTCATCTTTATTTGTGGAGTCATGTTGCTAATTTGCAAACATTTGGAGAACTGTCAAATGTTTTTGTGAATATTTATGAGTCCTCAGTGTTTCACTGTTTTTAGCACAGGTGGTTGTTTGCCCAAAAATTCCTCTAGGAAATGTGCTATTCACTGTTCAGCATTCATCTTTCTATTGCATAAAAGGTTTGTCAACCAGTTAGGGAACAAAATAAGTGGGCTGTGAGGCAGGACGCAGGGTAACCCTTGCAGTGGACAGCTGAAATAAATAACTTCAAACAATCTTGTGTATTATAAAGAAATAATGTGCAGAACATTATTTCTTTAAACAACTGAGCAAATATTTATCAACGGTATGGCCTCCAGGGCACACATTTTCTTTTTATTTTCCTATTTATTCACCATCTACTACAATAGAATTACAAACCTGGAAAAGGTCTTTAGGCATTAATATAATAAATATACACAATAACAGAGATAACAAATGCTATTTAAGAAATCTATATTGGATAGTAGACAACTCAGAAATAAAGCTAGATTAAAAACAAATTTCCTGCAAGTAGGCTCACTTCAAAATAAAAATATTGCCAAATCATTCTTTCTTTACTCTCATGAGTCCTCAAGTTGAAGAAAAGCTTCTAAGGCAGATTATAAGACTTCACTCCATAGACTGGAATTTGTATTTTAACAAACCAGAATGAAGTGTGAAATTAGCTCCAAGAAGTCTTTTTTAATGATCAAGAAAAAGAGAAAATATTTCAGAATACAGACTAAAACTTCTGAAATTTATTTTGGTGTAATGTTTTGATTCTAAGTTTTGATTTTCATCCAGCCATTAACAGTCAATGACTACAAAGAGAAGCAGGAAACTATGTAACAATATTTTTTTCTGGATAAATCTAACACAGGTGAGTCTAGTGCATAAACTGGGCTTTCACTGTAACTGTGTATGGGGTTTCTTTGCCTGGCAGTCCTCTAAAACATGAGTCAATTCAATCATGTGGCCATAGACATCCACGTGAGATGCCCTGGGGTGCCACAGGCATTTGCTCAAGATGGCACCTGTGACAGAGTGCCTGATGGAGACACACTCCTCTGGGGAGCAGAGACAACCCAGGCCATCTCAGGACCACCAGAAATTATGGACAGGTAACTCAGACAGTCCTCATCAGCACAAGGAGAGGAACTAGAGAGGCTCTCTTGGGTTGGGTTTCTGCCAAGTAATCCCTGAACCTAGAGCAAACTGAATTGGTCTCCAGATTCCCAGGGTCTGCTGGCTAGATCTCCAGGGACTTCAAAAGGAATTGACATGCCCAGGGCACAAACAAACGCTTCTCATGCCTTTCCCTAGAACCTGCTCTTTGCTTGTTTCACCACTTATACTGTACTTTGAGATCATAGATTCATTAAGGCTGGAGAAGACCTCCAAGACCATGAAGTCCAAACTTTGACCACCATGCCCACTAAACTGTACTGTAGAGTGCCACATCTACTCAGTTTTTGAACACTTTCAGGAATGGTGACTCCACCACGTTCCTAGGCAGCCTGTTCCACTTAATTCTTAACTGAATTCTAAATTCTTAAACTTTTCCTATTATCCAAACTGAGTGTCCCTTGGTGCAAC
>PYHW01009542.1:3966355-4035845 GCA_013186435.1 Turdus rufiventris | reverse complement strand
AAAGGGAAACCAAAAACTTGGAAAGAAAATATTGGAGAAGTGAACTGAAAGAACAGAAGCTTCTGTATTTTCCTAGTTCTCTGATCCACAGTTTTCTGCTCCTCCAAGCCCCCAAAAGGACTTATGCCCAACTAGTTATGGTGTTTAATCACCTTCTGCTTTATTTTCCCCCTTATTGCTTCCAGAACTGGATCCACCTGCTGGGTAGATGAGGTGCTAATCTAGTTTCCAGTGCTGATGTGTCAGGGTGCTAGGGATGGGGCAGAGCTATGCTTATGCCTGCATCTGTATCTATATGTGTATTTGTCTTATTAGACAATATAGAATATTATTCATATATTTTATATATAATTCTTATACGGAATTCTTATTTCTATATATATTCAGATATCTATTATCTATGTATATGCCTATATCTCTATAATCTCTATCAACATATCTAAATTTTCCTGTATAGCTAGATGAGATTAGCTCTGCTTGTTATCAAAATGGCAAAAATAGATTTGCCAGCCAATGCAGAGAATAAATGATGAAGGCAGGACCTGCTTTTGATGGCCTGAGAGGTGGGACATTTTTCATTCACCTCTCTCAGTACCTGATAGCAGTACTGCACTCACTACAGTTTCCCTAACCCAGGGCTCAGCTCTCCTCTGAGTGTGGCAGAGTAAGATTGTCTATGTGTCCAAACAAGTGATGGGAAAATCTGTGGCACAACACCACATTTGGGCTTTATCTCAGTCTGTATGGAAAAAACACACTCTGCATAGGCAAGACCTTGGTTACTGACCCATTTTTATTGAATATTCCACTATATATCTCCTCAGAAACAAGTTTCCCTTTCCCATGGTTAGTCTTTTCTCCGTATTGAAAGAAGACACACATGGAGATATTATACTTTATTATTATTTCCCCTGAAAGTACTGCACAAAAACCTCTGCTTTGGCGCAGTATTTGTGATTTTGTATTAAGTAGTGACTAACCTGTGACCTGATTTGCACTTGATGTTCTGCAACCACATAAGATTTGCAAGTTATGTTACCATAAGGCTTCATACCCATGATAATCCAAAGTGTTTCAAAATTGTAGTATTATTAATGCAGGGGTTATATAGGCAGTACAACATTATATGCTTTACAGTAGTCTACAAGTCCACAGATAGCCAAACAAATTTTAAAATTTCAGTCATAAGTTAGCACATTATTCCCTGAGAATACTCTTTCCCAAAAAATGCCCAGTAATTTTCAGTTAAAATGTGCACATTTCAAAGTGTCCTGCATGAATTTATATTCAAGTTAGAAGCATAAGTTTTACTGGAGTAAGCAGTGCCAGTGTCAAAGCAGGCTCTGTTTGCTTATGAGGTGAAGACACTAGATTTAACCTCTACTACACGTAGAAGAACTGTGCGGGAGATCTATACAAGGACTGTTTCCAAGCATAAAAAATCTCAGATGAAAGGCCAGGTAATGGATTAATAATTCAGGTGTACATTGAGTGCTTCTGATTAGGCTGTGAAAACTCCATTTTTCATATGTCTTATACCATTTATATGGCACTGGTCATTTAATATCTACTTTTTAGTAGGGAAATCTCTCACACAAAAAGCAGCTTTTTGTGCATTTTTTTCCCCATGAAAAGAATTTATTCCTCTATATAATTTCAGCTATGCAGGTGAACACTGCAGTAAAAAAAAATCTGTTCAACAAAATATACAGACTCTTTTGCAAATACCTTCTCTAACCTGAATTTCATCTCCATGGTCCCATGTCTCTTCTACAAGAAAGGATATCTTCAGAAAAAAACCCACATTTTTGAAAATTATATTGCATCAATCAGTCTTGTGTTTTAAAACTTCTACAACTTGACACCAAGCCTTGCAAAGAGGGAGGCAGGGAGGAGGAAGAGAGAAGTAAGAGAAGGAATGGCAGAATGCATCTTGGTAAGCCAGAGCTCCTCTGAAATCTTGCTTCAAGATTTGATAAATATTTTCTTCAGTCTTCTGCCTGGGCTGGATTGAAGCAGACTTTTGGAGGGGTGGGAGGGGAACATAATCGTTTTGTGTTTTCCCAGTTCCTAGACCCTGATAATATTTTTATATCTAAAATCATCTGAATGGGAGAGAAAAAAGTCTTCTTTTTGCCTATCCCTGGATCTATTGAAAACAGAACAACTTGGTACATGTTACATCCTGACCTACTCTGCCCTGCGAAGTAATGTATTTCTTCATTATTTGGCTTTTGTATATATTAACCAACTTCATTCTATATATAAAGAAGACATAACAAAGACTGTGTATTATACAAACATTGCTCTACACTTGATCACTTTTAGATCCCATTAAAACAAGCTGTGTTTTTCCTGTATGCAGATTAACTCTCTCAGAAGACTCTATTTTGTTCATTGTATTTGGCAGTCACAGCCACATAGTAAATGATCACATTATATGCAGCATCCTAATGTGCAGAATGTAAATGCTGAGGAGGATAATGAATAGGGCAATTGGAGAAAAAATTACATTTCCTGCTCACGGCTCTGATCAGCCCTAGTTAACATGCTCATAAGTAAAGAGTTATGGGAAGGTGGTTGGTGATTAAATGAGTGAAAAAACACATCCATGTTTACCAACAGAAGACTGCTAAATACATGTGTGCATTAGAGCTCCCAGTGGATGGGCTGCACAGGTGAATGTTTTCTGGGGTACTGAATAACTGCAGTCCATTGAAAGGTCTTTTCCATTGTCACAGTGGTTTCTGCATACCACTCAGCATATATCTTCTCATGCATCTCCAACAGAATTCAGATCTCCCACTTGACCTCCACAGAGATTTTTCTGTAAGATTCTCCATTTAATCACATTTCTTTGAGATACTTAACTTCTGAGCTAATGTGCAGAGTTGAGAAGGTTGTTCAGGAGAAAAAAATTAAATTGACGCCAATATTATTTTGGTACTGTTATCTCCAAAATGATTCTTCCACTTGTAAATAAAAAATGTCTACTGATTTCTATCTATAGTATGTTTTTGTATGTTCATGTCTCTGTGTGTGTATTTGGGTTTTGGTTGTCTGGGTGTTTTAGTTTTTTGTTTGTTTGTTTTTTATAATTATATTAATGCTTGATACATGATCCTTCCAAGTTCTCCACACTTCCTAATTCTTCCTGTTCACATTTTTGGTCAAGAACCAGGAAGTCAGACATAAGGTAGATCTTAAAAAGGGGATGAGAGGCATGGTTCATCAGCCACTTTCATGTCCTTATCAACAGCTACTGTGCTGCTACAGCAACAAATTGCACATTCTCTCAGATGTGACAGACTTTGTACAGCAAGGCAGTCTCTGTACAACAAGAAGCTGCATTTGTGTGGATTGCGATTAGGGAAGGAAACTGAAGAAACCCTGAAGAGTAAGTGTTACTGTTTTTCATCCCAGCTCCAGCAACCACAGCTAGTTGTGGCACTACAGTGAATGTGATGGAAGGTTTATACTGCATAGTAATCTCCTACACAAGTTTATTCCTCTCAAAAACCAAAGGACTTCTTTTCACATCCAATGAAATATGTGTTATAGACATGTAACAGTGGGGCAGCAGACCTTGATGTGCACCACTCATCTGGAAGAGTTTTGTAACAGCCCTTTAGGTACTGATGGTGTCTAAAATGTGTTTTCATGGTGTGCCGTTCCCTGAGACGTCCTCTGTGTGAGAAGAGCTAGAAAACTGCATATGAATGAAATAATAGTATTGGTTAAAACAGGTTTGTTAAACTGCATTGATCCTCATTATAGACATTCTCATACAACATTAAACCAGCTGTAATTCAATTTAGTTTGATCCATTTTGTTGTGAAGTAGAGAAAATGGACTTGCATTCATTAAGTGCCCAGACATTGCCGAATTCAGGCACTGGGCCTGGGCAGGCATACTAGACATTACCTGCACACATCTAGATACCTCTCCCAGGCTGGATATCCCTTAGATCAGCTTGTGCCATTTCTCTGTTTGAAGTGTCTGCTGGGGGTTTATGTGGGAATGTCTCTGATGATTGTCTGTTTACATCAGAAAAGATTACCCAGTTGAATTGCTATGGCTATGTTATATATATTTACAGAGTGTTTTAGCCTCATTCTCTTGTGAATTATGCACCATAGAATATTTTTCCCCCTTGATTATTATAAGAAGATTAGAGTACTTCCATAGATGGATAAAACTCAAGCAGATTATTCTGGCAGAATTGAAGGCACAAACAGACATCAAGAAGAATCATGAAGCCTTCAAACATCTTGACTGTTGTGGCATTTTTGTCTACCATGGGGCAGTTCTACCCCTTTACAAATGTACTGCTGTGAGAGAACTCATCTTACACTGGAGGATGTTGTGCTAGAACACTCAGATCATCCTTCATTGGATCACCATTTGTCCCAGCACTGATTTTTCCCATACATTTTTCTCAGACCCTACGTCATATGGATCATATCTGGGAGCTGCTCTCCTCCTTCATGTTATTGCAAAGGAAATAGAGCTATCTTGGCTGGAGGAAATAACTCCAGGAAACTGGACATAATCCA
Source organism: Turdus rufiventris (assembly GCA_013186435.1). Taxonomy (NCBI): domain Eukaryota; kingdom Metazoa; phylum Chordata; class Aves; order Passeriformes; family Turdidae; genus Turdus; species Turdus rufiventris. The sequence goes on along the minus strand of PYHW01009542.1, from coordinate 4,031,289 downwards.
GTTCCAGTCCCTTCCTTTCCCCAGCAGTGGAGCAGAAAATATAGGTAGCAGCATCCCTGCTATTGATAGAGGTTCTGGGGTATAATGGCAAAGGCACAGGAAGAGAAAGACCAAAAAAAGTGGAGTGTAATGGGTTAAGTTGCTGATGATTTTATAGGGTGGAGCATAAAACTAACAATATTATGATATTGTAGTGGTATTGATGTTAACTAGTTTGGCCATTGTTTGTATTCTAGGAATTTAGAGCTACTGCTACTATGGTAATGTTTTATAACCATGTGAATAAAAATACCTGATTTCACTTTCCAAAACATCTAAACAAATAAATTCAAGTCAAAAAAGCATGAGGAGATGCTATTTTCAACAGAAGCTAGCAGCTCTGAAGCAGGTTGCTTTTGCTGGTAGATTAGGAGCTGCTAATGTAAAAACTTTTGTGGTCTTCAACACTCCTTAAGTTTTGTAACAGTAATTGCGCTGTAGATGACAGGCAATACCAAGATGTTAACAACTAGTTCTTTCACCCTCTGATTTGTGCAAATCAAATTAGGCACATCAATTTATGTAAATTTTTTTTCAGAATCCTTTCCTCTTTCTAAAATATAAAAGATCTGACAGCTACCCCTTTCCTGGTGCCTTTGGATTATTCTTTTCTCTCCAGCAGCAGTGAGGGCTGCTACTGTTAGATTGTCTGTGTTCATAGAAACTGCAATGACACTTCAACAGATAATGCTCTGTATTATCATTTCTTGGCTAACCAGATGGGAAAAGCAAGGTAATCTAACTGCAAAAACAATTGCATGTTTCATACATTTCTATAAAGGAACACAAGACAATTAAACCTCATGGGCCCAATCCTGCCTCCAGAAAAATCAACGGAATCCTGATGATTTTGAATTTAAATTGACTCCTACTCCCTGCCTTTGTCTCATCTATCCTTTCTTTCTGTGCCACAATGAGAAGTGGGAATTCACTTGACTATACTTATGCTGCCTCTTCTGTCTAGAAAGAAACTTTTATGTCTCCTGTGCCTGCAACAGCTCCCTTCAGACTGAGTCCAGTCAGGGACATCCCAAAATCACTTTCTGGGCTTTGCACTTGGCCACTAAAGGAACAACCAAACTACTAGTAATGCTGGTTTTGCATTTCTTTGTTTTTGTGAATACATTTCCATCTTCCAAGTAATTAAGTGTTTGTGTATCTTTTATCTTTTAGAATTTCTTGTGCTAAAGTGATGGAAAAATAATTCCAGAAACCATTTTCAAATGTATGAAGGACTAGAACCTGATTGTGAATAATGAGTATGAATTTATGAAGGAGAAATCATGCCTGATTAACCTGATATATTTCTGTTATGAGATGACTCACTTGGTTGTTTATCTTGACTTTAGTAAAGCTTTCTGCACTGTCTGCCATAATATCTTTGTAGAAAAACAGGGTAAATGGACAGTGAGCTGGGTTGAAAACTGGCTGAACTGCCATGCTCAAAGAACTGTGTTCAGCTGTACATGTCCAGCTGGAGGTCAGTCACTAGCCCTGGAACCCTAGGGATGGCTGTATGGTTTAACAGCTTCATTAATGATTTGGATGATGGAGCAGAGTGCCTCTTTAATATGTTATCAAGTGACACAAAGACCAGAGGGTTGGTAGGTAGACCAGATGTCTGTGCTGACATTCACAGGAACCATGGACAGGCTAGAGAAATGTGACAATAGGAATCTCCTGAAGTACAGAAAAGAGAAGTGCAAAGTCCTGCACGTGGTGAGGAATAACCCAGTCGCCAACACAGACTGGCTGGGATCAGACTGGTTGGAAAGTAGGTTGGCCAAAGAGCACCTGGGAGTCTGGTGGACACCAGTATTTGAATGCAAACCAGCAACAGTCTTGCAGCAGGGAAGTGATCTTTCCCCTCTACTCAGCACTGGTGGGGCAACACTCAGAATGCTGGGTCCAGTTCTGCGCTCTCCAGTATGAGAGAGATGGATCTACTGGAAAAAGTAAAGGTGATTAGGAGACAGGAGTACATCTTCTGTGTGAAAAAAATGGGAGAGGGTTCAAAATTTGGAACAGGTTGTCCAGAGAGGTTAGAGAGACTCTCTCTTTGGGAATCTATAAAACAGGTTAGACTAGATGATCTCCTAAGATTCCTTCCAACTTCAAATATTCTGTGATTAAGTGATTCTGTCAATGTATTTCATATGAAGGAAAAAATCCTGTAAGACACATTTTTTTATTCTGTTCAGGTCTGATAATCCTCAGTTACTGATGGTAAGCAGCATACCAGAAGACAACACTTTTTCCACCAGAAAAAAATATAACTATGGTTGCCTAGTTAGACGTATGGTAAATTATTTTGAAGAAAACAATGACCAAATGAACTTTTGAATCATGGTTCCAAATAAATATCTTATTTACAATATGATCAATAGCGTAAAACTTCATTTTCTGATATTGCAGGAGTCTCTGATAGAATGCACAGTGTTATGTAAACATATGAGCTGAATATAAGGTAGGCTTGTATAGAATGACTATAGAAGACAGTGGTATATTTAACAGCATTGTCACATTTAAAGTAAGTACCTCAACATATGTGAATGTTGTTAGAATTCTCAGTTTTTAAGTTGGACAATCTCAGATGTTGTTGATAAGTCTTTAAGCTTTTTTCTGTATAACCAAATTTCTTTATTCATTCCAGGAAGCCTCTCTTACTCATTTACACTTTAATATAGAGTCCTTCTACATATGTCCAAGCCATCTTGGCTACAGTCATCCCCTTCTGCCTCTCCTGCAGTATCTTGTGACAGCTTGTAGGCAGAACAGTTTCTTGGTTCAGCATCTCTTGCTTGACTTAATGGACATTACTTTCCCTGATCAGGGAGCTGGGAATTGTGATGAGAACAACTTGCTCCACTGAGCCAAGGCACTGCACAGTTAAGATTTAAATGGTTATTGTGGGGACTTCCAAAGATGAGCCGGAGAGAAGCTGTCATGTTGGAGTTGGCTAAGCTGGTACCCAGGAATGAATAAACAAATGGCAGTAAAAATTCTTTCTCACTACACTGGCTGAATTAAATTATATTTTCACTTTATTTGCCTGCTGGTTGCTCTTCTGATCTAATTAAAGCTCTTGTCATGAACTTAAAAGAAAGGATCACCTCATTGAATTGTGAGAGGCTTTTTTTTTAACCTGAGTTATTAATAACAACTTATATTATTAAATCTGGAAGAATTTTTATAAACTAATCCACTATCACCACCAATGCTGCATTTCACCTGTTTTATCAGTAAATGAAAATAGCTAATTTCTTCTTAAGCTTGATTCTCTCTTGAACCACTCTTTTGGCCCCAGTCCATCTGATTCAAAAATCAGGTTAAAAATTCTATTGCTCTGAATGAATTCTGATCAGGCCAGTGGTACTACTTAAGACAGTATGCAGTTGCAGGATTAGTTCCTTTCTGGCTTGTATCTATTGGTGCAACACTACTCTTTCTTCACCAAATGCTGTAGTACATCATAACAATCCAATTTTCTGTATGATTTATATTCCCAAAAAACTGAGAAAAATAAACACACAAATTATTTTTTCTTCCAATGAAATTTCAAGAATTAAATAGCTCTGCCCAAATCCTTTTAGTTGCGATTTTAATGGTATCTTTCACCTTTTTCCAAACTATTTTTCTCTTCTTCTCAATTTGTGTTTAAAGTACAACACAGTTAATTTTTAAAAGATGTGGGTAATGAACTTAAGGGAAAATCTGAAATTAAAAAGGAACTTTAAAGCATAATCCAAATAATCAAAACATTAATCTTAGGAGGAAAATATTAGTAAGCCTTTATGAAGAATATATTCCTTTAGTTTCCAAGCTAAATCACAACCCTACCTAGTTGAAAGGTGAAGATGGCTCATCTGTTAAATAGATATTGGAGCTATCTGGTATAAAATGATTAATTATTCTATGCAAAGTTTGTCCCAGGCATACAGACCTCATAAAACTGAAGACAGCACAAGTGCATTATTAGCTCCCATCACAGTGGTAAAATAAGCCAACTTGACCTAATTATCAATTTTTTTATACATATATGTGATTATAATGAATGTTCTGACTGCATGTAAAGACAGAATTTAAGTATTCATGTTTTTATCTGTAGTCCTTCATTCTGTTTAGTTGGAAAATGTAATGCTTGATTTGCCAGCAAATCTAGAAAATATGGTTCCAGACTCAGATGATTTTTACTGTATTACATACTGAGGCTGCCCCTGGGAAGGTATTTATTTCTTTTCTCCTTGTCAATAATGAATGACCCTACAAAGCAGAAACCTTATTAGAGTCTATGTTTAATCATTGCCCTAGTGGTATGAGTGGTCTGGTAACAAATTGAAATGTCAGACACTCTATGACCCTCTAATAATATTGAAATCTGCCAGCCCCTATTAAACTGCCTTCAAACTGTATTATCCTGTGGTAATACATCAGCTACTTACCCTAACTAATACAGCTATCACGTGGAACACTGCAGAACAATCCTTTTAATCAAAAGAGTCGAAAAAGGAGTGGAACAGTGGGTCAAAATGAAGCATTGTCGTAACAAGTCATGATGAACTCACTTCATTAAGGTGGAAAACTATCCGTAAAGAGGGCTGTGATTGATCTTCATTCTGGCGTGACATCCTGTAAAAAGAAGGAAGTAACTTTCAAATTTGAATGAACAGGATTTTTTCTCTCTCATCCTCTCCCTCCCACTGTCCCTGTTTTAATGGATTATCTTACTTCTTAAGCTACTTTTATAGGTCCAAGTTCAATTCAATGTGTTCTAGTATTGCCATAAGAAAACACCCTAGAAACATAAACACTTTTTTGTCATTATTTCCAAACAACTCCTCTGCACTTTTACATGGAGAGCACGACATTAATTTTTTTCCTGTTTCCAAATACATAAAATAAGGAGTATCAATTAAAAAGTAATCTTCATAATTTTAATAGGGAAAACAAAAGAAGTAGCAATTGTAACTATTGAAAAACCACTATCACATCCTTCTTCTTTAGGACTTGTCCCTCCCTCACAGGATTATGTTAGTGCATAGAGGTCATATTTACATGACATCATTAATTGCACTTGAATTGGAGATTTGTGAATAGATTTACACATAAGACTAGAATAATAAAGAGAACTCTTAGTAATCTCAGACTGTATTAAAGCACTTGATTCTCTTGAAGCTAATGAGAACCTCTCTTTCTGTTCTTGAAGGCTCTGAATTGTGCTTATCTGTGGGATTCTTCGTCCCATTTGTCATTATGGAAAACAAGGTGGGGTTAGATAGGAAGTCTGACAAATTACAGTTTCCAGATCTTCCACTTTTTAAAGGGATATTTTTCTGAACCAGGGTATAGGCAGCCCAAGGTCATCTTTCAAGCCTTATGACTTTCCAGCTGAAATAACTTTGATTCTGACTGTATAACCACTATTCTGAAATGCCTGGGTACATCCACTGGTTGTACTACACAGCATACCCAAGGGCACACTTACATGCCAAGTAGGCTCCTCCTGTCACCTTCTGTCTTTCTGCTGCCCATTTCCAAATACCATATCAGCTTATGCAAGGCAAAGCAAATACTTCAGTGTTCTTCCCAGGGGAGTCCCGAGCAGAGCAAGAGAGATAGGCAGGAGATCTGTGCTGAATCTGAGTTCAGGTTTGCACACAGCTGAGTGTAGGACTACACTGGGCTTCAGCATTGCAGGATCCGAGCTCTTAAAGTGTCTATAACATAAACCCCTAGATGAACAATCAGGATTTAAATAGTAATGATATGCTCATGTATGAACATATACCACCTGTGTGGAGAGGAACATCAGCCTGTTTATATATCTTCTTCCCTGTCCTGCTGCAACCTTCTCTAGCAGTACTTTCTTCAACATGCTTTCTACCCTGCCCCAGTGTTTCATTGTGTACCTCTATGTTAAAGTTTTGGATGATCCTCTAATCAGAGAATCACAGAATCACTGGGTTGGAAGAGACCTTCAGGATCATCGAGTCCAACCCATGCCCTCAATTAAACCACAGCATGGAGTGCCACATCCAGTCATTTTATAAACATATCCAGGGAGGATGACTCCACCACCTCCCTGGGCAGACAATTTCAGTACTTTATCACTCTTTCCATAAAATCTTTTTCCTAATTTCCAACCTATATTTCCCTTGGCACAGCTTAAGAGTCAAAATACTGAATCATAAATCTCAGTTACCTTTCTCTAGGAACCATTTAAAATCACATCCTGGTGCAGAAGCAGTGGGGTCTCTAAAGCTCTTAGTTATAACTGGCCCTAATTCATGGCTGTAACAGGAAAGATCAAAGTTACAGGCTGGCTTCAGAAAGATTCCCTGTAGGAACAGAAAACTGGGAGATTTTGGCAGGATTTTTGTGTTAGGTATAGTTAAATTTGTCTCTGTTCTGAACAAAAAGTGACTTTGTAAAAAATTGCTCCATGTGTATTGTCTTTTCATCAAACAGGCATAGCTTACAGACAAAAAGATGGATTTTGTATTTGCCATTCCTGCAAAGTTACCATGAGCTTTTATTGTCAGCTTCAACTTCCCCTCATTTTGCCTACCATCAGCAGCAATAAAGACCTGCAGGCCAAATTATTCCTCCTGAGATGACTGTGTACCACACTGACTCAGACTTGTGCTCCCATTGACACCCCTGCAGCTCCCTTAATGTCAGTGGTTTTCTGCCTGAGCTTAGCAAATATTTCACTGAGGGTTTACAAAAGGTATAGTAGCTTGCAGCTCTTTGCTGCCTTATGTTGTAGAGAAAGCAGTAGGGAAAATTAAGTAAGCTCTAGAAATCAGTTATATTCTCATGTAATGTATTTCATATTTGATGAATTCTGTAGAAATTCCTTCCGTTGTTTAACAAGCCTGAACTGCTTCTAACTATCTGAAAAATACATAAAAGCATGATTTTTCCACCCAGGGTGAGTTTTTGATCATGAACTGCACTTGGAAGGGCCCTACCCTACTATGAAATGTGCCCAAGGACAGGGAGGACCAGCATGGTCTTGTTGTGGGGCTGGCACCTTCTCTGACCTGACAGAGAAGCATTCCTCAGCTCAGTTCCACCTGCTGCCAGGAGCTCCAGTGAGTTCCCTTTTGAGCTGCAGGCAGAGGGACCACCAGTCAGGCATAAATAAAGTCAAGCACATGCATAACACAGAATCAACAGCAAGGTTCATGTACTTATTCCACTGAGTGCAGATAGGCTACTGGCTTGGATTTTCAGATTAAAATTTCAATTCTACCATCCAAGATTATTTGAGACAAAATGCTTATAAGTTTTACCAGCTGAAATTTGCTTGGGGACATTTTTTTTCTTAACATGGGATGTGTTTCCATTCACTTCTGAATGCAGATACAGTTCAGAAAGGCATAAATAATGTCAGACAAACAAAGAACACACTCACTCATGGATACACTTTTTTTCACACTATTTGTTCAACTTCAGTGAAACTCTTAACCTGAGTAAGATTGAAAGCCCAGGGAAAAAAAAAAAACAACTTACTGTTTTGTCATATACTTGATTTGCTTGGTTAGAAATCAAAAGATTTCATAAACATTCTTGTTTATTTTTGCATTTAGCTTCCTGCAGTAACCCATGTTGTTGAACTGAACATATATTAAGTGTCTTCTAGATTTTGTCATGCAGTTTTTCATATAGCATAATTTATAATTCTGAATGCCCTTCTGTTTTAGAACTTCCTTTTATCCCCTTTGACCATTTTCACTCCTGCTGTATCTATTGTGAGACGACATATGCAAACTTTGGGCACATAGGATATTAATCCATCTTTGATCACATTCCCCTGTGTATCCTCTCCACAACTTCCTAGTTTTCCTCCAGAATGAACTCTGAAGCAATTCTACATCTTTATTTTTATCACTTTAGTTTTAGTTAACAACATAAGGTCTAAAAGGTTTTTTTAGTTTAATGGATTTTTTATTTTTTAAACATTCCTCCCATACTTCAATGCTGATTCCTTAGAAGCTTCTTGTTTTTTTATTGCTTTGGTTTTTATTTTCCTGAATCCCTGTTTACTTCATGGAAATAAATATCAGAACACACAGCTGTGACACTGATCTTCTAAACTTAATATAGGTATCAAACAAGGAAAAGGTTTTTCCTGTCATCACCATCCTATCAATGCAGGGCTGCTTCTCCAGAGTTATCTTGCTTGTCACCTCTACTCAAAAACATTCCACAAGTAAGATCTTCCAGATGCTATGACTACTTTATGCTAGTGAATATTAATTTTTCTTGTTCTTACATCTTAATAAATATGACAACAGGACTACATGTGATTCTTTTGCAGGATTTAATTGCTCTTTTTTTCAGGAATTTGTAGGACTTTGCTGTGTCATACACTGTTAGGTCATGGAAGTGTCCTTTGTCACTTTCTACCGTCCTTGAATCACTGTTGTTTTCTCTGAGCTCACTCCACTTTGCCTGCCTTCAGATTCTCTATCCCAAATACCAGAGAAAATCTACACATCAGAAGCAATCTGTAGAAATTTCACCTCACTCCAACTGAGTTAACGGGTTGTCATGTACATTTGTCTTGAAGCTAAATTGGTATCCATCATAAAACCTGATGACTCGAACCTCTCTGATTATGGACCAATGTCTCTGCATTTGCAGCCCACAGTTGTTCTAGCCTTTGCACCCATCCTTTTGGGAAAGCTCCTATGTAATTTGTTGCCCACTGTTACCTTGGGGCTTTTGCCTTCTATTGAATTTGTGGCTTCTCCCTGCCCAAGTTATTCTTCCCTTGTGGCATGCATTAGTTTCCTTTTTTACAAGCTGAATCTCATTTTGGTATTCTCATCCTGTATTTCTCTGAGCTGCTTTATATTACATTTCTTGATCCTGACTTGTATAATGTCTCCCAATTTAGCATCATCTGCAAATTTAATGAATGTGGTTTTATTTTGCAATCTTCGTGACTGTTAATGAAGGTGGTGAAGTAAATATTGGTCCTACTTTGAGTCTCTGTGGCTCTGCACTTCCCCCTTCACCTCCATGTCCCATTCCCCTGCCCCCCAGCCTCTCTGGATTGCAGTGCCTGGCAGTACCCTCTCCTTTGTGGACTTCCACATAAATCTAGCCTGTATGCCAATTTGCTATGTAATGGGTTCACTAAAATCTGTATCTATGATACTGTCTGTACCTCAGATATCCAGAGATTTAGGAAATATTACAGAATGCAGGGACAAGTCAAATCGCATAGGTCTGTTACCCAACTCTCATGTAATGCTTGCATTAAAATGCAGTAGTGCACCTCTTGTCTTGAACCAGCAGCCATTAACCAAGTTTTGACTCCTTCTTGTTTGCGATGTGCATGTGAAGCATTTCCTCCTTACATACAGAAGGCTGTTTTTAGTGTGGATTCAAGTAGACCACATTAAGAGTACACCACATCATCTGTACAATAATTCTTCCAAAATTGGCATCTTGCTATTGCTTCACAGCAAGAGGTGAACAGCCAGTAGAAACTCCCTGTTTCTGTGTGACTTTGCTTACATTTACAAGTTTTGCTACCATGACTTAAAAGTCATCTAACTAAGCAGCAACGAATCCAAGCGTACATGGAGATTCACTGGCAGAGCAAACAGTTTTTACAGGTACTGTTTTCAGAGAGTTCATAGAGGCTATGGCAAAAGACTGAAGGGGAAAATGTGGTTTTTGTTTTATTTTTTTCCTTTTACATAAGATACGTCTTTCAAAGAAGGATTTATGCAAGGTTAATACATACTTAGCAACTTTTTATCTCAACAAATACATACCACATATTTAGGCCAATAATAGAAGGAAAAGAGAGAATGAGTAATAAATGTATAGTCTTATATATTACTTATCAACAGTGAGAGCTGTTTCTGCTCCAGTTACCAGTAATAGAATCACACAATTTTAAAGCTGTGGAAAGTACAAAAGAAATAAGAAATTGTGATGGAAGCCAGAAAAAAGGCCAGGTGATCTAGAAAATGGGTCACTAGTTTATATCTTCAGCAAAGTATATCCAGTTTTATGCAAAACCCCAGCCTACGCCCATACCCTCTGCATATCGCACAATCTTCTCTACAAAATGGGTCTGTGTCACAAAATTGCAAGGGACCTTGAAGATACCATCCAGTGCCAATTTGCCCCACCACAGGGAATGCCACACACTAGATCGGGTTGTTTATAATCACAGACTAATTTCAGGCCTGCAGATAGCAGCATGGACAGGCAGTAGTTTTAACTTGAAGTTATCTGCTACATCTTCCAAAGGTAAACATGGCTCAAGTGTTTAGTAACTAGTATCTTCCCTTTTATAGTAAGTGAACTTTTAAGAAAGGCAGTTTACCCAGAGATTACATTCAAATTAGGCACGGATAGATTCCTAGGTACTATCCCCAAAATATTGAGTCCCACGGTCACCCTCTAACTGTGGTGCAGACTTCTGCATCAACCAAATATTCATGACTGCTAGAAAGTATAAAAAAACCTGCAGAAAGAAAGTATAAAAAACCTGCAGAATGCTATGCCTGTGTAGCTCTTCAATTTTCCTAGCTATTATTCTGTTGTGAAAAATAGATTAAACCTCAGCAGTATATTTCAGTCCCTAGACATTTGTGCGCCTGGTTATTTTTAAAGCATCTTTTCATCTTTTTCTTTCTTGCTTCCTTCCCTCCTTTTTTTTTTCTTATTTTTTTTCTTTTCATGTCTCTCTTTTTTTTTTTTTTTTGAATTGACATATTTATAAATGTTCTTTTCTTTTCCTTTGTACCTATAACTGACATTTTCCCCAACTTTTTCTGTTCTTAGGTGTGGCTGAATATTCTTGCTTCATTCTTCATTCTTTCTTCCTTTCCAGTTGGCAACATCATTATAAAGAAGAACTGAAAAGAGAATTGGAAACTCTCTTTGTGTCACTACTATGCACTGAGTGCCCCAGCTATGCAGTCCCACAGAGAAGCTCTCAATGAGGACATGCTGCACCAACAGCCAGGTCTTTTCTCTGCAGATCTCAACGTATCTTGCAGGGACAGCAGGTGTTTAGCATTGCTGTTGTGTTGCCAGCACGAAGGTGGCCTTGGGCAGATTGATATGGGATAAGAGTCACTGTATCACACGTGCATTTCAAATTTTATTTCTTATTCATCCCTACTTAGCACCTTTTTCAGTCCTGAGGTAAATCCTGATCCTTTCCCATCAAACATGCAATGATTTTTCTGACTAAACTTTATGTATATGGTGAGTTGAAAATGACTTCTGGAGGCTAAACCTCAGAGTGGGTTGCAAGTATTTGTCATAGAGCTGTGTTCTGTTTCCAGGGGTCAGTGCGTGGCAGACTGCAAATCTAAGGGTGTGTCTGATGGTGGTCAGGTATAAATCACAAAAATATTTGCTGCTTTAATGTCCTGCTTTCATTTTGGGAGTGTTTCTGGAGGAAGAGGAAGAAAGTGAGTAAATAACAGAAGGAATGACTTCAATTTTGCTTGATCTGTAAGATCTGTATCTTTCTGAGCAGTGTGAGTTATTTTTAGTGAGTTGCATCACTGGCTCTTGGCAGCCATGGCAACTAAGATCCTCTTCTACCCTGCAAAAAAACAGGGACAGGAGAGAAGCCAAACTTCACTTTTACCCTGGCCTCACTTTGCTGGTTTATGTCCTTCCCACTGCAACGGGGTTAAGTTTAGTATGATTGCTTTTGGAACCTAACACCTTTCCCCCACATATTCCCAGCTTCACCATAACCTGGAGGAATGAACTCTGGCAGTGAGGCTTCCCCATTCTGTATTTTGTTGTGTCTGCTGTGTGATGGCTTTCTCAGTCTTAGATTAACATTTCAGTGAGACATACACAGGACCACGAGGTGGCCTGTCCTTTGACAAGCATCAAGCCCAGACTTCTACTTATTCATCCAGAAAGCATGGCTTCTTCTCAGTGGTAAAGTTTCCATGTTTGAAAGAAAAGGCTTTTAGACATAAAGTATTTCCTTTTAAAAAGCAGAAAACTAGCTGCATGGTAATGGTATGAGCTTTGGTATTTCCTAGCAGAAGAGGGAAGAATGAAGAAATTCTTCTGTATTTTTTTTCCACTTCTGTGTGTATAAGTCTGCCACTGACTGCCTGTCAACACTTCCTCACAAGCCACCAAACAACTTGTCCAAACAGGAGAAGGTAATACCCTTCACTCTCTATTCATTTGGAAGAAGTTTAACTAACAGACTTGAAGTGAGATTCCTTGTCATATTACAATGTCTTAAATCACCCTTCCCCTCCCAAGTGTAATATTTACCAGACTGCTATCAGTTAATTTATAAACCTCTCATTATCTGTGAATGTGTTTCTATGAAAGATTTTAATTTATTTTCTATGAAAGTGGAACTATTATCTTTGCAAAAAGTTAGAGAAGGAATTGGGGAGAGGCATACTATGGTGATTAGGAACAAATGGAGACATTTGGAACAGTCTGAACCTGTAAGATCTGGGTTATAGATGTACTTTTAGGAAGAAGCAAAACCTGGACACAATAAAGTTGTGGATTTCCTGGCAGACATTGCAATCACCTGGGCTTCTGAAGAATCATGAAAAGGGCCGGGGGAGATATTTGTACTGTTTGTGTTCCATGTCAATTCTATCTCAAAAGATCAAATATACTGTTTCATTCATGCTTTTATTTTCTTGGATAGTATATTCATAATGCACACAAGCAGTGCTTTGAAGGGCAGGTGGTGCCAATTGATTGTATATGCATTATTTGTGGAAGAGACCTCATGCACTCTCACATTTTTGTCTGAAATCATCCCCTCTGAGATGCTAAAGTGACTGAGATTATTTGACTGGCTCCTCAGCAGTCCCTCTCACAGTGCTGCTGGATTGTGTTTGACAGCCTTTCTACCCTCAGGAACTGCCAGACTCAACACAGGAGACATCTATTGCTGAAACATTGTGGGATGGAGCTTCAGCAGGACACCTGTCCACCAAAAGATTTATTGTTTTTAACAATGCAAAATAATTGTCAAATCAGAAAGGATTAAGTCTCTGGAAACAGAAAACTGTTACTAAAACTTGATTACTTATATATCTTGGATAAAATGGCCATTTATAAAGCCAGAGTATAATTTAATGAGGGTGAGAAAATGAAAATAGGAAAATATGAGAAAATCCGATATTTTTTGCATTGATGTTATCTGCCAGCTCTTGGATCTGCTTTCTGGACAGTGTTGGATCCTGCTCCTCTTGCCTATGATACAAGTAGAGAGGCCAAGATTTTGTCTGCAGCTTTTTTGATACCTCTGTTGAGTCAAGGAAAGGGTTGACTGCTTAGAAAGCTGCATTTCCAATAGAGATTTAGAGTTGGGTATTTGGGAGCATCATAAAACAGATACCATTTCCTTCCTGGCTAGCCTGATAGGATCAAAGCTGGGAAATACTGTCTCCAGAGGGAAAGTGATCTCTGCTTTCCAGAGGGGTAAGAGGTTCTTTATGTCTTATCTTTCTTATCTGTCTTTCCTATCTCTAGCTACATTTGTATGAACATTATATAGGCCAGGGACCATTCTCATGAAATATACATTTTTGTGTCAGCTTATTTCTCCAGAGTTATATGATTTAACCTTCTTGGGGAGATACCTGTGAAATAAATTCCAGTATTTTAATAGATACGGAGGGACAGAGTCTAAATATTAGGTTTACTCTGTGTACAGGCACAAAAATAATGTTGCCTGGAGTAAACTATATCTCTTTGCCCCTCAGAAGCTCATCTGAGAGTAATTGTACATAGCCAGCTAAATCAAAAGAGAACCACAGTTTGATGCAAGATATTGGATTAGAGACTATGACTGAAGTGTTTCAGGCCTCCCTGATCAAGGCAAGCTATACAGCAGTCATCAGAAAAGAAAGAAGGCAGATGACAGAAGGCATGACTGACATCAACACCACAGATATAATAAACAGGCAGGAGAGATCTCTTGCTGTACACCTTGTGAACGAATTCCATGTGAGACTGTGTAATGTACTCATAGAAATGCTTCTATTTCAGTGTGAATAGAAATAGCTCTTCATATAGAGACATTAAAAAGGATCAAAATTTAAAGTTAATGCAGACCAGGCTTTTCAGAATATTAAAAATCGTTAAAAATGGTTCATTCAAGCAATAACCTCTTTAGAATTGGTTATTACCACTATTAATGACTTACTAGTTAAAATATTAATGGATCATAACTGGAAACTGCTGGCAGTGTCTGATTTCAAGGGGTATTATCTCTTAATTAATGATATTTCACCTATCTGCAGTCAGTTTTGTAGGTATCTACTTTACTGTCTGTTGCAGGATAGTAAAACCAGTTATTACAAATGGAGACATTACAAAGAGAGACAAAATAGATGCTTATTTTCTTGGTGTTTTGCATTTTGTGGTCTGTCAACTAGCTTGCATTTGAATTTATTTGTCCCTTATTAGTATATGGCTTCTTATTAGGAATTTTATGTGCTTTGAAATTGCATGTTGGAACTGAGTATTGAAAAGCAATGCATGCTTTTGGGAGAGGCTAGTAGATGGAAATTTAAAATATTTATTTTAAATCAATGTTTTATAAATCATCTCTTTTTGATTTCTGATGAATGACCATTTCTTTCATGATATTCAATTTTCACCAACTGTTTTACCATATCCTGTTTAGGAACCTTGTTTCACATGTTGATACCATGACTTTTATAGCTTGTAATTTGAACACCATGCTGATCACAAAGGACCTGGTGAAAATGAAGTAAGCTGAAAGTCCAGGTGGCAGGAAGTATGGAGGGTGTGATAAACATTTTATATAACTACTAAATATTCTCAGACTTCAATTTTGTTAGCGTTTCTGGGCAGCCATTGCTTTCTGTGCTTGCAGCTCTTTTGCTTAAGACACAAAACAACTTCTCTGTAACAGATACTTTCAATACCAATACCTAATTCCTTCTTGTCCCTGTACTGCCTCACACACTGAATAACAGAAGAAAGAAAATACTTTCATACAGAGGTTTTATTTAAGTACAGAATTAGCTGTCTTTGCATTGTGTGGTTTGGATCCCTTCAGTTCTTCTGTGACTATGGTTTCTCAGCAGCTGGTCCTATAAACCCTTACAAGATTAATCTTCTTGTCCTGAATGCTTCCAGGTCACAGGAGCAGAACTGTTCTGCAGACTGAAAAGATGATCATTCCCTTGATGGTAAATCTGACTGTAAGCTCAAGCTTTTAGCTAATCAGTAGTGCTTTCAGTGAGCCATATTCTTCTCTAAAAATTCTTGGAATTATTGACAACTTTTCTAGTGTACTTCTGTTTCCATTCTTCTTTAATGGAATATTTCAGGAAATAGAAAATGTGAGTGTATACACTTCACACTGAATAGCTCTGTAACTTTCCAGGTATTAAAATTTTCTTTTAAAGTCAATTTTGATAAGTTCTGCTGAACATCTTTCTAGCATGTCTTATTTTTAGATTCCAAGTTGAGAAACTGAGAACCTTACTAAGAGCACAGGGAGGAGTTCAGTAGACACACAGATGGTAAAACTTCAGATGAAATTAAAATTTTAAAAATATTTAAATTAAAGATAATCTTTCATTGTCAAAGAAAATAGGGTAGACATACTATGATAAGATTGTTCCTTACACTCTTGTGGGCTTTATTGCTTTCATTTAAGCAAATTTTGGGCTACCAAAAAATGATAATTTTAATTTGAGATGAAGGACTACCATCTGTGAATATAGTGGACTCCTTTCCCTCATGTATTATCTACGCAAATAACACCCATTTCATTGTTTGGGGAATGTGATGAAGATAATAAAAGTGAATAGAGACAGGTGCTGATCAAACAGATGTTATTTTAGTCTGGTTTCTTCTATCTGCCTCATCAGTGTTCATCAACACAGACATGCATCACTGCTAATATTTTAAGTCTGAGCTGGTCCAACTGGCTTGCATTGGGATTTACTGGGTGAACACAAAGGAGTAAACAGACAGAATCAAACTCCAGTGGTTTTTGTTACAGATACCTAAAGGTGAAAAGAAGCCACTTCACTTTTGTCTCTTGTAAAATCAGCCTTCCATGAATCTCATCCTTTAATTTTTTGTCTGTACTGATATTTTCAAAAGAGTGAAGAGAGAGGAATGGCATACAGATATTGAGGAATGTTTTCACAAGCAATGTGCTCTACAAAGCCAGTGTTGCTGCATAGTGTATACCTGAACTTCTTCAGATACAGAATAAATTATCTGAATGTAACCTGTGTGGAATGTAGGCTAAAGCTGATTTTAATGCTAAACTAAAACTCTTTTGAATCCATTTCAGTGATGTGGTTTAATTAACCAGACCACTTCCTCTAGCCCCATGTACTCAATGCAAATTAATGGCACTTGGAATATGCATTCTCTGTGTCTTGCCTGCTCTTTGGTGCCTGTGAATCCTATCTCGCATCCCACACCTTGCACTTGCACAGGTAGTGATTAACTACCTTCAGAACTCATTTCCTCCTAAGTGGCTTCACAATATTTTTCTTCCATGGAAGGCAAATATGGTGAGTGAGCCAGCACAAAACCATTTTCAAAGGTGTCAGCACTGCTGTGCCAGGGTATCGTTTCTAATATCTTGTGCTATAATGTAAAACACAAAAGAAATATTGCATTATTTACTTCATACTGTATCACTTACCTGAGACCCCAGCTGAGGGGTCTGTTTTGTATTAAAAATATGCTGCTTATGTTAGAAGGCGATGGTGGAAGTTTTATGCAGACTCAGAATGCAACTTTTTAAAAATGTGTCATCTGGATAAAGACAGCCTGAGAAATGGCACAGCTTTCCTGCAGGGAGTGTGAGCAGCCACAAATCATGTTGAGGCTATGATATGGACTTAGCCACTCTAGTATCCTCTGTAACCAAGAGGGAATGCCATTTAAAAGCTGGATTTTCTGCTTCATGAGATTCTCACATGTAAAACTTTTATTGCCAGAAGGGAATAAATAAGAAATGGAGATGTTGAAAATCCTTTCAAGTCAAATTCTGACAAAATCCAGTCTTCTCAGTTCTTACTTGAAGAGCACTGTCAAAATGCCAGGTTGAGATGAAGCCCTGACAGGTCACTTTGGCAGAGGCTGTAGAGAGAGACCTTTGAAAAGCTGTCTTTGTTTCCATGTGCTCTTAAGCTTTAGTATTCCTGGAGGCCCCCAGCAGGCAGCGCAGCTCTGTCAAACAGGTGTTTTATTAAATGTCTGTAACAAAGACTACTGCCCAAAGGACCTCCCGTTGAAAGGCCAAAGGGACATAGGAGGTGATGTGAAAAAAATGCTGCTGTACTTACTGTGACTGAAATAAGACTTGTCTAGATACTTTCTTCTACCTACAGCAGCAGGAAGAGGCTCTGATATAAACACATGGGGCCTCAGCAGATCAAAAATTGGCAAGGTCCAATGTAGGTGGTCTGCAATCAGGCAGCTAAGTCAGGAAAGCCACTGCACCACTACCTGGAGCAATAGGGATTCCTGCTAAAGGATCCATCAACCTGGCAGCCTCATCAGTGGGAAAGGGAAACTGCTGTTCCAGTACCATAAAAACAGGAGCTGCAGGTTCATATCCTATGCTTCACATCTACTGTCACAATGGTGGAGAAACTAAACCCGATGGTAATCCCCTACTGGGAACACTGACTCACCATGGTTTGCCTTTCATAACACCTGGGTTTCTCTGATGTTGGTGCTGTATTGAAAAGTAAATATGCAACTGGAGAATTTTTCAGAAAAGTTTGGTTGAAAAGATAATAATGCTTTTTTTTTCTTTTTTTTTGTCCTTTGTATCATTTTCCAGATGTGATCCTTGTGGAATCTTTCCTTGTGGAAAGGCAATGTTTTGTCTTTGTGTTTATACTTGTCACATAAGGCACAAGCAGTCATTACTTGTATTGTTGAAACGTTTACATGAAGTGTTATTTAAACTGTCTGTTACAGATGAAAACAGTGTTCCAAACATGAGAGTGAACCTCACACTTGAAAAAATGACCTCTGTTTGATTCATTCTGCATGCCAGGCCATGACCACCTTCCCCTGAGCCTTCCCCTGCTCATCTGACTGCACTGTGGATTCCATTCTTTTGGGAGGAGAACTCAACTATTCCCTGTAAGTTTGTGGGGTTTCCCATATAGCTGCCTTTAAACTCACCGTAACACCATGTTGGTGCTAGGATGGGGCAACTCTGTGAGACCAGTTTGCTTCTTAATGACTGCTCCACCCATTGAGCAGCTTCTGCAAGAAAGAATAGCAGTTTATATCATCAGAGTTGGTAAATAGGGTATAAATTGACCTCTGTGTGCTATACATATTTACCCATTGCACAGTGGATTCACAGAATAATCCAAGGCTCATTTACATCTGATGTTTTCCAAGGACCTATTGCTGAATGGTTCACTTAAACCACTATGGCGTACTTATTATTATTATAATTATAATTATAATTATAATTATAATTATTATTATTATTATTATTATTATTATTACTACCAATTAAAGCAAGAAGTTAGGTGCTGTTTTATATACTACCAACATAGCTAACTTTCATGAAATAAAAAAACCTCAAACGTACAGTGAAGGCAAATAAAACTAGATGAACAAGGTACACTTTATTAATTTTTAAATGTTTTTTCTTAACTAGGAGGGTGGGTTAACTATCTTTTGGAAAGGCGGCATAAATCAGTTCACATCCCACCTTGTAGAAGAAGACAAAAGATGTGTCTCTAGAAGGAAAAGCAATCAACAGAAGGGGTGGAGAAAAAGTATAAATCAGGATGGTTTATGTTTCCTTCCACCTTGTAGATTGCTTTTCCTTCTGTAACCTCCCTCCCTCCTGCTCCCCCTTCCTCTGTCC
Organism: Turdus rufiventris; assembly: GCA_013186435.1. Taxonomy (NCBI): domain Eukaryota; kingdom Metazoa; phylum Chordata; class Aves; order Passeriformes; family Turdidae; genus Turdus; species Turdus rufiventris. The sequence goes on along the minus strand of PYHW01009542.1, from coordinate 4,012,355 downwards.
TTCAGTAACAATTTAGCCTACCTCCACATATACCTTCTCACATTTGAATTGTTATAAAAGCAAAAACATAGTTTGTTTTGAGTGTTGTGCTCTCTTCATTCTAGACACGGAAATGTCCAGTTCAGAGGAAATTTTTGATCAATAATAACTCACATTGAAATTATGCTTTGCTACTGGTCTATGGAGGAGAGCTAGATGGTCTTTGTTTCCAAAATGTCTGAATCCCAGTGAGGTGGATGTACTGCTGTGCGAGTACAAGACCACACTGATGGTGTCTCCTGAAGACTTTGCCATGCATAGGATCCTAGGCTAGTGAGAGATTGCAGATGTAACTGCTAATACGATTTCTCATAGAACTGAGACAAAAATTTGGGTCCTACACAAGGACAGCTTCTGTTTTTCTGAGCTGTATGTTCTATTTGTGCCCATTAGGATTAAGTGTTGAATTCCTGTTACTCATCCTTTTACAAAGTGTTGAAAAACCTATTTTGAAGAGAATTGTCACAGAGATTACGCTCTTTCCTTTTTTTGCAAACTTCATTTGAAAGGATAATCTTAGTAGGGTTCCAAATCTTAGCTGTGTCTGATATTTTAACAATGCATGACAACTGCAATCCTGTTCTAGTAAAGTTTCATTTAAATTTTGGGGAGATAAATGCAACACTCACACATGTTCCTTGGTATCAAACTATAACAAAAAACTTTTGCTCTGTCTTCATAATCCTCTTACAAAAAGTAGTGTAAGATATCTCCCTCACAACTATATGTCATTGGTCAGAAGTGCATGTTGGTGTTTCTGTGAGGAAGGATCTAGGGCTGCATTACAATGCAAAGTTAAGGCACATACTTGGACTTGTGCTAATACACCTGATAGAAACACAAGACTTGTTCCAAAGGGGTCAGTGCAGTCAAAGAAAATAAAAAATGCAGTCTGTGGAAATTTAGAAAGATGATGTCAGTCAAACTTCTGGTTTCCTGAAAATCATGATTAGCTTTGCCTTGCTTAAACGATGCAATCAGCAAGTTTCTGATAAAATGTTATAAATTTGTGGGTATCAGCCTAACAGATACAGTATGTTGGATGATAAAGTCTGAAAGGGGAATCCAAGTTTCCTCAAGAATGTTTTGTTCTTCAATTCATATAACAGCTTCACTTTTCAGTCCTGTTTATTGAGAACATATTTCACAAAGCTGCTTAGGTGATATGAGGGTTTTATGTTGAAATGTGAACATAGCTGCTCTAGGGTGTCCTGATTTACTGAATGTCCATGAGGACAAGTGAAAACAACATCACATTTCATGGATTTTTTTTTCCTGTGAGGTAATAAAATGATATACAGTGAAGCCACACACAGGACTGAAGAATTTTGTCCTTTGTTATAAAGCCTAAAGGGTTCCTTTACTCCAGGGTGAAGATTTCTAGGTGGCTGATGATATTGGTGCAGAATGATGTATTAATCTTTGCTCTTAGAACAGATTTCAAGAGCTCCATCACGGGAAAATCTGTTAACTGGCTGCTATCAGTGGCAATTGTTTGTGTTTCCTCTGGGGCTCAGCTTTTGGCATTGTCATCCTAATCATATGGGTTAAATCTCTTGAATTTATAGAAACCAATCTGGCACTTGTGCACTGCTTTATCTTTTCTTTACATTCTTAAAACTTTTCCAAATAAGGATGAATTTAACTTAGAGGGAGGCAAGTGTTTCTATTCTCATTTATACACGGACTGATTATGACATGAATAAGTTTCCTGATGCATGTAAGGATGGCAGAAGAAGTTTTGACAGAAATAGGGAAAGATTGCAGATAAACAGGAAAAGAACAGTTTCCATGTTACAGATACCTGAAATATTCATTTTTGGGCTTTCTCTTGCAGAAAAGAGCAATGTATTTAAGAGAAAATATGGAGAAATACATCACAAATGTCTCTTTTCCATTTGGCACCCAGAACAACCATATGGTTCAATTGTTCTTTTTAACTTTTTAAAATTTATATTGAAAAAATAAGATACACTAAATGGTAATAAATAATTTCATTATGTATTTAGTTGTTAAAAAGTGTAATGATTAATTGTGTGACTTTTCAAAAAGTATTTAACTCTTTCTATCACAGGAACTATGCAGATAAGTACAGAGAACGAAACACCAAAGAGGAAAGAAATATTTCTTTTATTTTTCTTTATATGCTTTCATAGATAACACATAAATTACAGTAAATTTAACAAAGACCAAGACCCTTTGACATTTGAAACACGAGCCTTTTCTCTTTAATTTGGCATCCTAATAATGCTTGGAATCCCTCCATTCAAGCAAGTCCGTGGCAGATGCTTTATTGTGTCTCTTGTTTCTCCTCTGGGGCTGTACATTAGGTTAAAGTATCACAAATAGCTGCTATTAAAGTGTGAGTCACAGTAGCTATAATTTTTCATGACAGCCAAAGAAAATGTGACATGTCTAGGAAACTCTGTCATTGATGCTAACACTCAGATCTTCAGGCAAATGTTTAATGACATACACAACATACTGTTCAAACTCTGCTATCTACCAAACAAAAGGTTACTACCAGAAAACTATAAATATTCGGAAATGTCACTAAACAATAAGAGCTCTTTTCTTCCTGGTCACTGAAGGCAAGTTAGAAATTAGATTGATATGTGAACTGGAAAAAAAGGGGCTTTTTACGTATGCAGTTATTTTTGTTTGGCTGCTGTAAATACTGTGTTTTAGCATATCTGCCATCTGTGGACATGTGCAGAAGCATGGCTTTCTTGTTTTGATTTGATTTAATCTGTTTCCTGGCATCGAGCATCCAGTTCAACTTCTTTTATTCTACCCTAAAGGGAAGTAGGAGGTAACTAACACACGTATGAATGCACCCTCGAGCAGGGCAGTGCAACCCATAACATTCCTAGTGAGATTTCATGGACTCATGGCTCACCTTCTTAAACTAGACACTATGTAGTTATTCAATCCTTATGATTACTGTCAGAACTGGGGCTATTTCAGGAGTTCCCAAATCACAAATAATGCATTGGGAAGACCTATGACTTACACAAGTGCAAAGTGCTACATTTTGATCTAAAAGTCATGGAACGTATTTAACACTGCAATGGAAGTTTATGGTAATTTAAAATCACTTGGGAATATCAGCAGTGTGAAGGAGATTATTATTCTGTTTTATGCAGAAAGACCAGCAAGGCTGTGAACAGTAAAAGTTCAGAATACACCTGGTCAGGGAGCTGGGCTATAATGCTGTAAATGGCCATGGAAAATACCCATTTGGCTTCCCTCTGTTTCCTGTAGGGAGCGATTGATTTTGCCTTTCTCTGGAGAGTGAGAGTGTCTGGTGAGGAAGCAGACATGGGCTTTCAAACTGTTCAAATGTATGATGGGTCTTAATCATGGTATTATGACAGGTTAAGGGTTTAAGCCTGCACAGCTTGGAGATGATGAAACTGCCTGGGGATTGGAACTCAACTGCAGCATATTAGCACCTAAATCAGGGTTATGAGATTTTGGACCAGGAGAAAACTGAACAAAAAAAAAAAAAAAAAAAAGCAAGAGCAGGATGTCCTGTAGATTAAAGAAAGCAGGATGGCCTGTAGATTAAAGAAAAGGAAACAGTTTCATACATTTCTGTTCTTGGAGCTTGAAGATTGCTGATTCACTTCTTCATCTCCAGAGAAAGGGATAAGGGGTTTCCATGTTTTAATTTAGAGGGGAAAAATATCACCTGTGCAGAATTCTCTCCTTTAGGCTGTGTGAACAGTTCCTGTGACAGGGAACACAGCAGCTGCAGGATTCATTGCAGTACTCTTATAAACACACTCTCAGGGGAAAGCAAGGGCCTTTGCAGCAGTCGTCAGGGCTGGGATGAAGCACATGGTGTTTCCAGCAGGGCAAAGTGGGCTGCTACAGCAGACATTGCTTAGACACTTGTCTGCTTTGCTGTGATTCTGGTGAGCACAGCCAAGCTGTTAAGCCACCCAAAAAGCTGTATGAGCTGAGATCTGAGATGAGATCACTCCAAGCACAGTGTGGGGTGCTCTTCCCATTACAAGTTTCTCTGCCCTACCTGAGCACCTTCCTGGGTTTTGTATCCTTGGTATCAGAATTGCTTCAGTGCAAGGGGTGCTGTTTACCAAAGGGCAAATTTATAGCAGATAACAACTGTGATATTTTTCAGCATGGTTTTAACAGCAGGTCCTGTGGTGCCCTCTTTCACACTGTGGATATCTATTTCCAGATAAGTGTTTTGGGAAATTAATCCCCTCTGAGCTCTATGTCGCTGACTCAAAGACATGTGAGGTCCAGAAGAAGATGGTGTTTAGGATTCATCTGTCTCCTCAGAATTTCCTATTTACTCATTTTTCAGCATATTTTCCTGAGCACTGCAGCACTGGATAACTGGATGTACACTTTTTCACTTTGGCCAGGGAGAGCACAGCAGGCAGCCTCATCATTGGATGGAGCATTTGATTTCAATCTGGACAGGTACTGGCTGTAAAAGAAGCTGAGGAGAGAACAATTTCAGGCTGAGCACGACTACTTCAAGTAGATAACAAATGACTTTTGCTGTGGTAGTTAGAACACAGTGTAGAAAGGGGAGGGGAAGAAAAAGAAGGTATTTCTTCTTGTCTGCATTAATATCATGACTAGGAAGAAGAATGAAGGCACCGACCATCTTCAAATAAATGCAGAATGCAGGGTTAGGCCTTTTGCCGTATTCATATAGCAGGAAAGGCATCAGTGAGTAATATGCTTAATCGCATTTGCAGGAATTTGATTTTTGGCTAAAGGAGAAGCTAGAACCTGTAGATTTGAGGCTGGGCAGCCACTTTTACATGGTAAGTGGGGTTAGGACTTGTGATACATTTTCCTAAGTAATTCTATATTACCTGCACGTGAAAGTGTCATGAAGGTGCAGTCATTAGTGCTATGTCCCAAATTCGATCAGAGAGGCTAATCTCACCCTTTGCAAATGTCTGAAAAGTTTAGGCATCTAAGAGGAAAAGTGGATAGTAGAGGCTATTCAGAGCAATAGGCATGTCTTGAAGGCTGTAGCAGTTATTCAAAGCAGCCATCAGTATGTCATTTTTAATTATTTTGAGAAAATGCAAACTACCCCAAAGCTTCTCCTAAAATATTTGGTGATCCCTTACGGCAGCACACTTGTACAGAGGTGCACTTTTGGTATTAGCAATGCCTTTGCAAGCGGCCAAAGAGGAGCCCAGGAGGTCCCGGAGGCCCAGCCTTGTGCTGCAAACAAAGTACAACAGAGGAAGATTGGCAGACATTAGAGAATTACTGTCTGAGCTAACATCAATGGAAGCTTTGATGCAAGCCTCTTTCAGGGAATTACAACAAAAGGTAGAGTGACTGAAATTGAGGCAGGCTTAAACAGGCATTCAGATACAGTTAACGATAGAGATAAGAGACTTCAGGATCTTGAAAGCAAAGACCTGAAAAATAGATAATTTGGAGACTTGAGGAAGAAGAAATAACAGTGGGTTGAAAGAAATCCCAGACCTGACTGACATAAAGAAGGAGGTACTCTACAAAAAACTGTTAAATTCCTTCAAAAGGAACTTTAGAGCGAGAGAGAGAGAGAGAGAGATTCTGGATATGTGTAGGTGGGATACCTCATACACAATGCAGAGAACTAAGGAACTTTTGGTCTAGTACCCCTGTTTTTTTCTAGTATACCTCTGGTATACCACACCATACTAGTGAAAGGATAACATTTAACAGGAATGATTAAACTGCGAAAAATTATAATCCCACTTAGATGCTGTGATAAATGAGCACAAAGTTCAGCAGGTTAAGAGGGGAAGCATTGATTAGAAAAACAGAATGCCCAGGAGTAAAGAGTGAACCCTAAATAAGCCTGGCATTCAGCTCATGGGGACTTCAGTGACACAAAATGGCAAGTCCAAAGAGCCCAGACACTGAACTTGAAGCTTCCTGAGGAGGGTAAGGGAGCTGAGCGTCATGCTGCAGTACTGGGGCACGAGTTCCCTATCTCTGTTTCACCTGGGAGCCCACAGCCAGCTCTTCAGGACAGAGACACACACATTCTTTTTAACAGCACCAAGCATGGCTCATTTCTTCCTGCAAAAGTATGACAGCTGAGAGCAGAGAAAGAGGGAGAGATCATGTCCAACCACATCTGCCCACAAACAAGGAGACCTGACATATTTCAACCTCACTTTTCCCAACCCAGAAGCACCATTCCCAGCATTGCTTTTCAATTTTCTATTAAAAAGCCATGGTCCCAGGAGAAGTGATTAAAATGTCGACCTCTTCCCTCCTAAAGTAGTGCAGGTAGTTTTAGGATACAGGTGTGCTCCTTCTTTATCCTTTTCTTTAGCCCAATAAATCTTGAGATTTGAAGGAGTTTGAATTCCCTTGGACAGCAGGAAAAGTTCTGTAGGTTTCCCTTTTCCTATGAGAATGTGATAGCCATTAGGTCAATACACACGAAGATCTCCTATTGCATTTCTGACAGAAAAGAAGGTTTGGAACATCTTTCTTTTCTGAAATGTGTAATTCTGTTGCTGTGTTTCAGTCTGAGAATATCTGCTTCTAAGGGTCTGGGCAGTGAGACATCTGACTTTCATGCCAATAATAATTTACACCCATGTAAATAATTTTAAAAATACTTTCATTAACTCAAGGTATATTTACACAGAGATTACTAGAATTGCAGATTTTTGTTGTTTTCAGTAAGTTCTTCCTAGATTTAGGGAGATTTTTGGATTTTAGCAGCTTAAAATCCTTCCTTGATCCATTACCACCCTCAGTCTTCAGCAAAACTAAAGAAATCACCATTTTCCTACACTTAGAAGGGTATTTTGATGGGTGTTAAACAGGGTATACCTCAGAGGTGAAAGCACAAGAGGTATATTTCATTTGCAAGTAGTTATTCCTATCTAGGCAAAACTGATGGATAAAGTAATTTTAAAAGCTCAGACTGCACACTAAGATTAACAGCTCACATTGATAGTTCAGACCTTGGGTGAAAAACAGCCAAGAAACAGAAATAACAGAAATAAATGTGAAGGAATATGTGAGGAAATGGTAGATGACTAAAAAGAGTAGGATGAAAAGCCTTACACAAGCATTAAACAGAGTAAAGGGTTGACTTGCAGCTCTGTTAAGTTTCCTGGCATCCCAGAAAATTTCAAAATCAATAGAAGCCTATCTTTAACTGACTTGAAACCTAACAAAGACTAATTTGATTTTGTCTCTCATAGCCCTGTCTACTTGTTCTATATTGATGCTGAGATATTCACCAGTGTACTGGCTAATAGGTTGGACTCTCTGCTGGATCAGTTAGTGGAAAGCAGAGAAACTGTTTTCAAGGACATGAATTAGTCAGTAATATAGGAAGAGGTGCAATTATATGAAAGGTATGCCACTGTCCAGTGTTGTAAAGGAAATCTTAAAAGGACCCGAATTAAGTGATTTAGAAAGGAGTCTTGGATTGAAGGGGTAATGGGAAAGCATCACAAATATTTGATCAACACGCATGGTTCCATGGTAAAACTCTTGTGGCCGGAGTCAAAGTTAACCACAATTCTTTGTGTTTTCAGCATATACTTCTTTTCTGTGATAATCTTGTCCCTTTTGCAGAAGCTAGCACAAAAATTCCATCTTGCAGGTACAATATATTGCAGGTTTGGAGAATGTAGCTACACAGAATATAAATGACATTTTAATGATGATTGCTGACCCACTTCTTTGCAGGCCACTGTAATGAAAGAAATTAGGAAAGAATTCATGAAGTTTATAGAAAATCCAGGGCTTAGTCAATTAAGCCAAACTTCTAGCATTAGCATTTAAAACAAGTCAGGCTACTCACCAATCATTACATGACAAATGTGAACTCAGTGAGAAAAATCTTAATCAGCTCCTAAGGAGTTTCTAGCATCTGCCTCCTGGGAAAAAGGTATGATGCAAATTACATTTCTATATCAGAAAAAAAAGTGAAAAATATTTAATACAAAGGAACAAACCAATAATACTGTGAACTGCTAGAAAGAAATAAATGAATCTTCTCACCATGGGTATTATTTCAGCCGTTTCCACTGTCTTCCCTTACTCACTTAGAAAGGACTTGTAGTCCTCCATTTTAGCTATCATTTAAGCAGAGGAGTATGCTATCTTCAAGTCAAGTATTTAATGTAGAGCAGAACTGAGAAGAAGAACAAAAGGTATTTGGAGCCTTAATCCTCACCAACTGTGAGTGCAGCTGAATCATAACACATCCCTGTAGAAAAGACCCCAGTACCAGACAGCCCAGGAAATTTATACGTCTGCTCCTTTATCAGGTAATACTTCAGAATTAAGAGGCAGTCTTAAACACAACTGTCCTTTTTTCTATTTATGCCATCGATGCCAGTAAAGAGTAATTAAGTATGGATGTAGCTGGGCTCTAAACATCTCCTCAGTGAGTCCTGGAGGGCCAAAAACCAGAATAGAAATGTTTGGGGTATTTTGCATGCAATCAATAAAATCAAGACCAGAACAAAATGGCAAAAAAAGACAAATATTCAAGATTCCATAGAGAGAGGAATGTTTTCCAAGCAGGTGCACTGCCATGCCTCCAAAGTGCTACATGCTCTTCCGCACCCTGAGAGGCCTCACACATGTCTGTCCTTTTCCCTTGTCTTAATGAACTGGGTATTTGTTGCTCCCATCTGCATGATGGGAAGAGAAGAGCTGAAGTACAAGAAGCATTTCACTTCATCTGGCAGCAAAGGTGGTGGGCTGCTGGTTTCATCTACAAAGTTATTTGATGTGGAGTGAAAACAGAGAACCTCACAGTTTTGTGATGGGAGTTGGCCACCAAGTGCTGCTAGCCCAGAGAGGACAGTATTTCTTCGTCCCTTCCATCCTGAGGCTGCTGCCAGCCTGATGACAGGAGCAGTAACTTTGGGAGAGCAGTTGAGGTGGGAACCCCAGTCCCCTAGGCAAAAGCATTGGCTGGCTCTGGGAGCTGGGAGACATCTTGATCCATCTCTGTCCTTGTGCCACCTAAGGGAAAGTGTCACCTTTAAGAAACTCTCTTCAGTTTCTCCTCTTAACTACTTGAGGCATGTCCTTCCATCCCAAAATGGAGGCTGTGCAGCATTTACAGTCCCCCTGTGGGTCTGGCTGTAAAACTGCTGCTTTCTGGATAGTGAAATTCTATGAAATCTTTAGCATGAATACAAGCAGATCAGCATTGTTTTCCCATTTGCAGACGCGCTGAAATTGCACTTCTTTCATGCTATTTAAGATGTTAACCAAATAAGCGTTTTACTGGCTTGTCTTTAAAGCCAAAGCATTAGCAGCAAGTTCTGAATCCTGAGTCTCAAATCATTTCCCAGGGCCTCCTTCATGCCCCAAATCCCAAATTATCTTCTAGCAATCATAACTGCTGTTGTTGAACCTGATAATTTTTTCACTCTCAGCTCTTCATCTCCCTTACATTTCAGAAGCAACACAGAAATGTAGGTGCAGGGTAAAACAAGCTTAATTTACTGTGGCAAATAATGCAAGGGATTTCTTTCATGGATTATTCATTTTATACATTTATTATTGCATTTCGATGCAATAATTATCTCATCCTTTTAAATTCACCTGAAGCTGCAGTATTTGCAGTTTTCTGCATTAGAAAGTCAGAGAATCCAGGGCACTTACTGCATAATTTAAGCCTCTTTGTCACAGATTGGACAGGTTCTTACCCATTGGAATTATGGGGAAACAGGTAATTAGCAAGATCTATGGTAACTTCAAGATGGTTACTGGATGGGAGCTAACTTCTAGCAGATGCTGAAGAGAGGGACAGTGAAAAATCTAATTAGTGCTCAAAATACTTTTACCAAGGGATGTCACACACAGTCTGGGCAAGAAGGGGATACTTACTCTTCCATCTAACTGTACAGCTACATAAAATACCCATATAAATGATAATAGGTTATATTCCAGACAAAAGAAGACAGCCATTGAATAAAGAAGACACTTAATTATACATGCATCTTTCAGGGTTGGAGAGTATCTCTTTAACTTATCTGCATCCCACAAGCCTGTTTTGGGGACTGAAATTATGATGAGTTAATAGTTTTATTCATTTCAAAGCCAGAAAACAGCAGACAATTAATTTTTATCCATACATGGATAAAGGAGAAAGGTCATGATTAAAGTGATAGTTAATGCAACATGGCAATTAATGCAAGACCTAAAGATAACAAAGGTGAATGGTACCAACAGAGATAGGAGTTCTGAGGTTACAATGTGAAGACAGAGCAGAAAAAAATCCCACAAGAATAAGCATTAGAGACCTGGATGACTCCCTTCTTTTCTTATGGCTACCCCAAGGTACCCTCTTTTATTTGCTTTGTTATAATATCATTATGTGAGACAGATTTATCTGGGATAACAGTTACTATTACATAGTTTAAGACAATAATTATCTGACATTTTGCTACAGCTAGAGAAGAAATGAAAGGTTTGACTCAGTTTGACCATACAATTGGCCTGAAGAGATTTACAGGAATACTTTCATCAGTATGGTAGTATTTGTATCAGCAGATAGCTCAAGGCTTAGATTTTTTGATGCATGGGGCTCTAGGTAAGTGGTCTGTGCAGTGGGTGGGGAACTGGATGTACTCAGAAGATAGTGGTAAATATTTCAAACTGTCAACTCCACACAAGTTGGTTCCTCCAGGGATCAATATTGTGCCATCTTGTCTAGAACTGTATGTTTTGCCAAGAAAGGTTGGATCAAATGGTCCTTGAGGTCCCTTCCAAGCTGGTATTCTATGATTCTATGAAAGACCATGCCTGTTCTCCACTTGCTGTAATCAAGGTCCAGGACCCATGAAGAGCTGCTAAAACAACAAAGGCTGAATGGTTTTAATTTTCTTGCTCCTACAAGAATGTGTCCAAATTAAACTGTTTCTAGCAACAGGCAACATTTAAAAATGCAGGACTGTATTAAACCCAAAATTATAACCAACTGAATATCAGTGGGGCATATTTTATCAAGCAATGGGGCTACAGGGGAAAATGAATAGGCTGTGTACCCATACCACTACCAATAGTGCCACATACTAATCTTAAATTACATGGTATAATTTGTTTACTCAACATCACTAAAATTCTGATTTAGATGACAATAATGTAATTTTGGACTTCAAGATCATCATGCTCCCCTGCTTCAGGCCAAAGACAAACAAGAACATTTGGTTCCAAATCACTAATAGCTTTTGCTCAAAGGTCTGGCGTAAAACAAATAAATATGCCAGAATGACATTTACTTCCTGCTTATATGCCACAAATAAACTCTCACTTGTTTAAAAGGAAACTTCCTATTATTTTGATATTAAAAAAATCTTCTAAAGCTTTCTTGTGAAACTACACACGGTGACCTCAGGTAAAGGTAGACCAACCATAGATGATTGAGTTCACAGATCTTGCAATAGATAAGACCTTATTAATTTTTAAATGTTTTTAGGTTAATTGCAATATTTATTCATTAGGAGTGCTATGTGTTTACAGAGATCACCATTCTGTGATGGGGAATAATGAAGATCTCCTCTCCACTTATCCAACACCCCTCAGAGGCAGCTCTGTACCCCACTGCCCTCTCGGGAGCAGGGTGGGCTAGGGAAAGAGGGCAGAGGAGAGGGGACTACGTTACTGCTGCAGTGACATTGCTCATTCCTCTGCCTACACTGCAGGCTTGCCAGCCATGAATAATGGAATAATTTGAATCCTACACCTGTGAGGGAATTTTTCTTATACATGGCACGACCAAGAGAGCATTAAATTAAAGCAGCATAAGAAAGGCTTGTAGGTGGTAGAGACTCGTAACATGGGGACATGGACTCTAAGGGTTTGTTCTATCAGTTGTACAAGATCACTAAAGTTACTAAAACCCCAAAATTTAAAATATTCTAATTCAGAAGACATTGCAAAGTGAACCTATTTTCAATTTTATTGTGGGATGTGAAGATAAATAAGTCACTGGGCTGGAAGAATAGGCTTGTATGGAGACCAAAACTGTGATGATTACATTTATTGTGGCCAAAGAATACGCCAATATGGACTATACGTATCAGGTACTTTTGAAGGAGTCAAAAGACAACAGAGTCAACAAGGAAAATAAAAATCATTATAAAACTCAGTTTAGATTTCTTCAAGAAGGTTTGTTTTATGGCAAGATAGCTATGGGTTCACAGTCAAGAGAGAAGAAACTTTGTCTCTAGATGCTTTTTTGCAGGTGTGAATTGAAAGAAGCTATCACAAATGGGAGAAGTCCAAGAGAATGGAACAAAAGAGAAACGAAAGAAACAGATAATAACCAATGTATTTTGTGAACATAATTGATAAGAGAGGCTAATAACATCATGTCTCTGGGCAATGTATAATGAGAAGCTTTTTAAAAACATAGTAGGAACAAATGAAATCCCAACAGTAATACAAACCTATAACTAGAAATGATAATGTCACTAATCATGAGACAGGAAATGCAGGAGTGTACTATAAATAAATGCCTGTTCTATTTTTGAAATGAAACTAGAGGAAGTTCTTCTCTTTCCCATGAAGATGATGAACTACTCAGTTAAGAGCTGAGAAAGATATCTTAAAAAACCAACTCTTGTATGGGGGATAATTACTTCAAATCAGCAGGCCTGAGTAACTTATGCCTAAAAACCCACAAACTGATTTTAAAATAATTGTGAGATTATCCAGGTTTCTCTAGCATAGGTAGTCTTTAAGCAATCAGACCTAGACAAAATAGTACTAAACTAAGACGGCATTCAGTTGATTATGACAACAAATATGATTTTGTAATAATCTCAACTACATGTGTGGGAATAATTAATTTTGTTGGTCTGGTTAAACAGGCTTTTGTAAGGCATTTGTCTTATTACTGCCTGCCACAATTACTGGCACCACAACAACATCAATGAAGGGTGCATTAAATGGATTAAAGTCACTCAAATCAACAGGCCTGTGTAACTTGGCACCAATAATCATCTATGAATGTAGATGTTTTACAGAATCTTGTGTTATTCATTGGCACAGAAGTAAACAAAAGTTGACTTACATAACAATTGGGTTGATCAGCCCCAAAACAAACTGAGGAGTAATACAGAAAATGTGAAATTATGAACAAAATATGAAAAGCAGATTTAAAGACAGTTAGAGGTACATTGATAACTGTGGGTAAGTTTTAAATTTACAGTCTCCTTGGTTTTCTCATGTGCCTATCCCAAAGCACTGCTCAGAATATATCATCCTCCATCCTAAGCAATGAACAAACTGCAAAAATGCTCACTGTGTGCCCCCTGCTCCTCTTCCCTGGTTAGACAAAACAAAAAAGGAAAAGGCAGCAGCATTTTATTTTTGAAGGACTTCTGATGTGGGAGGGTAGAGTGCTGCTCTTTAAACCAGGATTCATTCCATCAATCAAGACAAGAGATGCAATTACCCTGTATTCCAGGCAGGAAGACTCAATTCTATAATTTCTCATTTTGTTTCTACTTAAACATCAACAAGCCAATGTGGGATATGTAAAAGGTATATTCAAACTCTATTGATCAAATTATCACATCATTTGGCAAAGACTGCAAAAATTCTGGGATTAGACAGGCAGGATAGCTCCATTGTGGGGGGCTCCTTTGCTAACTTGATTGGTGGGAAGTGAAACCTATGACCAGACACTGTGCCTATGACCGGCACATAGCAGGGGCTTTTATCTTTCTCCCTTGCACTCATTTTGAAAGTTTTCTCTTTTTTGGTTTGGGTTGGTTGGTTTGGTTGGGTTTTTGTTTGTTTGTTTTGTTGCTTTTTTTTTTTTCCCTCTGTTTTGATTTTTGGGAGGTTATTTTTGTTTGGTTTTTTTTTTTTAATTTTGTTTATTTGGTTTGGTTTTGACTTTTTCCCCCTACTCGACTGTATCAGCTTCACTGGCTCCCCCAGCCTTGCACTCACTCAATCTTGATTTCCCTTTCCCACAAAGTGAACCCTGCTGGCCCACGAATGTTGGGCAGAAAGTCATGTCAATTCCTGTTATACCACTGCTCATGGGAATCACCCATCAAGTTCTCTGCATGCCTCTAGTATTCATCTTCATCCACCTCCCCGGTCTCCTGAATCTTCAGCCCCTTCCAGGATCTTTCCTCCAGACAAGGTCTTCATCCCCATTCTTGTGTGACCTCTTCTTTCCCAGAGCCCAGACAGTCTGTGTGCAGGAGCACAACATCTGATCAGCCCCCTAACTTGCTATCCTGTTTCATGTCTCTTTATCAAGAGGGTTGTTCAAGACATGCCATATATTTCTAATGCTGGTGTTTTTAAAACCTGTCCCTAGCCCTTACTAATTGGAGGCTGGCAAGTAACAGGCTCCTGCTTTAGAGTTCAGAAGTTCAGCTTTGAGCATTCACTCACACATATGTGTGCATGTGTTGCCTGTCCACATTCACCATTTAAGCTCTTTTTTTTTCTGGCAACAATGCTACCTAGTACAAGTCAAATTTTACCTTGCGTTGCTTTTGGCATTGTACAACTGGATGACTCCAGGCAGCTTCATGGCTGGAAGATGTTTCTCATTACTTAACCTTGACTCCAATCCATCCCCTTGTGGCCTAGATCAGAGAATGTTGTTATGGGACTGGACAAATAAAATACCTGGTTGGGATGTTCTGCTAAACTCCAAGAAGCTCAGTGGTTAGCACAGTCCGACCTAATCTTCAGATTGTGCATACTCGTGGGAAATTTAGTTCTGTTATCAGCAGTTTCTTGGGAAGAAATGAATAATAATTTTGTCCTCCTCAGAGTGTTTTTGTAACCCCTTATATTCTTTTATTATTTTTCAGTCCATCAACCAGAACATTTTTTATCACTGTATTTTTTATTCCAGTAAGATCTTTGACAAAACCATAGTAGATACGTGCATCTATAAAATCCAAATGAGTGATATAAAGCATAAAACATTCTGAAACATCTTTAATATTAAAAGTATGTTGAACAAAGGTATCAGAAACTCAGAAAAGTATAGGTGGTAGCATAATATTTCCACAAGCTTAACTTCTAATAGCAAAATATAATCTATGCAATAATTTAAAGCAATAATATTTCACAAATTCTCTCTCTCCACTGATATGTAGAATTCATCAACTAGAGTTTGGAAACTGGCCAGCATGAGGAAATGTTTTGCATGCAGTTACATGTACTAAAAGTTCATGCAACTTTAGCTGTCATGAACAAGATATAATTAAAAAGAAAATCAAGAAATGAGTAACACCTTATCTAAATGTCTTCAGATTAACACATGTTATTGAATCAACAGGTCTCACTAACAAATGTTAATAAAATCAACCACACAATGACTCATATCAGTGAGACAGATGAGTGAGTATAAAAATTTTGAAGAAGAGGAAAACAAAATCACAGGAAACCTAAGGATCCAATCCAGAAAAGTTCAAATTTTCTCTAAGTTTGCAGTCATTAAAGAAAACTGAAGATTTTAATTTCTTGGCTAAAATTAATTGCCACAAAATGTAGGAGATACCAGAATATCAATGGGTTTTCAAAGCAATTGAAAAATTAATGAGAGACCATTAATTAACCACAAAGCTATCTCTTTTCTTGAGGCTCAGGAAATTTGAGACTGAGGAAGCATCACTGGACTCTTCCCTTGCTGTTATATTCCTGCTTATCCCAAATACAGGGAAATATGAAAACTCTGTCTGACCTAATAGAAGCAATCTGAAGTTCTTTTTATGTTTCCTATCCCCTTAGAAAATCTGTGTAATATTTCAATGAATTTTACTTATAAAAAAATAAATGCAGATCAGGTGTCAGCTGAGATACCACAAGTTGTTTTCTGCTTTGCAAAAGGACAGGGCTTTCTTCATAACTAATTGCACACCAAGCATGCAGCAAAGTAAGCTTCTTGGGAAGTAAATGATCCAAGAACAGTTTAACTATATCAGGATTACATACTCCAGGGATTTAGCTGAAGCAGAAGGATTTGCATGGTATGAAACTCCTGAGAAATCTCTCAACAAAAACATTTTTTCTTTCTTTCACATGGTGTGTGGTCCAGCAGCTGCTACTCAGTGTTTGGATTTTATTCAACAATCCAAATTATAGAAAGACACTTAGTATTCTGAAAGCCAGATACATTCTTAACAAACTCTGAATAATTTTTTTTTTTAAAGTGCAGTCTCTGAGGAAGTGGTTATTCAGAAGGGTTAGGCAGTGCTCATTTTCTGTTGTTGAAAAGCCAGAAACTCATGCACAGATGAGGATGAGACTTCTGTTTTCAAAAAGCGATACAAGTATATATATTTGCTGAGAATATTTATGCAGGGTAAGATGAAGGGAGCTTTTTCCACACACCTTCAATTGCATTTTACTACTTATTCTAAAATCTGTAGGCATGGCAAAGTTGGTTGATGGTGCTTGATGCATGGCATTCTTTGACAGGTCTGGATAACCAGTATAATGTGGGCATCATTCACCTCCATTTGCTTTAGTTCATGTGTTATTCTCCAGTTCACAGCTTCATAAAGTTGTGGAACAGCCTTTTTCTAGGAGAACTTTTGAAAAAAGAACGTAGTAAAAAGGATTAGATGTAGCCATAAATATGATAAATGGTTTGCTAGAAACTACATCAAATAGCAGTGATATCAGCCCAGAGATGAGTTCTGCAACAGTCTTTTTGCAAACCTGTGTGGATAAATGATTCATCATGTGCTTGCTTTTCATGGACATCATTTAACAGAACATACTATGCCACTAGTCATTTGAACTTTAAATACAGAAGACTTGTATGCTGCTGCTTACCATTTCATCACACTTTCCTCATTCTCCAGGCCTCTATTAAATGATGGGAAAAGAAATCAGATACTGCAGAAATTGCGGCTTCCACTCCTTTCTGTAGGACTTTATCCATAATCTTTTGACTTGTCCTTCTTGGATGTTTTTTCCCCTTTTGCAGTTCTTGCTGTGTTTGTTTATTTTTTTGTTTTATTTTGTCTAGTCTTGTCCAAGTTTTGCCCACTCTGCTTCTCTGCACCACAATCCCCCAGAGGGCAGTTCTAGATACTCAGCTAAGTGTTGAGTCCTTCAGCAATATCCTAAGTGCTTGCACAAATTATGTCCACATTTTACAGTGGCTCTGTTTTCACAGTACTCCAGGGACCCTCACTGAAAACCTACCCAGCAGGGCAGGTTGTTCATGAATGAGCTGCTCCCTGTCTGCACAGTTACACTATATGGAGTTAGTCCTTGTTAGAACTCAGCCCACCACTGGATACAAACTACATATAAAATTTCAAAAAGGCAAGCTTCCATCAGAAATTGCTCTTGCTTTGCTTTTCCAAAGTATTTGTCTTCTAAATAAAAACATCAAATATTGGTATACTATTGCTTAAAAAACTCACATATTTTTTAAAGGATCATTTGTCTGGCAGTAAGTATTGCAGAGAAGAAAGAATGAAATAGGAGAGCAAGCCTCAATGAAGAAACCAAACAAAAGCCACCAATTCCAGTTGCTTGTGGAAAAAAAGTTGAAGCAGGGAAGAAACAGCACTTTCTTTGACAGTGACAGCTAAGATTTGAAAATAGGAACAGAACACCTATTGACAGAATGACTCTATTATAGACTATGTGGGGATGTGTAAGTTGCTTGCAGCAATACATCTCATTCAGCTCCTCAGCCTCACTGATGCACCAAGATTGACCCTGTGTCTTGGAAATCTGCTTGCTATCAGTCAGGCTTGTTTGCATTAATGCAGCCCACTTTTATTTATCATAGTAATATGCTTCATTTATATTTATTGCATGCTGCCTCCTTTAGTTGAGCTTTGACCTGAGATTGACCCAGATGTTTGTATATTGTACATGCAGGTACTGTTGCTTTTGTGGCTAACATTGACTGAAGAGCAGACCTGTAAAGACACTCGAGGCCAGGCTACATGCAAAAAAACCCCAGTGGAACAGATGTATCAAATTGCACTTAAATCCAGCCAAATTACTTGCAACATCTAAAAAATATTTTAAAATTTCAAGGCATTTATAGCAATTATTCAATGCAGAATGTGTATTTTGTCAACTGCTACTTATAACTGATCCTAAAGTTTGCATTGTAGCATGGAAATCATCACCAAAGCTGTCTTGCCTCAGTATTTAGAAGTAAAATGGGAAAGTTTCAGCCAGTAATGCCAGTCTATAAAACCAGCAGGTTTTATTTGGCTCTGATTACCCACCTAGCATACCTTCACTGATGTGTAAATGAAGAAACCAGACAAACTTTCATGTTCACGGCATTAAGCTGCATGTGATCAAGCTGTGTTGGTGCTGGCTGACCCTTCTTACTTGGTGTGTGATTTCAGCCCCTTATGTGAGAGTGCTGGGCTGGAAAGATGTGTCACATTAAAGAAGAGCAAGACATGCTCCATGCTCATTCTCTCCTTTTGGAAAGATTTCATAGTATTCAGTCTCTGAGAAGCCTGCCTCCTGCTTTTTCCAAACTATGGATGTAACAGGACTATTACTAGCAACCAAACCACTGAGACGTAAGGAGTTACCAGCTGGCAGATAAGCTGTGCTGTCTATTTGCATGACTGATTCTTGTCTGTTACAAAAGTAAAAAGTGTTCCTTGTTTGTTACAGAAGTAAAAAGTGTTAGATAAAATAATGGAGGTGGTTTGTACCAGAAAGAAATATTTTATTTTATTGAGCCTCATCTCAATGTTGCTCACACAAAATGGCAACTGTGACCTTTGCAATGCTTTAAGCTAATGCTTTTTTTGTTCCACCTATGAATTAGGTGACATATGCACATACATCAAGCCATTCCAGCTCAATGACAAGTGGAAACCTATGGAAATTAACTGTAGAGACTCAGCTGCTTGTGGCTATCTTCTTATATCTGATATTTGGTTCAACTTGTGTCCAAAGTCACATCAAAGAAGTAGGCTATGAAATTAGGAGAACTGAAGCCATTTGAAAATTTGAATAGGATTTCTATGTCCATAATCTGAATTGTTTATGGATTCAGGGACACAGGCAATATAGCAGAGACTGGAGAACACAAACATAAGCTCATTTATTAAGCCCATTCTCATAAGATACAATGTCAACATCAGCTTTTTCTGCCTCTTTGGTTTGAGTTCTTTATCTTGGCCTTAGCTGGGCCTAGGAGGTTTGCTGCTATAGGCTTGAAGATGGCGATTAGTAGATCTACAACGATTTTATAATTTGATTTTCCTGTATATTTATCACTTCAATGTATTTATTAGCAAAATCTTTTGAGAAACCAGTGCTTGTAAATATTAGTCAAAACAGGCTTGAGACTTCTCCCTCTGCACAATGCCTGATGTGGTATATGACTACAGCTCCTGCAAGGATTTAAAGCACAGAATCTATAAAAGAAGTGAAAAGAAAAAGCAAAAGAGTGGAGACATTCAACTATTAGAGCACTTTTCTTAAGTGAAATCCTAGGGGTCAGATTCTGTGTCACTCCACATTGCATGCACTTAAGTTGCACCACTGGAAATTGCAAAGCAGATGTAATTTGCTTCCAGCTCTCAGTACAGCAACACTTTACCAGGTACTGCTGTTAAGGGCCACTGAAGAATCGACAAGAGGGGTTATTTCCCTCCTGTAAAGATGTGGAATGGTCTCCTGAAAGAAATGGTACAAGTGATATTGAATGGACTTTCTCTCATTAAATGAGCACTGGGAAAGACTTGAAAATACATAGCAGTCTGGTGACTTGGGAGTCTCCTCCAGCTCTAATTCCTGTGATCAAGGAGATGAAGGATAGAGATGGAATTGAATTATGCCCGAGGCACAAGGATTCCTGGAGCTGATCACCTCTCCCAGGAAAATGTCAGTCTAAAAGGTTTTCCAATACTTCTCACTAGCAGTTTTGACATGTGAAGTTCAGGTGTTTCTCTGAACACTAGCTGATGTTATTGATAATATTTATTATCACAAATGTCAAGATACTGCGCCAGTTGCTTCATTATTGAACATTTCTTACATGACCTTCCACATGATTATTAGTTCCCAGTGACTTGTGAAACTTCAGAAGGCCCAGCATGAGCTTCCTGTGGTGACAGGACAGTAAATGATTAGAAAGCCTCTATCTCCACCAGCCATATGGTCAGCAATACAAGGACTTTTAATACAACTCTTCTGGAGTTCCTTTTACCCTATTTTTTCTATTTAATTTTTGACCTAAGCAGTTCAGGTTGAATGCTTGGGATGACTTTCTCATAGGTTTTGAGGAGTTATATTCAGCTGTGTGCAACCTAGGGAACTCAGGTACAGGAGGTTAGAAACCTACCTCTTCAGAAAACACTTTCAAATCAAAGGAGAAATAAATCTCTTTCATTGCCCCCTTGACTCCAGACAGTGCCATTGATATAGCGGTTGATTCTACTTTATAAAGATTCAGATACCCATTGAACACTTTGAAGATTCTGAGCAAACAACAAAGAAGAGAAAGGGAAAATGCTTCTTTGATAATCATGTCTTAAAATAGTATTTACCATTGTGGTAAAGAACTTGAGAATCTACTTCCATTCATCTTTTCTTCCAGATGGTCATGTGCACTTCTTCAAAACTGGTGCTGAAACCACTGTCCACCTTGCTAGCATTTAAATTAGTTTTGCTTCATTTGGGTTTCCATAAAAAAGGAGAATAGGAGCCTTGGAGGACAAATGTGTGTTTTAGAAAAACACCCTTAGTAATCTGAAATTATTTAATCTTTATTTTATCTCATTATTATCTTTCCTCATGTCCCAGCAACAATACAGCCTGCTCTCCTGCTGCTAACACTGACTGGTTATAACAGATATTTTCACCTGTATTTTATGGGTTTTTCTCAGATCTGAAAAATATCTTAGAATCAGGAAAAGCACAAAGAGACATCTATTACTTTATGGTACTTCCTTAATTTTAACTATTATCAAAGCTTCACTAAATATGCCTCTATCTTTTTTGACAAGCTAATACAATCAACCCTGCTACTTCAGCTCATCTACTATCAGTGCAGGAATGTCATGTTCCAATGAAATTGTTAACCATTAATAGGCACAGTGCTGAAATATTAATCCATTTTGTCTCTCTGGGGCATTATAATCAACAGATCGAGTGGGACTTGAAATGCCTGTGTGGAGATTGCTACAGTACACAGCACATCAAACCATGACTTAAAACACACTCTGAAGAGATCTCTTCTTTCCTTATGTAATATGTAACTGGAATGAGAATTAGAGGCAGAATGTTTACCAATCTTTCACTAGAAGATGTAAAAAATATGTCTACAGCTATGCCATCAAATGTTTTATTCTGCTACTCTGTAAGAAAAAGAAGTTATAAAGGAAATACCATAATGAACTTCCTACACAGGTGAGTTAACTTGGAAAAGAACTCCCACCAGTGTGCATTCTGCAGATTTCCATTAACTTTCACTCTGGAAGGCCCCTCCTAAGGTCTAAGCCAGATTCAGGATGCCTGATATGTCAGCTACATTATTTTGCTGATAGCTTTTGTTTTTGAGGACCGTGGCTATTAACAAATGTCTTCGGCAATTTCTGTGTACCTCTAAGTTGATTTTTGTTTGATTCTTTGCAAAAAGAGGATGAGGTGAACATCCTAGGGATGATAAACCAGAGATAAGGAGACTCTTTCTTGCCAGCTTTCATTTGGGCAAGTTACTAAGGTAGCCAGATAATTCTGCAAAAAATGAAGTAAATGATGAGGAACATCACAGTTTTAATGCTTTTTTGTCTTTCCTTTAGTTGAAAATGCCTTAGATGTGTTCAGACACCATTATTTCTGGATTGTCCACAAAACACAGCTCTGATAATTAGAAGAGATTTCTTGCCCTTAACTGCTCATTTTCACAGTGAGTGTGTTAACATGAAACATTACCCAATTGTTAAGTCTAGGTATTGATTATTTCAAGCTGTACATGGTCTCATATTGTTTTCCTTGTGGACAGACTAATGTATTTGTCCACAAGAAAGGACAAACAGATGTACATCTTTTCTTCAGAGCTCAGAGATTAATTTTCAGAAAGGAACTAGACAAAATGATTTGCACTGCTGTTAAGCAGTTTCTTTCTCTGTTTTCTTTCTTCTTCCAGTGAGGGGGATAACACAATGCTTCCATTTTTGCCACAAGAAAAGTAGGGAGCAGCTGCTTCCATGGAGGAGGAAACAGAGGCTTTGTACAATAAAGAAAGCTTGTGCACTTTTTATTAAAAATTGCACTTTACAACTAAAACATAATCTAAGGATGAAATAACTGATATGGTTATTTTGCTGGTTGTTAAAGAGTTTATACTACATTAAATTAACTCCCATGGGTTTAATTTTTCAGTGCCGTTGCAATCACCAACCTTTCTTATTGAGAAGGTCAATAGGCACAATGTGAAGTCTTGTAAATCATTGCCTTGCTATTTTTGTAATATATAATGTGACCCTTCCACACACCTTAAAAATGATAAACCAGAGCACAGACTGTATATCAAACAAATAAATCAGCTGCTATAAATACAGTCTTTAATTCTACTACATTTCATATGTTTTAAGTTGTTTTTGGCTTCAGAGACAAAATCTGCTTTTGTACTCAGAAAGCAAAGACCCTGGACTTTATCTGTTTTAAAAGCTTAATAGAGACAAAGTGACTCTGAAAGCATATTTTAAAATTATTTCACTAAAAGCCTTAGAACTATAAACATTATATAAATTAATTCATTATACTGAAAAAAAAAATCTGATCAGCTGATAGCAACTTTTAAGTGAAAAAAGGGAAAGAACAAATGAGAATTAAATATAACAGTGACCTGATGACCTATTTAGCACTCCAGGGATGCTTTTTCCCAAAGGTGTATTTACCAGCCATGTTTCACATGCAAACTGAAATTCTTGATGTGATATCTGGGGAAACTGAGTCAGTGAAGAATACATTTTATAATGTAATGAGGAAAAAAGTTGTTTTAAGCAGGAGACTATTTACTCAGCTACACAGAAAACCAGCATGGTCTTCCCTCATATTCTTGTGCAGTTTCCTTCATGCCTTTTACCACTTGGATTAAAGGATATCGGGTCATGCCTACAGTCTTCTGCATCAGGCAATAGTGAGAAATAGATGTCCTCGGTCATACTTAGGATTCCAGTCCTGGAAGTGCCACTTTTCCTAGTCCTCACAGTTTCTGCCTCTGCTGTTGAAGGAAAAAGCAATAATCAGTGGCATTTAAAGGGGAACACGTGAAAGAAAGGGAAATCATCAGAACTGAGGTGACACAGCTTTTTAAAAGAAAGAACTGCAAAAGCTCTGAGACCTGTGAGACTCTGTGTTTCTGCTGTATCAACTCCAGCCTGCAGAAGACATTTCCAAAAACACCCCTCAGTCACAGCCCAGAATGAAGTGACTTTGGCTTTGGGCACGGGCAATTTGGACAGACAAAAGCAGGGAATATATTTGTTGAACAGATATCCTTCACAATATTAGCAAATTTAATGTTGTGGAGCTGAACCTATGATAAGATTGAATTTCGGCTGATGAGTGTTCTACAAAGGCTTCATAGTTGGGCTCCTGTGGTGAGTAGATCATCCTGCTATTGACTTTGCTGAAGACTAATATGAGAATTTGCCCATTTTCTATTTACATGGTTTTATCTATTCTATCATGTCTTCATCACCTTATTGTTCTGATGACTCTTGTTCTTCATTCCTGTATTTCCTCAACCCAAGATTTTTAGAGTATTCATTGTTAAAATAAACATTCATGGTTCATGCTTACTGCAGTTTTCAAGGACTTGGAGAGACACTGCTCTGACTGCAAGTCCAGCAAGAATCTAGTGCATGAGGGTGTCTTACATGGTCCAAGACAGCTGGGAAGTGATGTTTATTGGTGAAATAATCTTTTACCTTGCTCCATGAGAGAAATTAAATTTGAAGTACAGTGCTTCCTGCATTGTACATTTATCCTTGTATAAGACCAGACAAAATTTGACATGACATAAAATACTTTCCCATGAGAAGAATTGGACATGTCTATAGATTAGGTCTAGGCTGGCAGCCAAGTTGTGATCTGTTCAGCTCACTGATACAGGCTTGCATTCTTTTTTTTTTAAGAATACTTTTTTGTGCATGGCAAGTTATAACTGACCCCGTCCTATAAAAAAATTTTGATTGAGTTACATTGGAACTGTAATTAGGGAAAAGGTACTGCTTTTTCTTTGTGGTTCATTTGATGTAAGGTCAAAAGGGTTTGGATTAAATGCTGTCATGATCAAATCAGGCCAGCTTGCATTGAATATTTTAACTATTTTAATTCATGAAAATAATATGTATGCTCACATTGACTTTTTTCTTCCAAGCAGAAAAATCCCTTTGATTTGAACATCCAAGGGTTTTCCTCTTCCTTTTCCTTCACCTCTTCAGGGACCTTCCCCAAAAGAGTTGTCAAATGTGCCATTCAATTCCTAGCCTTTTCTCTACAGTTCTTCTGAATGGACACGGCTGAAAAATAAGACATAGCCCCAAATATTCTTCTGTCTCATCATCTCGTCTCATCTCATCTCATCTCATCTCATCTCATCTCATCTCATCTCATCTCATCTCATCTCATCCTAAATATTATTGAAATTTAAATGCACATATAATAATTTTACTATAAAGTTCACTCTTTTTTTGCCTGTGGCACTCCTTATTAGACTTATTAGGTAACGGGCAGAAACTGATGCACAGGAAGTTCCACCTAAATGTGAGGAAGAACTTCTTTACTGTGCACTGGAGCAGATTGCCCGGAGAGATTGTGGAGTTTCCCTCACTGGAGCTATTCAAGAACTGCCTGGACACAGCCCTGTGCCATGTGCTTGGGGATGACCTTGCTTGAGCAGGGAGGTTGGACAAGATGATCCATCGTGGACCCTTCCAATCTTATCCATTCTGTGATTTTATAATGTAAATGGGATGGGAAATGTCCATCCTCACTGCACCTGCAAAAACTGAGCTCAGCTTCATTGTCTTGTCTCAGCTTGTTTGTTTTTTTTTTTTTTAGAACACCCCACTCTCAAACAAACAAAAACCTAGCCCAAACCTACTCCCACAAACCTTCTAAGACTTTACTCCAAAAAAGTTAGTCCGACATATTTCAGATGCACAGAAAAACAGTACCTCAGTCTCAGACATAACCTACTAATTTAAAATGTAAAACCAGTTGTGGGGGACTTGGACTAAAATGCACTTGAAGAAGTAACTGTGATAAACTACAATATAAAAAGAATTTTATATGTTAGAGTTTTGCATGAGACTTTTTGTGAAAATATTTGGCAGTTCCTTATCAGTATAATATCTACCACATTCCAGTTAGCCAAAACATTTTAATTGCCACACAAGAAATGTAAACCAAAAATATTAAAAATGTGAACAGTTAATACAGTAACAAAACCCAAGACAAGCTTTATGGCAATCTAAACAAGGAAAATCAGAACTGGATAATTTATTATTTTTTTACCTTCATAAAATTTTCTATATAAAGGCATTCTTATAATGAAATAGACATGTTTCACATGATAGAAAAATATTTTACTAGCAATAAAACATCCACAATCCAGCAATACAGCCACATAAGTAGTTGTGCTTTTGCCTGCCTTATCTTCAAGAATTTTATATGCCAGTAGTAATTACATGGTGTATTCACTTATTTTCCTATGTTAAAGAATATGCAATTTACTTTGAATGACATTAACAAGACTAAAAGCTTGTTTAAGCTTTCAAAATATTTCAAAATACTAAAATAATCAGTTCTTGCAGGTTTTAAAACAGAATTTCAAGAACATTGGGGCTTTTCATTGAAAATAGGTGTTCTAATACATACAGCGATATTACTAGATAATTATGTAATTTAAAATGTAGTTCAGTATCTGAACCAACCTGCCCTCTCTAATCCACAATTCAAAGGATGTTGGATGTTAAAAGAATTTCATTAGTTGAAGCAATGTCATATTGATTGAGTGTAATAGTCTTTTGGGAAATTTCTCAGATGTTTAATCAAAATGGGAGTGCCCAAGGGCACAAGAAGTTCCCGCTCTGCCCTGTTGGTCATGGAGACCATGGCAAGATCTACTCACTGATTCTGGCAATCATTCACCATGTGCATTTTATGTGGGTGTTTGAAATGGTATAGTGTTGAAAAAGTCCTATCACTCACGCTTTGATTTCCACTCCAGGGTTTTACAGGTATCAATGGTGTGGAGCCCAGAGCAGCTGTGGCAAGGCGTGGGGCCAAGGGAAGTGCAGACGTGGGTCTCTGTCCCTTCATACTTTAAACTCCTTTTATCCCCTTCCCCTTCTTTTGCTTGCACTCTGAAGATACACATGGAGCACTGACAGAATGCTTGGTAAGCTCTGTCACACTGTACGATCTCATCCTACAAGGAAATTCACTTTCCTGTGGACTTCTGTTTTCCATTTGTATCTGGATGACCCAGAGCTTACAGGCAGTGCAGCTGAGGGTTCCTCCCTCCCTCAGTCAGTTACCATTTTTAGGGTAACTAAATGAATTTCAGATCTGCTCTGCCCCCCAGTCTTTCTCCAACAGGACGTTTTGCAGAATTTGTTGAATTCTGCACTGCCAAGTCAGGATGATGCTACAGTGAGGGGTGATACAGCAGCAGGGCTCTCAGTGACCCTCTGTGTGGACATGGGGAGGAGAGAGCAGCACAGCTGCACCAGGGGCAGCCTGGTTGCTCTGGCTGCCAAACAAGTGCTGTGTGTTAAGGGGGTTTCCCTCTCTCACCTCAGAGAAGATTCAAATCAGTGCTGCAAAACTTCAACCCAAATACTATTCAGGCTCAGATCAATGCTTGGCTGGAGTTCTGATAGCCTCCTCAAAGCAAGTCGTAGTTTATTTATTTTTAGATCAACAAAAGGCGCTCTATTGACTTCCTTTGGTGCAATTTAATAAAATGTACAAAGATCTGTCTCCTTTCAATCACAAAAGACAGAAAGATGATTGGAATAGAGATCCCTTCCAACTCCCTCTCCCCATTTCAGAGAACAGAAATATCCCACATTCCACGTGATGGAAAGGCATCTGAATTTAGGTTGCCTCTAAATGCATGGGGCTTCTTTTGCAGAGGAGCCACTTAAATATGATGATTGCTAGTGCCAGCACTCTGCATGGCCCCAGCTGCCAGGGATGAACAAGAGGTGGAAGGTGGAATCCAAGACATTCAGGCCCCAGGCTATGTTTTCCTTTATCATGAATAGAGGCCACACATGGCAAATAGGAAGCCAATGTTTTTGGTGAAAACTTGACTTCATATGCTCAGCTGGATGGTGGCAACTACGAGCAGGGCAGTGCCATTGGGATGGAGGTCTCTGGAAGTGAGGGCAGCCCCTGGGAAAACTCGTACCTTGCCTTGTAGGCTGCTCTGCATGTCCTTGGCCAGTGCATAAAGAGCAGGCTTGCCACTCCTGACTTGTTCAGCCACTCCCTCAGAAAATGCTAAGAACTTAATTTAAAACAAGAGGCTTGAGTTTGATTGCCTAAAGGGTGAACTAGGAAATTCTGGTTTTCAGAGATGCTGAACATCTACAGCCCCTGCTGAGCTCAAAAGGCAAAGAGGGCAGTAGCCACATGCTGAGATGCAGAAGAACATTTTACTTGAAGCACAGTTACACACTGCACTGGGCTTGGATTTGGATGCTCCATTTAGGAAACAAGAGATAAATCATTATGGCCTTTGACCATGAACTCCATGTTTCACTTTTATCCTCCACGAGGCAACAGTAAAATTTACCTCCAGTATCTTGAATACAATCTGGAAAAGGAAGTGAATAACACTATGATCTGCATCACTATATAATTGTATATTTTCATTGTATAGATAAGAAAATATAATATACCATGCAATTAAAGAACATGTTTTAAATCCCTGTGATACTGATTTCTTTCCTTGTTTTCAAGGGTAAGCTGTGGGAGTGTATGCATATGTTTAGCAAAATGCCCTTGAGAAATAAAATAATATGTGAATCTCATTTTTTATTTTGTTGTAAATTTCATAGCATTTCCTCAGATTCCGTCCAGGGGATGGATTCCAGCTTATCTTATGTGTGAGAAATGACCTTATAACCTATGTGTGACAGTTGTTTAGGTTTTATAAAGTATCCTGCTCACTGTGGCATTACTCACAGATATTTGTGTGCTGCTTCAGAAGGCCAAGGAAAATTATTAATCTTCTATGTTTAACTATAGTGTCTTCCTTTAGTCCCATGTCACTTAGAAAAATCTTGCACCAGGATAGGTCTGCTTTTAAATTGGAGAAAGAAAATAGTTTTGGTTTTTTTTTTTTTCTTCTCTGTAGTTGGCTCTGGTTTTCAGTGCTTTGGAACCCACAGCTTTCTTTTCTGAAAACAGTTTGCCAGACCTTTAATTGGCTTTTGTTTAAAGGAATATTTCTATGTAGAAGCTGCCACCTGTATGAATATTGAGGAGGTAAATTGATTTCTGTGTAGTGTTCAAGGAAAGCTGTCCGAAGAGGAGGAAACACGTAGCTTGTGTTAGCCCTCTAAAGAATTCCTCTGCTGGGAAAGACTAAACCTAAATGAGTTTACTAATAAGGTTAATTTAAAAATTGTTCTAAAGCGTTGTTATTACTATTATTATAAGAGGTTTATTACAAATTCTCCTATTTTCAATCAAATGCCAGCAATAATGACATCTTCCACAAGAATTATATTCATTATAGTGCCCTGGGGCTGTGCACTCTCCTCACCTTTTTAATCTCTTTCTACTGGTTTTAATTCAGCATTAGGTACAATATGAATGTCCTTGCAGGCCACATGAGCCACTGCACACATACCAGCTTTTCTGAAAGCAGCTGGGAGTTTGCATCTGAAAATGCACCTTTGGTTTAAGTAGTGCTCACAGCAATTAAACTGCCAGGTATTTCATAGGCACCGCTAATGTAAGAATACCGGGGAAGCTACTGCTCTAAATCACAAGTGGGAGCTTTGGCTGAAGGCAAAATGAAGAGAACCATTCGTATTTCCGGGAAAAAATGGATAGAACAACAAATTCTTCAATAGGTGTTCCATATTAATAAAAGGTATTGTGATAAGGTTTCTTCTGCAAACACAAAGGCACAGTTATGAAGAGCAGGGTTTTAATGTAATTTATTTTCCGTGCCTTTTACTGAAAAATAGCTAATGAAAATTACTCATATTTTCACTGTATCTTATCAAGACTTGTTAATGAAAGCTCCACTGTTTTGCATGGATGATGAAAATTTTCATCAGCCTATGACATAGTAAATAATGTTGTCACTCAAACCTCATTTCCTGCCTGACTGCAATGAATTAAAATGGACACTGAATATTGTCTGCATTTGATGTCTCTGTCACCAATGAGATGGCTATAAACCATCTCATCCTTTTATGTTGTTTCTGAAATGGGTCTACATTACAGATGATATTTATTTATTTGTTTGTTTGTTTGTTTGATGATTAGCAATACAAGGACACTTAAGAACAAATATGGTGAAACCCTTCCTGCCCATGGTGACATGTCATTATTCCTATCTTCCCATGAACAGTCATGAAGTACAAGGTCTATTCTAGCCACATAATTTCAAACATGTCAAAAGCATTGTGAACTAAGCACAGAATTCATATGGCTCTGCATGATTTGGGTTAGATATAAGTGCAGTATTAGATTGTTTTATGATTTTGTTTTGCATGGAGACACTGCAGTAGCAATCACAACTTGAACTCTCAGTTACAGCTGCATTATAGAGTGTAGGCAATCTCAACTAACAATAAAAAATATTTGATGACATAGGTCTTCTTGTTGGATAATATACACAAGGGGATTCGTTAACCATCCTGAGTAGTGCTTCAAGCTGTGTAAGTGCCTTGCAGAAGATATTAATTTTGTGTGTTAATGCTTGTGTCATCAGATGTTTTTATTTATAGATTGGGACCATATTAATATGCTCATTATGTTTAGAAGAATATGTCTGTGTATTTTTTGCATTAAACATACAATCCTCTTACTTCCACTAGAGAAGCCATCTCCGCAAGTGGTGCTTGGTCACTTTTAATTAGACAAAGTTCGTAACTAGTCACTGCTTTGTTGGAGAAATCTGTCTGTGTTCAACACACCATGATGTTGATGAGTCCTATGGCACCAGTGGATGTAAAGTGAGACATCTTCTCACTTCAGGTGAATGTCCTCAGGACTGATTCTATGAGAGACCTTGGGCAGACGGGGTGGCTGAAGTAAGAGAGAAGCAGTGCTCTTCAGTTGCTACAAGAAGAGCTCAGTTAAGAAGCATGTTTTAAAATCCTGGTGTGTATATGTGTGCCTGTGCCTATCCTGCTTTTGTCATACCTTCCTGAATAGTAGAAAACTGTAATTCCAGAGAGCTACCATATGGTCAGCCTTGTTGACTCCACCAAAGGGCCCAGAATCCCTTAGATATTGCATTGCATGCCTGGAAATTAATCCACAACTGCTGAATCACAATAAGCAACACAGGTCTGTTGAGATGCAAACTTGGACACAGATCAGAGGATAATGTGTGCCAGAGTCCTCACCCCAATAAGCACAAACAGATGTGTGCAAATGAAAACTGATAGACAACACTTAACTGGGGACTAATATGGACATACTTTGGAGAGAGTTGCATACAAGTTAGGTGAATAAGAAAATAGACATGAGTTCTAAGGGGGAAAATTCTAGGGAAAGGAAACCAGTAACAAACCAGTGCTGCAGTCCATAAAAGCAGAGGATACATGGAGGAAGGAGCTGAATCCTCTGACTGGTGAGGGAGCTCTCTGCCTAGGCTTCAGATCTGCATGTGTGTGTACAATGTGACAGGATGCCAACAACGCAGCAGCACATCTTTTAAAAGAAACCTTTTGCAAGGAGCTAAAGAAACTTTGCACTACCCAGCTCTGATGGGCTGGTTCCTAGCAATCTGACCAGTTAAACTGGAAATAACGCATGGTCAGGTGGACCATGCTTAATAGAACATGCAAAGACCAGGCATGCTGATCCATTCTTGGCTATTGCCTTAAATTTTTCAAGTGATGTTTATTTATTGCTGTTTAATCAACTACCTGTTAAGAAAGTGACTAGTAATAAGGCATCTTACCTTCATTTGTACCTCTTCCACTGCATTCCCTAGAAGCTCTAAACATAGTCTGGAGATGCCTGCTCCCAGCAAATAAAGCAAGATCCACACGTGATTTGATTTTCATGCAGCCTCTGAGGTAGAACTTGATTGGTGTTGGATGCAGTTCTCACAAAAAATGAGAAAATTAGTATGCAGCAAAATGCAGGCAGACAGAGAGTGAGACACTGTTCAGATTTAATGTTTGCCTGTTTCTGATTTATTAACCTAGTACAGATGCAACTGTTTCTTTTCAGCAATGCCCTATTCTCTCCCCAGTGTTCCACTTGCAGTGCCAGAGGCACAACAAGAATAACTGGCTTGCCAAAATGTGCACAGTGCCTGCTGGCTGGGGAAGGAGGAGGACCTCAAGCAGTCACAATCTCATTTAAACACAGGTTTACTCTGTTATTATTGCATCCTACAGCAGCAACTAAGATGATTCCATGAGTTCCCTGTGTAACCTCAGTGAAATCACATGAAGCATGATTTGCAGCCCTGGATTCATATTCTCCCCAAACCACCAATGGCTTGGCTTTACACTTGACCCTACATTGAGTCTTGAGCATCCAATAAGCAGCTCAATATTCTGCAGCCTTACTGATTGAGTATGGATAGGCCAACACACTCACCTCATCCCATTACCCATGCAAACACATCCTATTTCCTAGGACTACTTGGAAAGAGAATTAAAAGAATATTTCTTCTGGCAAGGAGCAATATGACAGCTGACTTACAAAACAAATTGTTTCTCTCTGTGTTGTTGCTAATCACCAGATCAGGGATTCTCCTTTACATCTATTCACTGTGTGCTCAATGAAAACTCACAAGCTAAACCCAAGCTCTTTTAAGATTTTATTTTAATGAATCCTCTCCCTGCAGTACATCTGAAATTTATCTGGAATTGCCAACCTCTGTAGTTTCAAGTCTGAACAACAAAGTTTGATGTGGTTTACTGCCCATAAACAATCAGAAAGTGCTTTTCTGCTTTTAAGCATTGCACATCTTGTGAGGAGACTTTCTGGAGATGGACTGTATCCCCAGATACCACGTCTGAGGATGAAGGGATATGTGAGGAAAGCAAATCAGAGCACTAAGCCTTTCAAGAGATTTCATTCAGTTAACATCCTTCCAACGTTTCAAACAGCAGCAAAAACAAAGTGTGTGCATTGGCCAGAGAATTGTGGGCAAGCACAATCCCATGGCCACCTTCCTTCAGGGGGCAAACAGGGCTAGTGGGCCCCCAGCTCCCACCTTCCTTGTAATTATTTCCACTTTCTCAAGGCTGGTGAACAGCACCTGCCTCCTGCACCAAATAAACCTGCTGGAAGGGTCACAGCCAGCGCTGATTGTGAGCAATGCAGGGCAACAGTGCGGAGCACACACTTTGTGCTTCCCCGTTTGTCAGGTATTGCTCATGCTAATGGAATTGTAATTCTTTCTGAGCAGGATATGATCAGCAAGCAAACTTACTGCAAAAATCAACTTAAATATTTAGTTACTTTGTTTGTTGAAATAAGAACCCTGAAAAATATGTGAACATACGTAATATTCTTGTGGGAGAAAATATTCTGGGCTGTTGTGGAATAAATACAACGTTCCTCTTACATTTTAACTAAGGATTTTCTGAAAAAATAACAGAATAAGCCATATTAAAAAAACCTTTACCCCAGGCTACTATAAAGAAGAAAAAAATTTTCCAAATGTGAACTAATGAAGTACAAAGTAATGAATATTTAATTTGCATAATTTACCAAAGTGCTGTTAGGAATTTAAGCAAAATTCTCCATAAACAAAGTGTTCATTAGGCGTTTACTGTAGCTTTTATGCAATCATTACATTTTTTTCCCCCTGTATTCCTATTACTATGGTATTACACTAAGGTGAATGAACATCTCATGAGAGTGTCTAGAAGGTTCAAAGGAAAAAAAATGAAATGAGGAAGGCAGTCGTGTCTATTAAATTTAAATAAGCTACCTGTTTACAGTGAAGAAGATAAAAGACTAAGCACAGCAGAAGAGCAACTGAGAAAAGGAATGGAAAAGGTAATTGAGTTTTACATTATGGGCTTCTTCACTTGGCAGTGTGAATATTATTGAATTAGCCCTATTACTATAAAGATTACACAAAAGCAGAACAGTGTGAAGGCTTGCTATGAAACTTTAACAATATCAATGGAGGTAAGTGCTACCAAAACTGCACACAGGAATGTATCAGAGAAAGAATACAGTGGGATTTTTTTTTCAATAGAACTGAACTATGGTGTGATGTGAATTTTAATAAGAGCATACAGAAAATGAAAATGGGAACTGCAAAAAATGTCCATGCAAAAAGGGAAAGATTTCACAGTCACAGCCAGCACAGTAAATATCAAGAGGTGAAATATTTGTATTATAGGGAATGTCCTTCATACAATTTCTTTATTAACAGACTATCTCTTGCCACATCCCCTCAGTCTTTAGCTTACCAAGTTTTCTCTGGAACAGGTGACATATTTACCTGAAATATGATTTCACATTGTTTTACAGATTGTAGGTGAGAATTGAAGGTCAGCAGATTTAAATTACTGAATATGGGTCTAAAGACTGCTTTTGTTTGACTGCAGAAGATTGCACTAAAGTGGTACTGCATTACTTCACCCTCCTTTCCAACTTTTCTTTCCTCACCACAACCCAAATTTATATCTGTTCCCTGCGCATTATTTATTTAGCTACTTACACAGGTTTTTCTGTAAAGCTTTTCCATGGGGTGTTTGAATAATCTCTGAAATCAGAGCATAACATACTCAGTATTTCACAAATTTCTTCCAGAAGGTACCAGGGATATTCTGTAAAAATAGCTGACTCAAAATCAGGCTGTTTTTTCCCTACCTGATTGAAGTGGGAAAATGTGGCTGCTGTACAGGAGAACTTACCCTGGCAACGGGAGTCTTGATTAACCATAAGAAATACTAGTGCCTCAGGCTGGTGAGAAAGTCTAATTGGGTATTAAAAGAACATTATTTTGACAAATTATACATTCTAGGAGTGAATATAGACAGCATGCTGTGTTCTGTATTTTGTCTTCTTCATCTCTGAATGAAAGAGTGAATTGCCCTTGCCACAGGTGACCCCCATCTATTCCCACACCTTACGCTGCCCTGTAAGTTAGCAACACATCCCAACTGGAAGAGTTTTGGACAGCTGGCAAACACAGTCCAGGGGGATCTCCTGCCTGTTTAATGCAACTCCTGCACACTTGAAGACAGAGCAGGCAGGTAGCTGCACAGCCTCCCAGGAGCTCAGCCCTGGCAGCTTCAGGCATTGGCACTGAAAGAGCCCAGCAGGGTGCTGGACCCACACCCCTCCATTTAGCAAGCTGTTTGCAGACCATGGGAATGCAGCATGGAAATGTGCAAATGATGATCCATGAGAGACTAATGGCAGAAGGTGAAGCAATTAAAAAAGTGAAATTAGAGGAGAGATGTAAACATCAAAACATAACCAGTGATAGGTCCTGAACATAACTGTGTATGAATAGACAATTTTCAGGCTCTATCATAGATAAGACTCTTGCAGTCTTAGGGTAATTTAACAGAAAAGTGAGTAATTCTCATCTTTTTGTTCCTCCAAGAGACCGGTAGTGATGTGACAGTAAGGAAGCTGAAGTGAGGCACTAGGATATGAAAAGCAGGTTCCAGAGTAGCTGCTATAGCGTGGGAAAATGTCATTGACATCACTGCTCAGGAGCCTATTAGCCCAATGCCAAAAAACCCGTTTAAGATACTAGCTCAATTTGTGGTGGCCTCCATTTCCATGTGCCTTTTCTGGGCATCTCAATATCTCCCCTGTGAGGACCGGACAGTTTTGCTTGAGTAGTCAGCTGCAGAGGACAGTCCCTGTTTAGAAGAGGTGTTACACCAGAGGCACTGGTATGATTTTCTGGAAGTCAAAAAATATTTTTGTTTTATGAACTATGACACAATCATAAAAAAAACCCAAAAACCCCCAAACAAACAAACAAGCAAAAAATCCCAATACCAGCATTGCCCAGATTTGAGTCACTGAAGAATTTTTAGAAAGATGGAGGCTGGAAGATGACCTCCCTGAAAATCCATGGACTGGATTAATCTGAGAGTAGGAGCGCTCTTCCACCACCCACAGGTGCATTGTACAATGGGAAGGTTTAGCTGTGACACTCTGCAGGTATCAAATGCGTTATGAACTGCACCAAACCAAACTGCAGCCCTACAATCTTCTGTTCCTCCTCCTCCCTTCCTGTGTCCAGCTCACTCCTTTCCTTTTTCTTCTATCCCTGTGGTAATGACTGCTCCTCTATGCACATTTGCCTCCAACCCATCCCAGCTTGTGTATGCATTGGTGAGGAAATAACAGCTCTGATCATGGGACTGGGAGCTGTAGTGGTGACAGTTTATTTCATGCTTTTGGTCTCATCTACAATCTAACATGTAAACCCTATGAAAAGTGTTATAACAAGGATTAAACACTCTGAATATATCAAATGGGACTCAGGAAGACCAGGTTTTGCATTTTTCAGGCTGTTACCATGTGAAAAAAAGATAGCACTGGAGCTGAAGTGTGGCCAAGTGTCTATAAGTAGCCTTACTCCTGCTGGAATAACAACTCTGTGTTGATGAGTTGAATAGCAGATGGACATTTTGGAGGAAAACTTAGTACAAAATGACAAATTTCTGTGTTGGTTCCAGACATGGGTAAATATCATCC
Organism: Turdus rufiventris; assembly: GCA_013186435.1. Lineage (NCBI taxonomy): Eukaryota > Metazoa > Chordata > Aves > Passeriformes > Turdidae > Turdus > Turdus rufiventris. The sequence goes on along the minus strand of PYHW01009542.1, from coordinate 3,976,421 downwards.
AACCATCAGAATCTAAAATAGTGCCAAAGAGAGGTGTATAGCTATGATGTGATCTGTGGATCCAGGATATCCAAGCTTTTGCAGGTTTGCTGCCGCACTGCACCACTAGCAAGAGCTGTGGATTGGACCACTCTGTAGTGAACTATGTACTTCTGATTTCCCAAAAATGACCCGACAGTGATGCTGGTACTGAAACAACTGATGTCTGGTTCTGCTTGGCCAGGAGTGGGACATTACTGTTAAACTGTGGATGAAATGTAAATATTATCACTGTGTCTAGTGGAGCTGTGATGCAGCTGTGCAGTACTCTTCAGACAAGCAATCTACTGAGAGCAGTTTTTTGCTGTTTGGCCCTTGGGAATTTTCAGGGTTGTGCTGGCAGCATGGGGCTGTCTCTTAAGGTGGCATTCTGATTAAAAATGCTTCCAGAAATATAATGAATTCGACTGGGGAGTAAGTAATTCGTACTGATGCCTTTCCAGCCCCAAGAGTGGGAGATCCCCAAATGCCATGCCTTCTCCCTCCTGCAGAAAGGAAGAGTTCCCACAAAAGAAATGGGGTAAGAGTGCAGACTTGAAGGTAATCCTGGCTCAGATGGCAAGATTAAGGGCAATTCATTATTCACATTGAAATGATTTTTGAACAATGTTCTAAAAAGATTAGAAATTCCATGAGTTTATTTTTATCATATGTAAGCATATTCTTCCTCCTTCCTGAACATAAATGAACTGGCTTAATAGGACTCCTTTTCATTTAATAGAATTACCATTTATTTTGCATCTCCCCTGCTGCTTCCTATCACTGTTGAGTATTTATTAAGAACTAGTAAAATTCATGGATTTTTCTTGCTTGCCAGGTATAGAAAAATGCATAAAGTAGTTAAAGGGCAATCTTTTGTGTTTACTTGGCAGAGAAGGCTACAGCTATAACACACTATTAGATTGTATAAAGAAAAGTAGTAAAATTGTTGAAATGAAACAACAATTTTCCTATCTCATGACCCTATCTTGCAAAGGGCTGATGCTGCACTTTTCACAAAAAACCCTGGGATGATAAACAGGAAGACTGGCAGTTTCAGTTGCACAATACTACATTATGGGAAACACTCAGAACCAGAAAACACAATTTTTCAATCTGGTTCACTCTGGGGATAAGCCTAATATGTTTTCTCTGGAATACAGACTTTGCATTGCAAATTGAAGCCCCTAGTCAGAATGCTGTCCTTAATCTCCCTTATGCCCAACACCAATTTCTTTTAATCTTTTCCTCCCCCCTAATTCTTTTCTTCCCCCATTTTTCTTTTTTTCCCCACTTTCTCATGATTCCTCCAAGATATTTCACTTTCTCCAGGGACCTACTTGCTAAAACTCTGTCCTCCAGAAGAAAAATTAAAGGCCATACTTCTCAAAGAAATCTGCACGCTTAATTCTCATCAAAAAGATGTGGGCTCAGGTTAGTATGTTAGATACTTGCAAACTCAAAATGTATCTCAATTCCTTTGAAAAGGAATTATATTCATTATGCACAGAATATTCTCAGCTCATATTACTAGTAAACATTTCTTGCAAACCAATAACTTATTTTGATAATTTTGTTTCAATTTTATGAGCACATCTCAATTATAGTAACCAAATATCTACATAAAATCTTTACCACATAAAAAAATAAAATTAAAACATTTGATAATATGTAGGAGTCATTCAAACACTGAAAAATTTGCAGGCAGACCTTCAGAAATAATTAAGAATGCTTTATTCAGGTGTTAGTAATCTAAGTGAGGTGTAAATCACTTTTTCTTCAGTTTGGCTTTGTGCTGAGATTATACTCTCAGGTCGAGTCACTGGCTCCATAAAAAAGCTAACTTTGTTTCTCACAAAAATGTGAAAACTGCCAATTAGGAAAGTTAACACCTACATAGATTACTTGAAAGATTTCTCATTGCTTACAAAAATGATAATCTTTGCTGTGTGCACTGAGAGCATCTTCTAAAGAGAAAGGTGCTGGGTTCCTTACACTACCTGATTCCAGCAGAACTAAGGCTGCAAAAATGAACACAAAATACTTGAAGAAAGACATTATTGTAGCATTAAGAAATTATATCCTTCTGGCTCAGGAGAAAGCCTCCAAAATTACAAAAATAACCAAAGCAGAGTGGAAACTATCTAGTAATAGAACTTACGGCTCTACATTTTCTTTCATGTGTATATTTTATACTTATAAACAGGTAAACCAGCATTTTGTGTCACTTTGCATCCATAATACAGGATTATTTAAAGATTGCTGGATGTATTCTTGGCCTGGGTGTTTGTTTTTCTGTGCATGTGAAGGGCCTTGAGGGAAAGCCGTTGGGGAGCGGCTGAGGTCACTTGGTGTGTTCAGCCTGGAGGAGACTGAGGGGAGAGCTCATTGCAGTTACAGCTTCCTTGCAAGGGGAAAAGGAGGGGCAGGTTCTGATCTCTTCTCTCTCATGAACAGTGACAGGGAATGGCCTGAAGGTGATTCAGGGGAGGTTTAGGTTGCATACAGGAAAAGGTTTCTTGCCCAGAGGGTGGTTGGGCACTGGAACAGAACTAGCCTGACCAGTTTTATAATGATCACAAAAAAAAGGCATTGGAAAGAAAAAGGTACTGGAGGAAAATGAGGAGAGGAAGCTGTGGCATGAACCTAACTTCCTATCACTTGCACAGAATATATAGAAATATATTATGGGACGTATGGATCCCAGCCTACAACTTTCTGGAAGGGCAGAGTCTGAACACTGTGAACTTCTCAATTAGACTGAATCTATCTGACCATATTCAATCCTCTCACACTATGGATTATTTGATCTGGAGCAGCAGCTGAAATTGCCTCTCACAAGGTAAAAGGAAAAGGGTTCAGGTCACAGCTGGTGCTGTGCTTATGTTCCACCTTACTCTTCATCCTACTAAATAATTAGTGCCACAGGTGAGCTTAAGGACAGCAAATAAATTGTAGAATACTTAATCCATCCCCTGTCATTGAGACATTTCCACTTATTTTAAATGAATAATCACATTGAGGAATGCTACTGGAAGTAGGAAAGGGGGTGTGAAAAATGTTTTTTGGCAACTATAAAAGTGGAAAATTCATATAGAGACTTGAAAGCAAGGATTCTGAATTTGATATACTCATGGAATCCAACGAAGAAACTCAGAAGTGAGGCAATGGAAAAATGTGACAGCAACAGTTTGGCTCATCTGGAAGAATAAGTGGCAGAGGTCAATAAGCCATGTCCCAGAGAGGTGAGAGAAAATTATGCCACTGACAGTGCTAGAGGAGAGGGAAGCAGAGATGACTTCAAGGGCAGTCTTGAAAAATCAGTTCTGGAGGTGGTGAGTTTGATATGGAATGGCAGTCAATCCAAGGTAACACATCCAAGAGAAGGAGGCATGAGCCTTCAGGCATGCATATGTGGCAGAAGAAAAAGTAAATATGATAATTATTAATAAAGCCAAATGGATTAATCCACTCAGCAATAAGAAGAACACTTGAGGATGATGACAGGCACGGACCAGAAACTTGCACTACCATTCATAATTGGATATAACTTTAGTTCCCATTTATCAATACCTCATTTACCCAACGAGCAGGTTCATAGGCAGTTAACATAATGAGGAGCATCCTGGAAATTACAAAACAGAGTGGTGGATGTATGGCTCTGCAGGGGAGACACAGGCAAATAGTTGAAATGACCTTCACTGTCCCAAACACCATAAAAACCAGTCACTTCTCACTGTGTGAGTTTAGAAGCTGACGTTAAACTTTCATGCAGACAAAACATGACATCTGTACAGAAAATAAACGTGGAAGCACACCTGACCGTGACAAAACCTTGATGCTAAAGCTACTGCTTTCCTCATTTTGTCAGCACTAATTCTTTGAAACAGTGTCATTTTACCTGACTCCCGATTTCAACCAGGTGTTTAATAGCAAACAATTCACCACAGGATCTCTGATGAATATCACAGAGTCATTTGTAATGAAATAAAATAAAACTGCCAAAAGTTAAAAAAGCAAATGTGTAAAGCAAACCTTTGCCTTTGAAATTATCGAGTTTGGAAATGTCTCTTACACCAAAGCAGAGCAAAGCAGGAAAGCAAAGCAAACAAGGAGCCTGGAGAGACAAGAGAGGATGGAACCAGACCAAATGACAGATCACAAACCTGGGGAATCAAGTAATATGCAAATAGTAGTAATCAACAAGGATAACAGGAAAAGCTTGATCAAAGCTAAACTCTTCTGATAGAAATGACTCCTATGACATACTAGAAGTGCATTAGCACCCTGTAACCACAATAAAAGAGCCAAAGTAAGTAATTCATATCAAAGAGTAGCATGCAGAAAGAAATAATTCATTAAAAAGTAACATATGGTAAGCAGGTTCCACCTCTTGCCTACAATTAACTCAAGAAAGTGAGAAATGGTCTCACTGAGATGCATGACATTAAAACAAAAATTAAGGAGGAAAAAGCCCTCAAATCCAAATAACAACAACTGGGGAAAAATCCAAACCAGTAGTAAAGATTCTGCATAAAGATAGAAAACATTTGATGAACTGGACACATGCTGAAACATAGCAAGCCTCTCAGAACCATGGAACTAATCAAGACACATTTCCTAGAGATTCTCTATATTCCTCATCTTCTCTGGTAGTATATCCATCTGGTTCTTGTGAATCCTACCTCCATTATCTCTGATGTACCCTTTGTGGTATATCAAGTTCCATCCATGCTGCTAAGCCCATGGTCTTATGGGGATTCTGATCATCTTTTTCACAGCCCCGCAGTACCCTAGCAACCCCCTGACAACAGTCTCATTTCTTCACCTGCATTCCATGCCACTCAGCCTTCAATGACACCCTTCAGCATGTTCCACGTTTCTGGCATCCCCAATTAATAGGTTGTCCTTATCACTTTCACAGGCTTTATGCTTCATCAAGTCACAGAACTGCAGAGATTGGAAAGATTTCTGGATGTCTCCAGTATGACCCACCTTGCCCAAGCAGAGTCAAGAAGAGGTTGCTCATTAGGATTTGAGTAACTCCACAATCTCTCTGGCCTGCCTGTGTCCAGCCTTGCAGTAAAACACCTCTGCTTATTTTTCAGAGAAGTTTACCATGCAATACCTTTCTTCAGTGACCCCAATATATTCCCCAGTATGGCCATCTCTAAGCCATACCACATTCATCTGCTGAAAGTACCTTTAACATTGAATCTGTGTATCTTGCACCTACACACAGATTTTGTCATCTCCCCTGTCTTCTATCAAATGTGCTTTGCTTGCTGGTCAGGCAGAGGCTGTGCCCCTGGTCAGGATGTGATTGGCCATGTGCATGAACAGCTGGCAGCCTTTTGGCTGCTAGGCAAACCAAATATAACCATCAGGGCTGAACACCCTCTGTTTACCCTTGGTAATTGTCTTAATATCTTAATAAGCTCCTTTCCTCTATACAATCATCACTTGAGATCTCTCTGACAATACAATTTTTCCTTCACTTGTCTCAAAACAGCAATGGCTTCAAAAACTTTTGACAGGTGCTAACAGCGAGAGCCCAAACTTTAAAAAAGGTGCTTATAATTTCCTATGCTTTTAATTTAGACTCTGAAGATACTTTTATGTGTCAAAAGGTGGGAGGAATTAGGCCTACAAATAACATAAGCATCTAGCCATAGACTGCATTGCAAATAAAGAGATGAGACTGGTTATGGCAGTATGACCCAAAGAAACATTTCAGATACATTCATGATGGATATTATTACCACCCCTCTTCAGTCAGGGAAAATACTTGAGACCCAATAATAAGATAATTTCTGAAAAAAATCAGCATACTTCAAAAATCTTTAACTACACAAAGTATTCCATAAAAATCACAGGTACTATGGTTCCTGGGTATTGGTCTTTTTAACAAAGCTTTCAGGGAGCAAGAGAAGAGTTGAGCAGAAGAAAAAGTGGCATAATGCCAAATTCACATGATAAATCAGTGAACAGCAAGCACTGGGCACACCTTAAGCTCAGAGACCATTTTTCTTTCTTCCAAGAATTCTGAAGAACAAGATTCATATAAAAATAGCTTGTAATAAAAAACAGATTGCCTGGGGAAAAGAGGAAAACTGTACTAAAATAGCATCTGAATCTGTGAATGGAATGAACTAATTTAATAACACTGAAAAATATTGCAGAGACCAACTTCCAGCTGAGACAGGTTTAGTAAAGCACCTCCTGGCTTAGTATTTTGGCTCACCTGGTGGAAATGCACAGAGGGTCTCAGATGGAAGCTCAGCTGTGCTAATGTGCAGGACATACATTGGAAGTCCAAATACCAGATGGGGGATTTTGCTAACTGCTTAAATCAGCTCTCGTGGCAGGCCACCAGTTGGCAAGCACAGGACCATTTCAGGCTTGTATTATGCTAAAAAGCACAATAGTGGTGAGGGGAAACGAGCATGAAAACAAAGGTAATCCTATTCTCAAGCAAGCACAGAGGTGGTTGCTTTCTGTGCAATTGTGGGAGTCTTGCCATTGAAGTCTGGAATGCAATGATTCTCGTGTTAAACGACAATGTGGATAAAAAAATACTATGTACATGCTACATGTACACACATATATGCTGACGTCTTGAGCCCTTTGTAACCAATGAAACAGGAATGATGAACATCAGTGCCTGAGGCTACGGTGGCATGTGGATTGCAGGTGATTCCCGATCAATTGGAGCATCAAACTCCAGATTTTTAGAACTATCTAGGGACATCTATCTCATTTGCAACTTTTTGCTAAACAGAGACCACTTGTATTCTTTCAACCAAGTTAATTTTTCAGGGAAAGGAAAGGACTTTAATTTTTAAATTGAAAAGTTTTTATGCTCCTCTGAGATGGATGAAACCATTAGCCTGTGGTAAAGAATACATAACCTGGGTAAATTTGAGACAGAAACCAGCCATTCTCTATAAATTACAGAAGAAAGGTATTCATGACTAGTGTGTCAACACAAGATCTCAAAAGAAAACTCTCTGTTTAAGAGAAATTAATAACTTTTGCTGATAACTAGTTTTGATTTGTGAGCCAAAAGGATATAATCATGAGGATAAGAGGCAAATAATCCTCAAGCGGAACAATTTAATTCCTATCAATTGTGACATAATAACAGAACAGTCTTCTAAAGCTCTGGAGATGCTTAACCTTTCTCTTTATTAAGTAAAGATAATCTGCAATTACACTGCTTAATTATTTGCAAAGATTCTCAATATTTTCTGTCTCTGTAAAAATTGCTTTACTAAATTGGTTTGTTTTTAGCATGGTTATTTTTCAACCCTCAAAAGTAAGTAATTTCATTTCCTCGTTCTTATGGGGTATTGAGCACTTTGTTTTTTTCCCCTTGTCTCATAATACTGAGCACGATTTTGTAGCCTGGGTTGGATCCCCATCATAGCCATATGCAGTGTTTTTATGCTGGGGTGATGTTTGAGTTTGTCTTTCCACCCAGCAAGCCACTTTGCAGAGGACAAACGCCACACCTCTGCATTTTTTGTTCGAACAGCCATGGACCTGTCTCCTGCACAAGGGTCAATGCAAGGAGCTTCCAATTCCTTGTGCTGAGGACTTTACATTTTTAAGATTTATTTTTTTGCTAAATTTTGAGGTTTCCCTTTGTTAATGCACAAACTTTCCCTTGTTTTAGTACAGTTATTTTTATTTTCAGCTACAAGTCAAATGCATAATAATAAAAAAAATCCTCTGTGTGATACATGTGTTTCCAAGAGAGGCAAGAAATGAATTGTAATGTCTAGAGTATTTGCATTTCTTCTTCCACTAGAGAGGGGAAGGAGTATAATCTCAGCGTTATCCAGATTTATACTTCATGGAAATGTATGTAAAAGAACATAAATACTATTGCTGCAATTTCATATCACATTTCATGTGGGGTTTTTTTTGCTTTTTCTTACTAGTGCTTCCCAGTTTCATCTGCTTACTGCTTTCCTCATGAAAGAAATGTGCATGTTGATATCAAATATTATATCAAATACACCTGTGAACATGTATTCCCATTTCCAGGATTTTAGAAAATAAAGAGCTGTTTCCAAGCTTCTGCTTTTCTATGGAGAGAAGATATAAACAGCTTTGGTTAATATCTTTAAAAGTGCTGAGAGACATAAAAACATAAGCTGCCTTCCTGCTTCATTCATACATTAAAAAGGGGTTGGAAGATACTTAGAAACAGAAGAAAATGGAATTAGAAGAATAGTGTTGTTTGTTGAAGTAACTAGAAAAGTCCTAGGCTTTGGAGATGGTAATAATACTGGAATTTATGTAACTAGCCAAATTGCCATAGTCTGCAGCTGGGGAAAGGATTCTGGAAAAAAATTAAGGGCTGTGTATGTTTTTTACATATAATGGCAGTTTCTTTCCTAATATTGCTGTTGTAGTAGAAACCATATTTCATGTTAATATTACTTAATATGTTATTCATTGCCCTGGGCTCTAGAAACGAGCGGTGAATTAGGTCATGGTGAATAAATGCCTATCAGTGTCCATCAAATGACATTCCTCATCTCTTTCCCCTTTTTTTTTGTTTCATGTGGTATCAAAATCTCATTCTCTTGTTTATCAGGCAGTACATGACAGGGTAAATCTTTCTGGGCGCGTCTATAAATAAATAGCTCCCATTACAGCTAGCGTCAACCTCAATACAAATGGCAAGACTGATGTAAATCCTTCTCATTTTGATGAGGTATGTGCTGCATTTGGTCAAATGAGCACATTTTAAATGACCCTGAACTAATTACCTCTCAATGATATGGCATGAGGCCAAGCCAAGGTCCAGCACAAGCTGCTAGAGCTGAGGGGTCTCCATGCTGTACCCAGTCCACCTGTCCCTCTCCTTGCCTACAGCCTTTCCAGGACTGATCTTAGCAAATGCTGGCATATGAGCAATGACTTCTGAAGCTGCTCATCAGCAACTCATAGTTACCCAATCCTTTTTTTTTTTTTTTTTTTTTTATATTACCCCATTTTCTTTTTATCTCATGTTCTGCACCTCAGACAGTTGTTGATACATTGCTATTTTGATATACACTGACATATAGCTCCTGAAGTGCTACATAAGTGATTCAGGCTGCTGCAACAGTTAATTTATAGCCTGCACACACAGCCTTAGCTTGCAGTGATGCCTAGACTAGGTAAAAGTGACACCCTCCATCCTGCAAGAGGCAGCTCCTCATACCTCAGCGTTACTGGATAATGGAAGTGTAGCAATCTACCTCATCCTGATGTGATCAGACCATTGAAATTACTGGGAGAAGTAAAATTACTGACCTGCATCTAGCAATGCACAAGTGTTATATGGCTTTATTCGCCACTGACCTCGGTCCCAGGCTCACCACTGGCCCCTAGGATGCTGAGCTGTATTCAGTGAGAGCCCAGCACTGACCACCAGAATTAACACTCACCAGGCACTGCCGAAGAAAGAGTGAGTGGAGGTCTCTCTGTAGAAAGTTTTCTGGGAAAACATAGATACATTCTTGCAACCTGAATTAAAGAAAAAAAATGGGCTTTTTTTTCTGTGTGATAATTCCAGTCAGCTGATAAGAGGATACTGTCCTTTTGTCACCTAGTTGGAACAACAGCTAATTTTGGCTATATAGTTTCCTATTAAGGAAAAATTCACTTAAAATACCTAGTTAGAGACCTGTTACTATTTTAGGGGAATGCCATAAAAGCCTCCACCTTGTCCCTTCTATTTATGCATTTATACTGCTTTAGTTAAGACTGTGGCAGCAATGCTGTCAGAGATCCTGTATTTTCAAGAGACCATGGGATATTTTTTAACATTGAAATGTGGTCATAAAAATGTGCTTTGGGCTGCAAGCTGTATTGCAAGATTTGAGCCAGTAAGCAGAGCCATTTTACCAAAGAAAGCCTTCCCATCTCAAATAGAAGGATTTTCTGGAATTCTACATGCGCAAAGAAGGAACATACCTTAGTGAGAGGATAAAATTTTGCTGGACTACCTTTCAACAAGAATTCTTAGCAGTGCAGGGAAGAGAGAGGA
>PYHW01009542.1:3944097-3966117 GCA_013186435.1 Turdus rufiventris | reverse complement strand
GAAAGGGGCAAATGGTCGTGGAAGTTGAGCTGAAACAAGGAGAGATGGGAAGACAACATGAGTAAGCTCATGTAAGGTCAACAAAGAGCATTAAACCATTTGTGGCTACTTTCACTGGGAAATAAAATGTCCTTTACTGTCGATGGATAACTTCTAGAAGACACCCAATGTATGAACGCTGACTTTACATATTTAGTTCATGTACCTCACCTCTTCAGGGTGGTCTTGTATAGAGGAACCCTAGTGAAAACAGCTACTGATTCTTGTCAGTTAAACTGGATTTCTGCAGATAACATCTGTCAAACTGACATTTTTTAATTTAAATTGTACTCGGATGAAGAATCAACCTTTCTAAGTTTCCACAGAATTTTAAAGAAGGACTGATCCAGACTTCAGATCTTGGTCTCCAAAAAGAGAGGGTGTTATTTTGGGTGAATGAGAAGGACTCCCAGTGTCAGTGTAAGAATGATTGGAAGTAACAGATTATACACTTAAATATTGTGGTTGATAATGTTACCAGGTAAATACAGAAAATGGACAAAGCTGGAATTTTGTACTGATAAAAAGCAAGATAAATGTTCAATGAATAGGAAAAATGTACTTTCTCATCCAGTTAGTAAACTAGGCTTGTTCAGAATTTGCATACACTGGACAAGACTCAAGGCAGCTTTGGAGAAAGAAGTTTAAGTTTTGACTAAAATAGGCTAAAATATTTGGATGCTTTTAAACAATTCTCTCTTTCTTCAATATAGGCAATTGCAGCTTCAGGGTGATATGCACAAGCATGACACCCAAGTCACACCTGAAAATATAGTTACGCTTCAAGTCCATCTTCTGTCTGAACAAGGTTGGACTACACTGATAACACCCTGCAAGGCTGCAGTGGCCCAAGGTCAAAACAGGACAAAGAATAAGTGGCAAGGTCAGCCATGAAGCACAGTGGTAAATGAAGGGTTGGTTGTTTTAGGGCTCATGTTTGCTCACCACCAATATATTGAACTTTCTAATGAGCCATGCCGCATAACCACAAGAAGTCTCTTTTTTATTGTGAAAGGGATGCTGGAGATAGTTACATGTTTATTTACAATAATTTATGCTGGTGTGTGGCACCTCAGTAATCTTTTCTATACAGTATCTGAGGGTCTGAACAACTTTGTACTGTCCTTGGAATTATCTAGCATGCACCAAAAATCCAATGGGATGGTGATTAAAGCTGGGGTAGCTCCAGATGACAAATACATTACAGATAAATTGGTATTACTGATCATTGTTTAAAACCACTGGACACTAGATTTGGCAGACTGATTTGACTGTGTTCTTTTGTCTTTTCCCATGGATAATTTTTTATCTTGTCTTGCTTCAAAAGCTAACTCGCTTCCTTTGAAGGACATTAAGCTTGACATGGTTCAAGCTAAGCTTCTTGAACTTAAATCCAGCATGGATATCCCCTGACTGAATCAGCTTTAACTTGAATTGTGTGTATCTAATATTTCACACCGTTTCAATTATACTACAGAGCAGCCGAGGACTATGTGAATTCTAGTGCTAAATTTAATCAAGTGCTCCTCCAAAGTGGAAGAAAATATATCTTTGGAATTAATGGAAAGAGACAAATAAAATCAGTCTCTGGGATCTTGGTTCTGTTCACTCTGCAACTGATATCCCAGAGAAAAGACCTTCACTAGCAACTGAAGCCTGAAGTCCGATGTGAGAACTTAAAACTGAGAGGTATGAAACCCATGAAGAATGGTACACTTCATCTGGACTGTAGAATCAACAAGAATTTAATAAGTTAATCAGATCATCATCATTTGAGTGCACATAAATTTGAATTGTTTCCCCATTATGAAGTGGTTGTCTGTAAATTATTGCCAAGAAAGCCATTTTCAAATTAATGCTTGAGCTATTAGAAAATACAGAGGGCATTTTCATTAATTGGAAGCAGCTTTTCTTCCGCTCTCTCTATCATTACCTTTGTTGCCCAGAATCAGTTTAGTGCTCAAATTTATTGATGTGTATGATTCAGTGGCATTATTTGTTTAGAATTTGTCCTATACCTGATGGAATAAACTCATTAAGTGTAAATGAATAGTTATGTAGTCATCAACTAAAATGAGTCACTGCAGTTCTCTGAAGTTATTACAGTGCCTTTGAACACAGCTGGAAAGAAAGTCTCTGTGAAGGTTACAGCTTCCCTCTCAGAGGTAACCACATTAATTTTCATCCCTTCTTTGGTATGGCTTCTTGTTTACAGAAAGCAAGAATCATTCTTCAGCAGGAGACTGTGGGTTCTTCTTTTATCCACGAATGTATCAAACCAGCCTGTGAACAGTTTCACACTGCATTTGTTTCACAATATATAAAAGCTGGGATTCAGAAAGGAGAACACTGTTTAGTAAAATAGTTGCTTTAAAATAGCCACTTTTTGGAGTTAAGGACAATGTACATCTCCTACAGCTGACAAATATTCTGCTACTGAAGGCTGAAAGAAGACGAGGGCTTGAAGACTGCAGAGCTCACTGTGTAGGTTGTGTGTTTCAGTAAAACTGTTCACAAGAGCAGGAATTCCTGATTTCACGTTACAAGTCCTGCAAGGTAATGTACCATAAAAAATAAAGTTTAGCTTGCACACGCACCTCTCTTTTTGAGAAATAAGTGTCTCCACAAGCTTTGCCTACTTGTTTGTATGCTTGATAATATCGGTAAAGTGAACTCTGTTTTGTTGTTACTCACACCATCCTGGTGCTTATTTTGATGTCCAGTATGGGACTTGTGTAAACAGTAAGGCAGTACAGCTGAAGGGAACAGACAAAGGATTCCTACCCACTTTTTACAGGCAACTGGAGTATCTCACTGCACCAGAGGTGTATATCTATAAAGTGATACAACCCTTTTCACAGTCAAAATGCATCACACTCTGTTTATCTTAAGCCTTTTGAAAATCCTATTGCTCGAGAGCTGTTTCACTGAGAATGCTGTAAGAACCATAAGGAAAAAAATCCCACTAAAACTGACAGCATGAAATAATCTTTCTCACAGCCACAAACAGCTCAGTTACTTGAGTTTCTCATCAAAACAGTCCTAATGCATTTTGTAAGGATGTTGTCTATGTTTCTTCTCCCTGCTTGCTCAAAAACTGTGTTTATTGTCATGCGGCTAGAGACACATATGAGGGGATTATCACCTGTTTATGGCATTTTTAATATTGCCCCTAGGCCTGGGCATTCCAAAATACTTTGGGCTCCCTCCACCTGTTTTTGCAATGCTGGTGGAGCGCAGGTATGGTCGGTCACAAGAGTGTTAACACAAGATTGGAGACAAGACCCATTGAATTCAGCAGGTTTTTTTTCAGGTTATGACGATTTCAGATAATGTCTGAAATGGTCATGTCTGTTGTGATTATTTCACTTCAGACAACAGGAACTAGTTATAATAAATTTTCTTATTTTTCTTATTTTTCCACCCTGGTGCAGGTGTATAATTAGACTTGGGGAGACATATGAAATTCAACCAATGAAACATTTGATACAGCACACGTAAAATTTTCTTCAATTAGGAATGCAGAATTGTATTACACAGCACATTAAAGGGCACATTAGCAGATATAAATCCTTCCATTGAATTAAGGCTGGTTAGTTTGCTTGTTAGGTCAATTTTTGTTACAGTCAATAAGTAGTTTTCTGGTTTTGAAAAGCACACAGGAAGTGACCCAGCTTCTCTACTTGTGGGTTCTACAAGTGGACTCATGTATCTTTTCTACCTGGACCACTGTGTGTGATATGGCACATGAAAGAGATAGAAAATGTTCTTTTAAACTGCACACTTAATTCCCAAGGAAAAAGAAAAGTTTAAACTTTTAAAATTCTAATGTATTTTAGATGTCTTTTACAAACTGTTCCAAATACAGAGCATCCATGCTGTAGGAATTCACCATTCCTGGAAGTAAGAAAATGAAAAGAACAGCTGAAAAGGTTTTTACAGGAGAAAGACAGCAATGTAAAATGAGTAACCTCAACTTGGTTGAAAAATATTGAGTTATTCCCCAAGAGATTTTCTCAGGGAAAGATATTTATGTAGAAAGGCAGCTCTTCAGTGCAGGAGAGCAAAGCAGGAGTCAGGAAATCAATGTAGAAGATACTGCTGGAGCAGAAGGGCTTATTGCTGTGTCTCCATCTGCAGCAGATTATCTTGTCATAAAGATTTGTTTGTAGCAAAGCTGCACCTCAGGTAAACTAACCTCCCAGAGCCTTTTTTTCCTGCACCAGTGTCACTGTGAGAGTACAGCAACAAAACCCACAAGATGCCACTGAGCTGTAGAGGTCAACTCTCTAACCCACATCGTACCTGGGACACATAACTGCTAACCTCCCACTCTGATTCCCTGTTGAACCTAAATCCAAGCATTTGAACTTTTCATGGGACAGAAGCTCAAAACCTGTCACATGATAGCATTGAGCCATGAGCCACCTGAGTTGATTACCTGTACTATTTTGATCCCTGAAGGGCAAGGAGAGCATCCTCTTTCTGAACTGGTCCTGAAAAATCTTCCCTCGTTTTTGGAGGTGTAATTACTTATTACAACTACTTCAAGACCCCAGATGAGATCACAGACCTTGTCAAAACGCTGTATAGCAGAATCTCTGAAGCACTCCCACCATATGAAGGCTCCACTGAAAGTTTTTCTGGTGCATTTCCTACAGCAGGGAAGCTCCTTACTCCCAGTCCGGGATCACCTGGGGATTGTCTCAGATATAGCAACACTCAGATATAGCAACACTGACACATACAGAGAATAAAAGCCAAGTTCTCTGAAGCCACAGGGATGGCCAAGAGTGATTTTGGCAGCCAGAACACTAGGTGATTCCCATTACACTACAGGGAAAAACTGAAACAGCTTTTTCCAAAGCCTGTTCCCCTTAAATGCTGATTCTATCTTGTAGACCTGAGTTAGATTTCTGAGACATAGACTTGCAGATCAGAGTCACCTTCTACCATCTGAGTTCTGCATGAAACAGTGCAGGTCTGATATTACAAAGCACAAGCTCTGGTCTGTAGGATTGGAGGAGGTTTCTGCTTTCTTTTCTAGTCCTTCTGCTCTTACATTGCCTTATTCAAGGGCAGCCAGAGACAGAGGTGCCCTACCGGTATCTATGAAAGAGTCATGATTCCTCTTGACATTTCCACTTATTTTAGCTTTGACAGTCCTCTGAGATTCCTCACATAGTTATGGAACACTGTAGTATTTGCTTTCTGAGCACTTCATTCTGTCAGGTTCGACTCTACTCACTGTACAAAGCATCTCAGTAATACTATCCCATTTTCTGACAACTTTTATGTTCATTTGCCTTTAAGCCAAGTCACTCAGAAAAGAGAAATGAAGAGCAAACTCTTATTTTCAGAAGGATCATGAGAGAGTTTTCATTTCCTGATTGAATGACTTCTGATCTTAAGCAGTAGAAAAGCCACAGCAAAACCATACTTTTTCTCATTCATCTCAGCTTGTAAAATAAGATCATTACAAGCTGCAACAGCTTAATCAAGCAGCCTTTGAAACACAAAGGCCTCTGACTCAAATGGAGTTAATGGAGGTGGGGATTTTTTTGTTTTACTGCTGCTCCCATAATATTAAAAGTCATTCACATTTCCAAAGAGTGCTTGCTGATGATTATAAGCAGCAAAGCGTTGGATCCAGTTATACCTGTGCTTCCATCTGTTGTTGCAGAAACCAATTCTATTATCATTACTTTCTTGTTAATTCCTACTGCTTGAACTCATTTAAGATACCTGTTCCTTTGCTCTCTTTTTCATTGACAGTGTCAGTGGAATAGCTGCTTTTGTATTCAAATGTCCTGAGCACAAAAATTGCCAGTTGAATTATGTCTCTGCTGGGTGTTGAGCTGGATAGAAAAAAACACATTCATTTTCTACAGATTGTAACCAACTTGTTTCTCTTGTTGTTGAGGCACATCATCTGACAGCAACTCCTGGTTTGGGAGGATGTTTTTATATTCACTATATGTCATTATTGAGCAATGTGCTAATGCATGGATACCTGGGAAAGGATCTTGTAATCAGCCAGTTTTTGCTTCACTTGCATATTCACAGTCAGAAATTGATTTGTTCCAACAATACAACACCCACTAGAAGACTGTGCTACGGTGTCTACTACTCAAGAAGATGCTTCCTCCTGTCCTACCATCTGAAGAATATTTTCATGCTACTTTTGGATATTTTTCATGTGGTATAGCGATGTTTCACATTAACTTATTGCCCGCAGCAGTACTGCATGACATTTGAAACTCAGAGATCTGTCTTTATGCATCATCAGTAAAACTCATGACCCCATTCTCTGAAAATACACTTTTTTTTTCTTTTTTCCAAGCTAAATTTCTGATGTCTCTTTAATTTTAATGCCTTTTATACCACCCCAGGATTTGTTTCCCTTACCATGTTTTTCCTCCTTTGTCCATTGTAGTTGGGCTTCATTATCTCCTCTCAGTGCTGCATGGCTGGAAGACGAGGTCCTCTGTTGTGTGCCCTTTCCTTTCTGTGTGGAGCTGGTTTCCAAAAGGACAGAGCAGAGTCCAGAGTCAGGCAGCAACAAATATAAATCTCACAGCAAATATAAATCTCCATTGGAGAAGGTAACTTAATGACACTTCTATTTGGTGAAGAGGTCCCATGTATGCGTTCAGCAACATTGCCCCCACCCCACACCTCATGGTAGATGAACATGGAATGGTGGAACTCACTGCCCATCATTGTGCTTCTGCCTGCTGCTGAGCAGGGCAGCTCAGCATCACCACTCTCTATCACATCAAACGATCAAAGAAGTAGAAAGCAAGCAGGCATAAGAAGAAAGATCATCAGTGCTTACCAACCCCTTCAAACTGAAATGCGCTCTACTGCTTTTACTTTCCCCTGACACTTTAATTAATGTCCTATGTCTACTAAAGCAGCTAGGCAATACAATGGGAGAAGAGAGCTGGTGGCCTGCTTTACTAGGTGAGAGAACTAGTGTTATATACCTGTTTATTTTTTGGACATGTTGATTTGCAGCACATGAATAGACAGGAGCTGTCAATACTTTAACATCTGGGAAACTGGAGTGAACTTTGCTATCTGGAATACCATAACTGAAGGCATTTATCCACTCTCGGCTATAATGGCAGGAGAATTTTATATGATCTCTCCTCTCTTTGCTTTCTTCAAAGCAAAGAAGAAAGTTGAAAGAAATGTGTGTGTGTGAGAGATTATATTAATGTGGCTAAAGCTTGTAACCAATTCATAGATGTGGTGATATGGTAGTTGCATTTGGGTGGAAGTGGTTGTAATGGTGAAGTTTTATGGATATTTGGTAAAACATTTTGAAGTAATAAAGCAAAAAGCTATTAATGACTTGTTCATTTAGTGCTATAATTGTAAACAGAGTAATGGCTATTACATTGGTGTTTTTATGTTTGCATTTGAAAGCAGATTTTCAATAGTAACAAAGCTGGAATCAGTCCAAGTCAGATCATACACACAGTTAAAAAGCTACATAGTAAAAGATAGAGATAAGACCTTTCATTACTGATGTGCAATAGAAAGTCCTAAGAAAAATGAAAAAATAATTTGATGTCTCTTCCAAGCTCCTTAATCCCCTTGTGGAGATTGTGCTTGTTTGACCTGATCTAACTAGGTTTAGCTCACTTTGTTGTTCCTGGGATGTATTACTCCAAATGCTAATGCCGGTATATTCACTTTATTTATACAGTCTGCACACAGTGGCAAGAATATCCATCTCTCGCATCCTATAGGTAATTTTGCTGTTTCTTATCCTCCTAGGTATGCATATGGTTTTCTGCTTTATTATTGTATGCTTGGACTTCACAAATAGTATGAGAAAAGCAATAAAATGAGTGCATTGAAATTTCACTATTAAGCCAATAAACATAGAATATGTAATGACTTTTTCCTTGCCTACAGCAGTGGTACCGTTTCAAACAATCAATAGGAAACACAAAAGAAAACTGTATTTAATCTCAGCTAGTCCTGGTCTTGTCTGCCTAAAGTCAATCATTCACTGTCCCAAAGGTACAGCACCGGACAGCACGTTCACCCTAACTAATGGAAAGGGTGCCCCTGACTTTTCCCTGGGATTTGCTGCTGAATCAGCAAAAGGTGGTTGACAGGCTGCTCCAGAAATGAGGAACTGTGAATGAGAGGTAAATCTGAACCTGTGACATAGTCCTGATGCTGCTCCTGATGTTGGATGCAAGGAGACAGTGGGTCTGTATGGAGTGGGTGCAGGGTGATCCAGCCTAGCTCTGAACTGTCCAGTACAATGCAGCTGGTGAAGAAAAAAAAAAAGCAACTGGTTGAGTTGGGGTTTGGCCTGACCATTTGCCAATATGATTCTCAAGGAGCTAAATTTGGATGGAAACTTTCAGATTTTGGACCATTTAGGCATGATGCTGAAATGAATCAAATGAGCAACAAGCACAAGGAAATGTAGGCATCCATAAGCTTGTAGAAATACCTAATTTTCATCTTTTTTTTTAACTTTTCCAAGGAGAAGATTCATATCTGCAATAATTCTGCACCTTTGGACTTCAAAATTACCAAGAGACAGAAAATGATTTTGCAGAGAAAAATCAAGAGTCAACTCTGTGTTTATAATACTTTTGATTATGAAATGGCACAGCACTCTACTGCATCCTGGAAGTAACCAAGACCAGAAAAAGTTTTAGAAAACTTTTTATGCACTGAGGATGAAGATGTTTTTAAAAATTTGCCATATACAGTTTCCTTATACTGGTATACATGTTTTGAGAGGCTTCACTCAGGCTATCAACCGTCTTAATAATGTTAATGACTATTAAAAATACAACACAGTTGCATTTATTGTATTTGGCCACACTGTAAATATGTACATCCCAGAAGGATGACAAGCAATTCAGTAAATTAATGGTGATTGGGTTCATTTTGAGGTGTTTGCTTTTTTTGAGATCATCATAATGCTGAGCAGCATTAGGTGTAATTCCCTGTGGAAAGTACGAGTTCCTTAGTACTCAATTTGTTTATCTGTTCCTAGTTGTAGACATTTAGTGAAAATAACAATAATAATAAACCAGCAATATGCTTTGCCACCCTGGTGAACATAAAAATTAATAATCTCAGAGTCTGTATTCAACCTGACACTGTGAGCAGTGCAAATACGGTACAAAGTCTATCTTTACATTTATTTGCAAATGTATATAGATATGCTTCATATAAATTAATCCTCTATTTCATTATAAGGAAGGAATTATGTCTGTGGTCAAAAGGGTGGGGTACAGTTAATCTGATTTAACACAGCATGGGAAAAATTAATTGAAAGTCAGAACTGCATAGTGTTTATTATAAAGTAATTTCACACCAGCTCAGGATTAGCATGGTAACAGGTGACAATAGGTCATTACTATGTTAATTGAAAGACAGCATGCTTTTATAAAAAAAGAAAAAAGATGGGAAAAAAAAGAAAAAAGGGATAGAGACGAAATGAAAAGGAAAAAAATATTAAAATGCAGTATTTTATCTAGGATTGGGCTGTAGTTCTATGGGACATGTTCTAGGGGAAGATAACTTCTGAAAAGAATTCATTGGCTTTTGGTGATAACCATGCATTGTTCACTGTGCCATGAAGCATGGCAGATGTTCATGCACATCTCCTGCATGAGTTAAGCCTTAACCTCTCTTTCCACAAGAACAGGCTGCATCTCCAAAGCAGGTGGCCTGACATTTTCAGCTTGCTGACACTGCTCACTGCCCAGGCACATAGAGGTGAAGGTGGGCATGAGGGAAGCAGAGCCCATCTATTTACCTGGCTTGCCCAAAGCCACTGGGAACTGTGAGATTTTGCAGCAGTGTTTAACAGAAAAAAATACTCTGGTTTTGTTACTTGACAAAAGGATTAATAAAATAAAAAGGCTTTCAAACCACCAATGGAAAATTGCCTGTCATTTCAATAGCACGTTGAAGCATGAAGCCAGGCAAGCTCATCCTTGCACTTGAGCTGCAATGCCATTATCCCAGCTCTGAGCGGGGGTGGGTGCCGCAGTGCTCAGCTGCTCTCCTATTGTGCAGCTTGACAGACACTGATGTGCAGGCATTTCCCATTACACGCTGCCACCTGAGTAAGCAGTCCAGAGCTGCCAGCTTCAGCCCGTCGAAAGAAATCGGGGACCAGTTTTTCCCCTTTTATTTGCATAATAGCAAAAGGTATTAAATCAATTTTTGGGGCAGGAAATCATTCTGAAGGTTCTTCAATTGACCGAATACAAAGGGTGTAATATGCACTTGTGCCTAGGTGAGCAAGACAGAAAAGAACTCTGTATTAATTGCAGTTGCTAAAAAAGGATCTTTCCTAATGGCATTTCATAATTTTGACAAGCATCTTTTCTGAAACTAAAACAGTACACCACTGTAATGAAGCTAGCTCTTGTTCAAAGTAAATGGAAATTCATAGGCATGGCTGGGACCTGAAAATGGGAAATTCTGATTTTATTTCCTGGAAGAAGAATTTAACCTCTTCAGATACCCTCATGCAGCCTGATAGATGAGCTGATGAGGAATGTGACCTTTCTGTTCACCTTGCTTCTGAAAAATTTGCAATTCAGTCTGACACAATCTGTTGTAATATGTTAATTTCAATGCAGTTCTGCCACAAACACTAAGAGTGATCCCTGAGACCTTTACATCCCAGAATACAATCCTTCCAGACTTCATTCTCACCTAAAAACATCCTGATTAAGGTGCCTACTTATCTAATAAAGGTCAAAAGAAAGGAAAGTGTAAATGTTCTTTGATTTCTTACTAAAAAGAAAAGAGCTCAGACAGAAGACAGTGGCCTTGCATTCATTGCACAGTACAGTGTAATGTCTGCTATGTTCAAGACAAAAAGAGTAATTCTGCTCCTGGTCAGGTCACACACCATCATCTGCAAACCTACACTACTGCAGAGCTAGAGTAATAATGCAATACAAGTACCCCTGCGGGTAGAAGACGTACTTGTGTCCTCCTCCTCAACCATACAAAAAAACCAATATAATAGAAATATTTGCTCAACCCCAACAGGAAAATCTCTTGGGATAATTAGGGGAAAACATGGCCTCAGGTCTGACTATGCCCAGGAGAATATTTTTTCCTGATGGTAAGAGAGAGTAGTAAAGTGGAAAAGTAAGTGATCAGGTTCACCTCTAGAAATACAATATTTTAAAAAATATATTAGGGCTGGTGGTATCTTATTTGGTCGTAGTATACTTATTGCTCAATAGAAGCATCCAGTTATTATTATTTTTTAATGGTTTGTCATGTCTTTGCATCTCAGTTACAGTAAGTAAAAACGCTGACTCAGGCATTTGCAATAGGCACTGCTGCTCTGATGTTATTCCTCCTCTACAGCCAAGATGAATTATACGCAACAGTGATGCTCCCTGCACCTTGAGGCCAAGCTGAGCCACCCACTGCCAGGATCTTCCTCTGGGGACTGCCAAAAAGTCACAACCAGCACATCCCCTCCCCTCAGGCTTGCTGTTGTGACGGTGGCTTTCTGGCAGCATGCAGGCAACATGGAATTGCTACAGGCAAGAGTAGAGCTGAGGGACTTTGAAGCAGCAGCAGTGGTGGTGTGGTTGTCTCAAAGTGCCACTGATTCCCTTTCAGACATGTTCTCCTTTTTGGTCTCCATTTGTTTAAAACAAAGCTACACAAAACAGAAATAAGAAGAAAATACCCAAACTGTCAAGCAAGGAAAACAGAGTGGCAAGAAGAGTGTGTTATAAATCTGTTGGCAAAACTGATGAGACAAAATAGAAAAAACCTGTGTATGAAGCTGCAGCAAATGTAATCTCAAAATGTTTCTAAAAGTAATTTTCTTCTATGCATTTGTTCTTGGCTGTCTCTGCTGTTTACTCTGCTGTTCTGTGATCTTTAGCAATAACAGTGCTATTTAAACTCTGGGCAGAAAGGTCTCTGTCTTCTCACCTTTCTGTACAGCTCAAGGATAGCTTACACAGCCATGTTATAGCTTTGCCCTTTCCAGATGAGGAATATGTTTATTTGGTTTCAGCTCATTAACTCTCTGAGGAATCTCTTCCAGCTTAGCTGTCTGCAAGGCCAGAATCTCCCATGTTCAGGATCAGGGCTTTTTTTCTCTTTAAATTTCTGAATGGGTGTCCCAATAGGCACAGACACTGCAAGGAAGCCCAATGAGCTGCAGGATGTACTTCATTGGAAATGAGCATCCTCTCTTGGGATAATGAAATTTTGTGTGTTGTGTTTGGTGCTCTGGGATTCATAAAGGTTATCAGTAAGGCATTTATAATAAAAGTTCTTCCTGCTTTTCCTGGCATGCATGGGAGAGATGGGAGTGTTATCGTTCTGACATTTCTGTCAGAAGTGGTATTTGAACCACTGGATGATTCCGACAAATGCCACTGCTGTCATCTGCTGCTCAGTTTTAATTATATCTGACTGAGTCTTTCAATGGCAGCAAGCAGAAAACTTAATTAGTTGGTTTAAAGGCTGATCTCCAGAGTTTGAAGAATTCAAACAGTTTTGCAGCATTTATGCATGGAAACTGCCATTTTCAGTCTGATGATGCAAGTCAGAAGAATTAATGATCCCACTCATAGGAAGGAAAAACAGAAAGTCTTGGAAGAATATACATCTATAAACCCCACCATTTTTGTATATGACATACCAGTGAGGCAACCTCGTGTCTAAGAAACTGCTGTGCTGGCTCACAGGTGGGTCTCAGACAAATGGTAGCAGAATGCAGGCGAAAGATTGGGTGCTCATGGGAACATACAGCAAATGAACATCTGTTACCTTAAACAAAATGTATATGTTTATTCTGCAGCAGACTGCAAGCACTGCACTATTTGGGAAGACTGAAAGTTGGCATTTTCTCATACAGCAGTGCACTGTTCAAACAAGCTGCTTGAAAGGAGATTGCATTAACAATTTATACTACCTCTGTGTTTGCTTCCACAGTGTTAATATGATTGTATTTCTCCATTACATCCTGGAAAAACAAGCATTAGTAAGATGCAATGTCAAACTGCTAATATGATGCAATTAGAAGTTACATGTCAGGTTGCCAGTGGGGAAAAACCCCAGCTATGGAAAATGCGTTGTTTTGTTCCAGAAACCCAGGGCAGGCACCCTCATGCAGATGTGGACTGATGGGCTTTGCTTGCTTGTGAGATCACATCCTCTGGAATGGTTCTGCCAGTGTCCTTTAGGATATTGCCAGATTTCATCTTTTGCAGGGAATGGACTGGATTTTATACATAAAATGTGTCAAGCGCTCTATGTGAGCTCCAGCCAGAAGGCAAAGCACTTGATGATTTCTACAGCCCACATGACTGATCAGCTCCCATTGTCCTTCCCTGCATTCAAAAGCTTTGTGCTTGCAATTTAATTGACCACAGTATCACAGAACCACTGAGGCTGGAATGCACATCTGGAGATCTCCCCATGCAACACCCTTCTCCAAGCAGGGTTGGTTAGAGTAGTTTGATGAGGAATGTGTGTGTTTAATTAAGTTTTTAATATCTCCAAGGCTGAAGACTCTCCAACATCTCTGGACATCCTGTGACAATGTTTGACCATACACATCAAAGAAAAGCTTTTTTTCTGTTTAATCAGGTTTTTCTGTATTTCAGTTTTTGTCACTGCTTTTTATTCTTTTGTAGATCCGTGCTGAGAGCATTCTGACTCCATTGTGTTTCTTCCCTCATCAAGTATTTATACACATTGATTAGATCTTCCTGAGACTTGTCTTCCCAGGCTCCCAGGCTGAATTGACAAAGCTGTCTCAGCCTGTCCTTTTTTGACAGGTGCTCCAGTCCCTTAATCATGTGTATGGGTCTTGACCCGGTCTAGCATGCCCATGTATGTTTTGTAGGGGGAACACAGGACTGGATATAGCACTCTCCACTGACATGGACAAGGCTCAGGCTCATCAGGCTTTTCAGCAAAGCTGTTATCTAAACAGATGGCCTCCAGCATGGACTGTTGCATGGGCTTTGTCCTTCCCAAGCTCAGAGCTTGGTATTTCCATTTATTGACCTTCAGGAGATGCCTGTTGGTTCATCTCTCTAACCTGTCCAGGTTGGCAGCACAAGCACCAGGTGTCAGTAAATCTTTGCAGTTTTGTATAGTTTAAACTTCCTGAGGGTGCACTCTGCCACATTGGCCAGGTCATGAATGAAGAGTTAAGCAGAGGGGGTGAGGGAAATGGCTAAGCAAAATTTATGGCTTTTGTCACTATATTTTTCCAAGCCACAAATCTAGTTGAGCTCACCCTGCTGATTGCTGCTCTGTTGAATGCCAATCCCCTGGACATACACAGGTCCATGAACCCATGTAGGTGTATGACTGGTGATGAAAAGTGTGCAGTCAATTTCATTGGTCTCCTTCTGCAAGCAGAGGCGACCTTTTGTCCATCTCTCTTCTGCACTATCAATTGGATAATGAAAATATCCTCCTGCTATGAGAGAAGCTTCTCCTCTCCTCTTTCATGGATTACTGTGTCCTGACCCATCAAGATGAGTATAAAAAAACACAATAACACACTTCCCTGTATCATTTTAGAGGTGTTTAGTTAAACTCCTCTTTTGCCTTGAACAGTACTTTTGCCAATAGGCATAAAGCAGTGTATTTATAGGATATATGATATGTTTTATTTATCTTTGACATTTAATATCTTAACATTTTCCAGCAAAAAACTGCTGCAGTTACAGTAGGTCCCACTGTGGCATGGTGAGGAGCTGCTGTGGATGTGAGTCTACAGCAGGGAGCTGTAAGCACTGTTGCTTCTGTACACAAACACAGCTTCCTGCAAACCGGTGCTTTGGTACTAAGCTATGCGTACCAATTATGTGGTAGAAGATACAATAAATCACCTTCTTTATCCTTAAGTGCTGATATTACCACTTCCATCTTACAGCTGCAGAACACTGCACCATGTTTATTCTTCATCATCACCATGAGGAAAAGAGACCATCACAGCACCTGCTACTTCTCCTCATCCTTCTTACTCCTCATGCCTGACCTTAGCGGTTCATGGAAGCTAAGCTAAGGTAAGCTGATTTTTTCATTAAAAGTTCTTGGGTCATGTTCATAAGGAGTTTCATATTTCAGCTCTGTTTAACTGCCATGTTCACTACTGTGCTGTGGCATCCTGCTGAAGGAGAGCATGTGGCTGCTGAGCAGCCCCACAGAAAGGGATCTGGGGCATGCTGTTTGGCAACAGGCTTGATGTAAGTCAGCAGAGTGCTCTGGCAGTCAGGAAGACAAACTCCTTCTTGGGATGTATCAAGCATAGCATCACCAGCTGGTCAAAAGAGGTGATTATCCCACTGTATTCAGCACTGGTGTGGCCTCACCTGGAGTGCTCTGTGCTGGACTCCACAATTCAAGAATAAGGTGCTCAATTGTATCCAGATGAGAGCAACAAAGCTGGTGAAAGGGCTGGAAGGAATGTACTATGAGGCATGGTTAAAGGCTTTGGGTTGGTCTAGTTTGGAGGAAAGGAGGTGTAGTGTGACTTACTTGCTCTCTACAGCATCCTGAGTAGAGGAGGTAGAGAGGGAGGTGGTGATCTCATCTCCCTGGATCCACTTATGGGACACGTGGGAATGGCGTAACACTGCACCAAGGGAAGGTTGAGACTGGACATCAGGGATCATTTATTTACTGAGAAGATGGTCAGACATTAGGCTTCCTAGAGATGTGGTTCATGCCTCAATCATTTGAACAATGCCCTAACTTTTGGTCAGCTCTGAATTGGTCGGACAGCTGGACTAGATGACGGCTGTAGGTCCCTTCCAAATGATATCTCCTCTCCCCATCTCCTCAAGGCCTCACATGCTTTGCTGGCTTTTTAAATAAACCTCCCTCTAGGCAAGCAACAGCATTCCCTCTCTCTCAAGGAAGTACAGCTGGAATTCATTGAGATTAACCATGACAAATCCACATTTTATTGGGCATTAGTGTTTTCAGAGAAACCGCAGAGTGAAATGGCCACATGGTCAAAGTGTCATGCTGAGGCTCCCAGGATGCAATCACCTCCTTTCCTTCCAAAAACATTCGGGTAAATGTCAGTATCCTCTTTTTGCAGAAGCCTCTTATAGCCCATCCCTTTGATCAATGGTGGCTGCAGTGTTTGCCAGTGCGAACTCAGCATTTTGACTCAGCTGTCATTCTTCATCATCCAGCTAACACTGTGATTTCTGTATTATAGACCCATTATTTGACACTGAAGATACCTGGTTAATACATTAGCTAGAGGAATACTGAGAATAGTATGCTGCCTTTAGCAGGGAATATTGGATGCTTTTGTCTTTGAAAAGTCCCACTGGTCTTTGTGAATGGCTGTAAATTGCTTACTGGAACTAAAATGACACTTTTTGTCCAATTCTTTCTTGATTTTACCCACGAGGTACATAGAACCAGTTGATTAAATCACTTGGTGCTTTTCTCTGTCTAAGACAGACACATGAGCCTCTCAGCATATGCATTTAGGATTCTTTCACAACAGGTGAAAGAGCAGCATTTCATACACAGGCACCTGTTTTGTATCCTTTCTTTTGAAAGGTATTAACTCACATACTTTAAGACAGACTGTTTTTACTTTGCTAGAGCTATCTAAAAGTTAGAGGTTCAGCTTGAATTAGTTGGACAAATGTCCCCCAAAGGACATCCTTCCTAAAGAAAGAAATCAGCTGTGCAGTTAAAGCAAAAATTTTCAATTTTTTTTTTCCTTAGTACATTTTCTCCCTTTTAATTTTGCAGGACAGGCAAATTCTAAGGAACATCTTGGTTTTACAAAATCCAGAGATTATGATAGTGCAAAAACATGACAAAAGAAAAGAATAATGCTGACTTTTTTATCTCACTCCCAAACCTCCCAGTAAGCATGCATTTGTTTGGTAGTGGGAGCAACTTTGGATCCACTTCCATTCCTCAGACAATGGGAGTGCAAAACCTGCAGTGGATGCTAATCCTTTTCACACCAGTAGAAATGGTTAGGCATTCAAATTTGCACTGAAAATTGAGATGAGGTAAAAGATGAGACATTCTGTAAATATAAACCCTTTAAAATAAAATAATACAGATGACATAAAAGTGTAAAAATGAATGTACTGACATGAATAATTCACTAACTATTGAATGGTATAAGTCACCAACTAATGTGTATTATGTGCCATTTAATAGTGGATGTATCTGAAGAAATATGGAAATTGGAATACTTTAATAACTTTATATATGAAAGATGATGAGACTGCCTAAATGATTAAGAGGAAGATATGTTATAATGAACTAGAGCCACTCGAGTGTAAGGTAATTTTAATTCAAATCTCCATCTGCTTATGTATAATTAAGACTCATTTAACAAGTTAATGCCTAACAGAGAGAACTGATAAGTTTGGTATTAAAGAGCTTAAGAGAAGTAAATTAAACTGTCGACTTTGAGAAGCTTTCGTTTGAATTCCCTCTACCAAACCAAAACACAATCTTCCAGGTGCATTTCTTTACTCTGACTACACAGCCAGGTCCCAAATTTGGGCAGAAAAAGGAGATGAAAATCATAATATCTTTGTTATATTTTCATTTTAGATATCATGTCAAGTCTGGAGTTTGACAGCATCTTTGCTTATATGAATATTTATACTGTTCAACCTTCTCCATATAGTGCCTATACAACATTAAGAAGATACTTTTCATTCCATCAGAGAAATTTACGCATTGCAGAAATTGCCAATGGGGTTAAATAACTTATGAAAATAAGAGGATTGCCTTTGATGTGCAAAGAAAGTAATATTTTCATCAGCGGTAAATTTTATGTGCTATTCACCCACTTAACTTTTCTTTCAGTCTTTCTCCAAATATCTTTCCTGTAAGGTCCAGTAGTCAAAACAGTGGCTTCAACCTTTTCATCTCTCATCATGCAATTTTAATTTTCATCTTTTGACTTCTTCTCCACTGTCAAGATGAGAGTTTCCTGTATTCACTTCATGCTTAAAATTCTCTGTGCTTTCAAGTTTTTTTGTCACTGCAGCCAGACATCAGCTTTCATTCGCTCCTAGTGCTGTGGAATAAGTTAGATACTTTTGGGAATGTGTTGGAAGAACAAATACCACAGTATGTCTAATGCTTATTCCAGTGCAGATGCTCATAAGTGATGACAAAGTATTAAAGCTATGGGGTTTGATGACAAACATCTGATCTCAATAAACACCTAACATAGACACTGCACTAATTGAAATTCACTGTTTTGTTCCTAGGCCAAAACAGACTTTAGCATCATTCTGGTTTAGTATCAAAGTGCAGAAAAAATAGGGACTAAATTGTTTAAAATCTATCAAAGAGTAGAGCCAATGTCCTACTTCTCAAATTGAGTTTTGGGCAATGGAGGTCCTTAAAATTCAACTGTAAGTGAAATATATTTTTACGTTATATATCCACAGATTAATACAATTTACTGTTTGCAACAAGTCTCTTAATTAGAAAGCCTTTGGGTTAATATGCATTTTTGTGCATATGTCTCACAAATAAGAGAGCATATGCTTTAAAAGGTTTTCCTTTCCTCCAGCTTTTAAAAATGCACTCTGTACTGAGCCATCACCAAAGACATTTGCAGCACTTCAGCGGAATGAACTTCAAGTGGCATAGGAAATGTGTCAAATGAACCAAACCACCTAAATTGACTACAGATGAGAATTTACAGTCAGACACAGGTCTCCATTTGTGTTGATAAGCTGATCTATGAGAAAAAAATATTGCTTATTTAATGAAGTCCCCCCTTCAACATTTATTACCTTTCAAGTCCAGACCTCTTGCTTCCAGAAGAAAGAGGAAATGAGGGAAGGGAAGGGAAGGGAAGGGAAGGGAAGGGAAACATTGCTGATGGCCCTTCCCTGGTACCTGAGTGTATCCCAGAAGACATTGTAATCTCCTGGATGACACTCAAATTACAGATTTTTGTATGCCAAAAGGACATCTTTGTTTTGGGACATCTTGTAAATTTACAGCAGCAAGAAGCTATCAGTAGGGAATATTGGCATTAGACAGACTAATCAGTGAGTAAGGGTTCAGTCCCTCCCCACGGTCTTGTACCTGTGAAAAGAAGCACATACATTTTACTTTACCTCTCGTATCAGTTGTAAGCAATATGCCTGTAGCTCAGCCCCACTACCCACTGCTCTCACAACCAGGGTGGTATATGAGTACACAAGACAATCCTTTCTTCCTTTGAACTCCATCTAAACAATCTTTACAATAGAGTAATTTCACTTCTTAACCTTGCAGCTATTGATATTCTGAACCTCTACACAAATGCCATTTTTTCCTGGCTCAGAACCAGATGAATTGGAAAGGGAAGACAAGATCCTTAATTGCCAGGAACAGGAAAAGCTGCACATTGCTGAAGGCTCTGACAGTGAGAGGTGGACCCTTCTGGAAGGACAGGAACCTGCTCACTCCTGAGAAGGGCCCAGGGACTAATATACCTGAGCTTGCTGCCTTGCTAGGTGCATCCCAAACCCCAGGTTGCACCTTGTCTCAGAGGTGTCATCCAAAACCACTCCGTCATTCATGTACTAGCTGAGATTGGAACAAGATTAACAACACCAGAATATCTGGGCAAAATTGTACAAGTCTTATAAATGCAGCCATTGCCATATAAGCATGTGGAATGCTCTTTAAACAAAGAAACATGTTTCAGAGCAAAGGTATTTAAAGATAATAAAACCTGCTCATGATCCCTCTGCAATACTCTTTCTCTTCCTCCAGGTATTAGCCGAGTGGCCTCTCTGAGAGTAACACCACCAGGCTTCTGACAGCTGCTCTGTGTTGCTGTAGACAAATGCCAGCTCCCACAACATTAATTTTATCCTCATTCCTGAAGGGCATTTAATACTCTGAAAAAAGAGTGGGTGCATAAAATGGATATTAATAGAGCACTTAGCACATACATATTTGTGATCAGCAGTTTAAAGATTAAGAACCTGCAGCAATTCCAGCTTTGAACCAGGAAATATTTTTGCATCAATGCCACATCATGGAAATAAAAGAGTGCTATTCTGTAATTTTCACCAAGAAATAGAGGTTGAAAATTAATGTTAGTTAAACAAAAACAAATAAATAAAGTCAAGCACCATGATAGCAATGAATAATTAAATCCCTTTGAGTACAGAAAGTCTAATGCTGAAGTTGTTGTATCATCACTTGTGAGGTCCTTGTGCTCTCTCACAGGGCAAAGTATCAAGCACAGACTAGATGTCATCTCTGATTGTTTGTATTCAATTCAAATAGTACTCCCAGTCTCTTTCTTAACAAAAATAAACCTGACGCAAGTTTAGTGTATTGTCATGATCATACCCTTCTCCTTTTAGGATACTTACATTGGGAGGATGATTCAGGGATCCCACAGATTTTAATCTTACTTATGGCGAGCAGTGCTCCTAAATTAGCTGGCAATACAGTTGTCAAGTGGCACAAGTCTTTTTACAAGGCCATTTCATTGGCTTCAAAGGAAAAATTACCCCCCACTGGTCTCAGCTGGGTACCAGTGCTGGGGGAAGGATGAGTGGGACATTAAGTCCCTTCCCAGCAGAGATGTGGCCATGGTAACACATCCATGCAGCTACTGACTTTTGCTCTTTATCTCAGAGCAATCCTGCTAAACAAGATCTGGTCTTGTTCCAGTTGGAAAGCAGTTTTACGTTCCTTCATATGAAAAAAGTTCTCAACAGACAAGTTTTTAAAGATTTATGACAACATAAAAAGCATTTTGTTCCTTCTCTTTTAATTTGCCTTGGTGCTAAAATATTATTTTCCTCAGTAAAAATTATGACATTTTGAAAAAAAATATGTGCAGAAATAAACCACATGTGGGATGCCAGCATTGGCTTTCACTGATACAAAACTGCTGGAATGAGAGAGTGCAGTGCTGAGTTCTGCCCTGAAGAGAAAGCAGCTGAGAGCAATGAACAGTAAAACACTCACCTGCCATTCAGCCCCTGTACACCATCACCCTCGGTGGCTTTGCAGCCCTGCTCTGGGCTGCATGGTTGTTTTCATGCTAGCAGGAATGATCACCAGGCAAAAAGGAATACTTCTTGCCAAAACTGCCCAGGGAAAAAGGAAAATGATACTTAATAGCCTCTGTTAAGAAAAAAGGAGAGAAAACTGTGGGCTGCTTGAAACTTCCCAGACTGAGGATTAGGTAGGGACATGATATTTCAGCTAGTGAAGAAGAAAGAAGGTGGCTGGGTTCTGGCAGGCATGTGCTGAGCTAGAAATCACATCACATCACATGTGCTACCAACAATATCTCTGTATCACCTCTTGGTTTTCTCTTTTGTCATACTAGATTTTGACAGATTCCCCCAGATTTGGACATATGTCCATTTACAGCCTTTTAGCATACTATAAATATTGTTTATTCTTTATTTGTTTCTCTAATTATTATCTATAGCTTAGCTCCTCTCCTCTGCTTGGACTCCCCACCCCACCACACTCCAGTTAGGACTTTTCTCAGTTAGACATGGATTTTCCTACTTTTATTTGTCAGTGATGAAATAATGATATTACATTTTCTGATGATTCACATTGTTCTCTGAATATGAGGTTCTCACTAGTTTGATGGGAGCTCTCAG
The DNA here is from genome assembly GCA_013186435.1 of Turdus rufiventris. NCBI lineage: Eukaryota > Metazoa > Chordata > Aves > Passeriformes > Turdidae > Turdus > Turdus rufiventris. Next base: position 3,944,425 of record PYHW01009542.1, on the reverse strand, counting down.
TCATGATTTAATAATGGCAGAAAATCAGTAAGTACTGTGTCTAAGGGAAAGATGTAACAGTAGCTGTTGTTTTGAGTTGATAGCAGCTGAACTCAGATTAGGAAAGAGACCTTTGTTTCCTGTTATTACTGGAATGCAATAAGAGAAACAGCCAAACCTCTGGGCTCTGATGTCTCCAGGAGAATGTGTATACCTTCCTAGATGACTTAGGTTGATCAAAGACAATTCCCAGGCTCACCTGGAGACACAACCTGGTATCAGCCCCTTGAAAGCAATACTGTGATCCTTTCTGGTCAGAGATTCCACACTTTAAAAAAATTATTTTAAA
>PYHW01009542.1:3921774-3944047 GCA_013186435.1 Turdus rufiventris | reverse complement strand
AATTTTCTGATTATCCAACTGTGAACTGTCAGTGGCATAATTTTCCTAAGCACTTGGAGAGCAGTGTTCTTACAGTATTTATATGCCTGGAGATGAAAAGAGCATTGCCAATGTCAACAAAAGCCAAAAGTGTTTAAAAAACAAATTAACGATTCCCAGATTTGGGTAGTTTGGAAATACCATAATGTGCCCTTATTCAACTTTATGCATATCTTCTGAGGCCTGATGCCAAGTGACTTCAGCACCCAATCCTGCTATGGAAAGCACTGCAATCAGTTAGGAACTTCTGTGAGTCAAGCACAAGGACAATGAAAATGGAGCTATTAGGCCAGGTCTTCAACCCAACTGACTTCCCAGGACCAGTCACGTCAGCTTGCTGCAGCAGCTCAGAAGATGCCCCAGAGGCAGCAGAGGTGCCTCTGCTGCATGGAGAGTCAGGGAGCCCCATCAAGCACCCAGACAGCAAGTTGCCATTGCTCCTGAGCTCCAGCCAGCTCCACTGAGGCTCTTTTAAATGACTTGGATGCTCCTCAACAATAATTTTACACCCTTAACTCAATTAGTTGCTTTTCATTCTGTTTTCCCTTAACTCATGTTCTATGAAAATGTCACTGCTAGTTTTTCTTGCATGAGATTTGGCTCAAAATTAGGCATACACTGTGTTCATGTTTTGTATGTGTAGAACAAATAGCAAGCTCAGCCAGGGAGAGGACTTGTGGCAGTTACCTAACATCTTACAACACCATAATACATCAATTAATAATTTAATTATCTAATAATAACAGGTAAGGAAAAGCCAGAAAGACCCACTCATTCTGTGTGTTCTGCAAAATTGAAAGCCAATTCATGAGAAATATCCTATGGAATTGTGTCCTTTGCTCTTGAAATCTCTGTATGCTGTAAATATTATGCACAGTGAAATGGCTTATATTAAAAAGCAAATTCTCAATCTAAATAAAACAATGCTTGGTTTTTGTTTGTTTGTTTGTTTTTTTCTTAAAGATAAGCAATAATTTATTTCTCTTTCATCTTCACAATTATCACATACTTCCCAGCTACAAGACCAATGCCACTACATAACACAGGAGAATTGCCCACCTACACTTTACTTGGACAAATACAATTACAATTTACAGATTAAATGTACTGTAAAATATGCAGTTGGAAAAATGTCATTCTTATCTATATGATGGGATGTCACATATGTTTTATGAACAGATTCAATCTAAGATGTAAAAATTCAAAACGTGTTAAGCCCAGGATACAGTATAAAGCATTTTGGTTTGGTATTGTATTGTTACTAAAGTAGAAAAAGCAAAATTAGAGAAATAAATCCAGATCTTAAGTTACAGGATATGCATTAGGTTAAGAATTTTTTTGCTTTACTTTTCTATTTTTTTCTACAAATGAATAATATGAATATATTGCAGGATAAAGAAAGACTGCCAGATAAAGAAGGTACTGTTATATGAAAAACAAATGAAAAATACCAGGTCATTTTGCTTACAAAAAGATCAAACTATAAACAGTCACAAAATATATAAAAATGCCACATTGAACGAGGCAATTGTACTCTACCTAAACTGGTAGTATACTCTCTGTTAGAAGTGGTGTTCATACAGTAGTTACTGATAAAAAGGCATTGTGCACTCTTGTGCCGTCTGGGGATTTAGCACCATGTGTCATCAGTTCTTGTATTGTCATCCAGTTATCCAAGATTTTCTTGTTTCTCTTTTTCATCATCTTTTTGTGACTCAGTTCAATAATGTTGATTTCCTTTTTGCCCTCGCTGCCACTCTGCGGACTTTCCTTAAGACACTCCAGCCTGCTCCTCATCATGAACTCCCGCCGCCTCCTCTGCTCCTTAGCGCGCACCAAATGCTGCTTCCGCTCTTCTTTGCTCCAGTAGCGACCCATCTTCATCTCACTCATCGTGTCATCATCCGTCGTCATCCCACTGCGCTCCTCTTTAATTTTTAAGGCACGTTCCTTCAGGATTCTGTCTCGAACTGGTCTCTTTGTGATGTATCTCGTCCCGTCACTCCTTATTTTCACTTTCCATTCCATCTTGGGCTCCGCACACTTCTGCGAGTCTTTGCACATGCTCACCAGGCTGAGCTGGCTTTGGGCATACTCCACAGCAGACTTCTGCTGGATCAGTTGCATATAGCTTTGATAATGCTTTGCATGAGCCGGTATGTTCCCGTACCTGTAAGAAGAACTGTGATATGGAGACAAATAGGGAATGTGCTCGCTGCTTTGCCTTTCCTGCTCTGTGAATTTGCTGCTTTCTGATGCCAGCACTACGTTCTCAGCAGCACTGTTCTGCTCAGTGGGTTTAGTTTTGGCTGAGGTTGTCTCCCTGCTGCTTTGTCCTGAGGATGACTGGTTGGCAACAATTGTGGTCCTCAGGTTTTTCCTGTTGGTTATGCTGATCACCCTCTGGAGAGAGTTATCAGGGGATCGCTCCACAGTCAGAGGAGTGCTCCTGCAGCTTTCAGCAGTGTTGTAGGCACTGGAGCTGTCTTTATCAGATTTCTCAGGGTGCTCCATGATGTCATCCAGTTTGCCTCTTTGTACATCTATGCTGGTGTTATAATTCCTGAAACTTTCATCATGTAAAGCCCAAATGTCTCCATACTGATCTCTCACCTTTTGGAGCCGGTGAGTTTGCATAATATTCTGGCATTCGAGTTCAATGTTCCTCAGTTCCTCATTAAGTAGCTGCAGCTCATGCTCCACTCCATCTTGCTCTCTTCTGTTGCACTCTATCATGCTGCTGGAGTAATAAAGATCATACTCCCCATGGTTTCGAATCTTGCACTTCAGTTCCAACAGCTGTCGAAACCTTTCACATTCCTCCTCTGGGTTCCCTATGAAATCAGATTCAATGTATTCCCCAGACACAAAGCTTTCATTGCACTGAAGCTCAACACTGCCTAATGTATCCTGGCTGTGGCCCAGATCCCGTTTGCTCTGCAGGGTAGCACTGTTCTTCTCCTCGGTTGCATTTTCCTGCTCTGAGCTCTCATCATTTCTGAGACTTTCATCTGTAGGTCCCACCCCACTGTCCTTCTCATGATTGTTGGATGATGAGGTTGCAGTGTCTGTAGTGCCATCTTCCTCTTCATGTTTCTTTGGCTACAAAAATGAGTAAACCAAAAGGATTAACAAATGCAGATCATATTATAGGAGAATATTTTCCACCTCTGTTTTGCTTAAACTGCTGGGATCTGATTTAAGCTGAATTAAAACAGATCACTAAATAACAGCCCTACTGCTCATAGCTTTTAAGCTTTTCTGGAGAGTCATGCTGTGGTTTCCATACTGAGCAATGTGAGTTACAGCACTAGCAACATAGCTTCCAAAGTCCAGAAAGAAATATCTCCCTGTCTAGCTAAGCCATCTCTTTGCAATGCTTAAAGATAATGATCACCAGATGGTGAGCTGTTTTTGATTCTGGATTATGGCCAGAAACTGGTGGAGCTGAAATCTTCTCAAACTTGAGAGAAAGCTTCAGAATTGGTATCACCTCAAACAGAGCAAGAAGCCAATGAAGCAGTGAGCAGCCAATGAAACAATGACTAGTACAACCCAACAGGGTGCAAAACGACTACTTTTTCTTTTTTTAAGCAGTGACCTTTTGTTTGCTCCATTACACCTTCCATGGCCTTCTCCTACACTTCTTGTGTTCAGCAGCCTTTTTCCGTAAAAAAAATTTCATTTCGGATTCTAGGATTTTTCTCAGAAGGACCTCATTCCATTTCATCCCTGTAAACTCTTTCTGAAAACTCATTTATTTCATTGTTAGAGTTTATGTTCCTTAAAAATAAAAACAGAAAAAAAAATCAGTATTAAGTGCAGAAGAACACTGAATGCTTTGCCATGGGTATGTCAAGCTTTTTGACTGCCGATTAGCACTCCACTCATTGTACCTCACCTATTTATATTCTCAACCTATTTATATTCCATTGAATGTGAGATAATACCTCTCTGAAGAGACAGACACTTTATTTTTCAAACCAGATAAGCAAAGAATCATGCAGAGTGCAATTTATATGACCAAGTACCTAACTACCCACAGTAACAACTAAACACCATGTCTCTTTTAGGAGGCATAAGTGCATAATTATGTATAATGACTGTAATAATCAGGAGAGAAAAAAGGTACAGTGCACCCAGTGAAAGAAAACAAACTTAAAGAGGTCACTGTTATAATTCCCTTCTTATCTACTTTGATAAACAGTAAAACAGGATGAAAATGTGTCTCCTATGTCATCCCTTCTCCTCTCTTCATGTGCACCTCATGATCACATACCCTTCATCTGGTTTCATTTCTTGAACTGCTAGGAAAAAATAATGGCCTAGTGTCAGAAAAACAAAAAGATACCCTCTACCCCCAAATCAGTGTAAGAGTTAAATAAAGCAAATATTGAAAGAAACATACCATCATGAGAACTCAGTGTCTGTGACAAAACAGTTAGAAATTTCTGAAAAGATGCCTTAGGAGATTTAGGTTTAATTTAGTATCCTAATTCACCTCCTTCAGGTGAGTGCTGCTACATATGCTATTCTGTTCCCTTCTCTCACCTGCTTTGGAGCTGCTGCAGCTTGTCTTGACCTCCTCAGCCCCCAAAACTTTCCGCAGAGAAGTGACTCCAACCTGGGCAGCTTACACTTCACCCCAGCCACTGAAATGTGCAATCCATATTTTTCACTGCTCTCGAAAATATTGAACTACCAACAGCAGGGAGAACAGCTCCACCAGACAACAGGAGGGCAGTGCAGCAGAACAGTCAGGAATCTGGGTGCCTATTCCAAAAACAGGGCTCCATTCACATGAACAAACAAGGAGGGTCAGGATCTGCTATTTGACACTGAGTGATAGAGCATAGCTTGCATCCATATGACTAAAACTCCAAAGAGGGTGATTTATCTGTTAGCACAGCTACACAGTTTACAGAAGCAGAGCTTTGTGATACTTCCTCTTATGTCTTCTGCATGGTACTACACCACCCAAAGCATATATTTGAGTACATCTGCAAAAAACCACTTAATGAGTCTACTTGTATGGTGTTGGAAAGCAACTTTATAGATGAGTTGCAACCGACACTTTCAGAACTGGTAGCTTTTGTTTTCCACACCACTTTTATCAATAATTTAAGCTTTGCTTCTTCAATTTGATTTATACTGAGTGAATATAATACACTGCCATCTACTTAAGTTACATTATCTGGAATTAACATGCACACACAAAGCAAAGCCCAAGTGGAAACCAGATAAGTGCAATTGATCTGATGAAATATTAGTGTTTATAGTACAGGCATCTGAATGTCAGACAGTGACTTTGGGTTCTTGCAGGAAAAAAAACAGATGCCTATATAATCAGATTCTTCTCAAACTAAGGCAGACATCCATATCACATTAAATTTATCCCCAGTATGTGGATACTTGTAATTAAGTGAATTAAGAAAATACTTGTAATACATATATTTATTTTACTGCTTGTTTTTGAGATATACTTTATTAAAAAATCAATTGTGACTTAACTTAGCCCCTGGCAATTTTGTCCTGGACATTTCATGCTTGCCAGAGCTCCTAAACACGTGCAAACTGAGCATTCTTTTACAGAATGAGATAATTTTAATTTTATTTTGAAAGATAACAAGCCTAATTCCATGTTACATCTCATCTGAAAACGAGAGAATCCACAATTTTCAGTGTGTTGTTTTTCCTGGTGTTATCTACTTCAAACAATGTGCTTGTTTTCAAACATACATTGTCAATCTCTTCTACAATTACTTCTGTTATGAAATACCAAAGGGCTCCTTAGGCCTCATCTTTGCAGCAAGAGCTCAGATAATGAGAAGTTAAACCCAGTGGTGTGTACAATCAAGCAATAAATGAACCTCAAAAGATTCTGCATTTCAGCTCCAGCAAGAATTCCTGCCTATAAAATGGCTAATCTTGCAGGAATTCAGGCACATTTCTATTATTTTACAATTTATGATATATACTGGGACTCAAAACCCAGACTGCTACTAAAGTCTGAATGCAGTATGATTCAGTTGAAGGCTCTAACAAGCACAGCTGGGCTCTCTGGTCAGTCTCTGATAGAGAGAGGGAGAGTGGTCACAGGGAGAGGAATCTCCAGTGACAGGCTAACCATGAGGTACTCAAACCATGAGGGAAATTTGGAATTGATTTCAGTGGTTCATTAAAAGGGAAAATGTTCTTCTGCAAACAATGTTGGTCTTTTAAAACAGGCTTCTCTCTATAAAAAAGGATTTTTCCCCAGATATTTTCTCTGTATTTCAGCTTTGAATGAACTAGGATAATTTTTTCTATCCAATTCTTTCTTTTTCTTAATAGGTTCTGGTATATTCCACAATACCAATACGAATTTCTGCATGGCAAATGTATGGTATTCTTCTGAAAATTATCTCTGCTGCACAATGAACCATGATGTTGTAAAGGGAAAGGAATACAATGAGTTATAAAAAATGGAGAATTACATCTTTCCTTGAGGCTTATTGGACTATTCTGTACAGAGAAGATACAATTCTTGACTGAATTCTACAGAGTAGGTCAAAAACATACAGAAAAGACACGAGTCTCTACTTGACTCTTCTATTACAAACTGTACCAATTTCTTTTGGTGACAGCTCACATTAAATGTTAAAAGGGAATTTTGTAAAATAGGTTGATATTTGGAAGGATATTCTGATAGAGAGTGTATTCATTCCTGCAGAGCTTGAGATTCATGTTTACAGATGATTATGAAGCCAGAGGACTAAGTTTTGCTCACAAAAATCAAGGCTGGTTTCCACAGCCAACCAGGGAGCTTGAAGATACTCGGATTGGCCACTGGCAGCTGCAATGAGAATGATTTCGTAGCTCCAATGGATGGTGTGATTCCCCTCAGGAAACTGCAAGATTTCCCAGCCTAACAAGGAGTAAAGAACCAGTTTTCTGACTTGACAAGTCACTACACAGAGTCTAGAGACAGCAGCTGTCACAAATTACTGACGCCCCATTACACACCAAGCTGCATTTGGTTGATTCGATTACTCATCAGAAGGGCAAAGAAATGTCTGGCTGTCCTAGAATTACTTCAAGCAATGCAATGTCAGATACTGACAGATCACAAGTGACCACAATTTTTTGCAGAGTAGTGTTCTTTACAGTAGTATAAAATCTCAATATAGCACAAAAAACAAACAAAAAAAATTCCAACGGGAAATAAACAATTTCAATGGCTTCTGTGAAAGCACATCACAGAATACGACTGCTAATTAACACTATCCACAACCCAAATTCAGTGAAAAAGCCAAAGCTTGACAAGAACTTTGCAGTGAAAAGTCACAATTTTGAAGTGATTTCAGAGGTCCCAACATGCAATGCAAGTGCCTAGTAGTTCATAAATAGATTTGTTCAAGAATTTCTACCAGAACTGGGGATTTGTGTGAAAATGTCACCATGCAAATAAAATTGTTTTGCAAAGAGCAAGTGGCTTTTCTGATAGGAAATATTTGGTATCCAAGATAAAATTTTGGTTAAAACATTTAACAAGATGCCATATATGAGCTGAAAGTAGCTGGCAGTGTAGCAGTTAGCACATTTAAGGTGAGAAATTGAGGCTTCATTCACTGCCTGGAAAGGAGTGTCACAACTAAAAGGCAGGTAAAATCCTGCTGCAAGGCTCTCTTCCCCCCGTCACAGTTATTCTAGTGTGTGTAAATAATCAAATGCTTATAAGATCAAATGTTTGTAATCTGATCTATCATATTTCAGATAATTGACTTAATTATTCTTTCAATGTCTCTGTCCCAACGAATATCTCATTGATATACAGGGAAGAGCGCTACTATGAGCTATCACCTACTCAATGACCCAGTGTCAAGCTGGAGGAGGGGTCAATCTGGAGAAAACAGACTAAATGCACATTCAGGCCCCCCAGTGTGGAGACCAAGCATTGAGGCATTTGAAGTCAAAGAAGCTTCCTGGTTTCCAGAAAAGAGAAGGCTCTCGTAGTCTTTCTCCCTCTCTTAAAAGAAAAAATGTCTCAGGCTCTCTGAGCAATTCAAAATGGGGAAAAAAAATTCTAAGTCACTAAGTTCTGTGGGTGGTAAACCAGTTTCTCTCCATCTGTGTACATCCAGAAGCCAGGAAAAGTTGAATTTTATTTCTTTGGCTCCACACAGGTGTGCATACTGGCAGATCATCTGATCCAGGAGCGAGTACTCACACCTTTCACAACACTGTACATCTGAGAAGACCCCTTGATGAAACTGTATGGAACATTAGCCTCAGTAACACAGCCTACAGAACATATGGGCAGGTAAAAGTCAGGATAGCAGCAAGCTGAGACTGTGTTAACAATAGCTTATTTGTCTCCATTAACAAAACAAATGCTGAGCTGTGCACTGTCGGTGTAAGAGAAATACACTTGCATTAACAAAACACCTGTTGTTTATTTAAACGCCTCTTCCATCTTGTTTTGCAAGCTGTGGTGCAAGGCTGGCTCACATATTGCATGCATACAACAAGTGAGGTACCTAGCTCAGCTCTAGGTGCTACACTGACATTCACAGATTCACAGAATATTCTGAGTTTGAAAGCATCCCAAAAGAATCATAAAGTCCAACTCCAAAGTTCAATCCTCCATATGGGGATTGAACCCATGACATTGGTGTTATTACCACCAGTTTAATAAAAACTGACATGAAGTATAACATCATAAATCCCAAACACTTCAGAATTAATGAAGGAAAGCAGCATTATTCTGAGAGTTCAGAGAAAATGAGAAATCTGCACTTATCACACCTTCTCAAATTGTTTGTTAACTTGACATACTGGGTCTAAGCATGTATTGTTCTTTTCCTTACATGCAGTGTGCCAGAGATCACAGCATTTGGAGAGAGAACTCTATCAAAGCCTTTGACTCCATTTTACAGCACACTGTTTCATTCTACATAAATAAAAAATATACCTAGAAAAAATTCAAATTATATGTTTAGCAGTGGTCCTACCTGCTCCACCTCATTGGTTGTGTACTGCATCGCTTCATTATGCTGCTCTTCCAACATTTCCAAGTTTAACTCCTCTAAGAATTCATTCCTTTCATCATCCAGCCACCCTTCCTCCAGCTGCAAAGAATACATCAGGATGTTATTTTATGTTAGCAAGGACACATGCTAAAATAGAGTAAACCCAAATGGCAATGCTTGACTAGTTCTTTTTATTCTAATGATTCTCTTCAGAAAGCCAGGCGATAGGAGTTCACGTCTCAAAGAAAAAAAAAAAAGAAAAGAAAAAGGATAAAAAGATGGGATTCATGTCTTTTATCCTTTCGTAAAACAGTATGACTGATTTTCTGTCATAATGAAGGAGACTGCACAGCACAGACATTATTTCCTTTCAAAAGGTATGAAAGGCACAGCACATAATCCTGAAGCTGTCATGTTTGTTACTACTGAGAGACCCTGCACTGCAAGAATGGCAATGTTACTAATGGGGCCAGAAAGCAACTGGGCTCTTGTCTCTAACAACCTCCATTCCAGCCCTGCTGCTATCACCTCAATGGAAACTGCTGCATTTCTGCCACTATCTTCCCATTGATCTTCCAGGTAAACAAATAAACAGAACAGGGTGATAGAAAAATGAGGTGACTTGAAGGGAGGCAATTTTTGTTCTCCCAGTGTGTCTCGAAGCAAGGCTTATCTGTTTGCTTGCTTTTTCTCCCTAAGTGTAAAATAGTACATTGACATTTGGTGAGCACAGTGTTGCAAAAGGACAGGAGGGGAGGCTCTATGTTTTCTGTCAGTCCGTATCTCTTCTTGAAGCCATTTCACACCCTTCACATCTTTCAAAACTCATAAAAGAGGCACCCTTGCCGAAAATGCTGTTCTTCCCATTTTGTTCATTATGGTCATGTGTGCACATGGCATACATCCTTTGTACCTGCAATCCCTTGCCAGATAGCACACGGCATCAAAAAGAAAAACACTGGTCAGTGGCACTCTTGGCTATAATGACAGGACTGTAGCAGAAAGAAATATTTCTTTTTTGCTTCATCATTGATGGAGGAACCACAGGACGATGGTGACAAAAACATGCTGAAAGGGAAAGCCTCAGCATAAGACAATTACAAGACTACAAAGTACTCATGTCCCAAGACAGCAAGAGTGATGTAGCACAGGCCAACACCTAGAGCAGAATTACCACTGCCTCACAGCCAGGACAGGTCTGGTCACAGATGTCAGTCAGAAAAGTTGCACCACACCAGTAGTAGTAGTTCAAGTAGTAGTAGTAGTAGTAGTAGTAGTAGTTCAAAGCGACACAAGGAGTGACTGATGCTGTGTAGTACTTCTAATGGAATACTGGAAGAACATCACTGTTTCCTTAGCAAACTGATGTGGTTTTACCCATGTCAACAAATTCCTTCCTCTTATAAAGAAGATAACAAGCCTTTCATTTCCCCTGGTAAAGCCAGTCACCTACGGTTTGGGATTAGGAGGAGACTTTTTTTCTTGAGGACATATAATTTTTATGTTTGTCCTTTACTGAACTTGCAAACCTTTCTATGAAACATCTGCTAGTTTTGTTTACTTGTCTTGTTTACCTTTATTTCCCCCAAGGAAAGCACAAACACAGCCTACAGCCTTCCTGTACTGTAAAGGACACAGTTTAATTCACCTCGTATGAGGAAATAGTGGAGATAAAGAAATTTGGAGGATGGAAGATGAATCTCACTTGGGCAAATCTGCTATTTGATTGTGGTAGACCCAGTATATAACTAATGAGAATGCTTATGTTATGTTACAGCTTTTAAAAGAAAACTAATGTATGCCTTAGCATGTATGTGCACTACATACACGGTGTACACATTCACATGTGAGAATGCATGTGTGCGGTGTGTTCCTCTGGTGCTCTGTTTCAAAACTTCATTATTCACTGCACAGATACGTGGTCAGAGAGGTTTTCTACCCTGTTACTGGGGGAATGTGCTCAGCAGTCACCCTTTAAGGTTGCAATACTGCCATTACCATAGAAATGAAAGCCTGCTTAATCCTTTTTACCAAGTCAAAGCAACACAACTAGCAGAAATCAGCCTGATCTCTGACCTACTCTGGCTTTTTCATCATTTTTGTATGAATATGCTCTTAAAACACTTAAATGAAACAAAAAAAACCCCAACAAACCAGAACCAAAGACCCAATCCTAAACCAAACCACACTTAAGTGTTCATGTGGGAAGCTACATTGGCATACATAAGTAACTCCTTATCTCACACTAATCTTATCATATTGACTCCTTATTTCATGCACACCAGTCTAAACAAATTCAGAGACTGAACTTTCTCCGGGCATGTATTTTATAAGTAGGTGAGTTTCTGTTCCCTAAAGAAAAACAGAATGACAAATGGTTGGAATAATATTGAAAAAAACTTTCAAAATTTCAGCAATTGAGGACTACAATTTTGCAGTACAAAGTGGGGCACACCTATTTTTGCTGTGCTTTATCACTGTTTTTATAAGAATTGTTTAGCTTCCTGAAAAACATAAAGGACATGAATGCTGAAATTGAGACTCTTTTATAACTACAGTATTCAAGTAGGTATTCCAAATGGCACTGAATTATACTTAATTAATTTCATTTATATAGAATATACAGCTAGTGAGACTGAAAATATCAGAACAGTAGAATGAGAGACAAATGGAAACTTAACCAACTCTGAATTGTTGGCAGATAGAGAGAACAGTGACAACATAATGTCCTTTTGCTTTGCAAAGGTCTACAAATAGAATATAAAGGGATGTAAAAACAGTAGTCTTCTACCACTCTACCTCTTCTTTATCTGATAATCAATCTAACATCTGTCCCCTGCAATGATATTAAAAATTCTTGGCATGGCAAGATTCTTGGCATTAGCATAATTTTATTTTTAAAACCATAAAAATGTTTCTAAGAGGTTTTGAAAGTGCACCTCCCAAGATGCAGACACATTTTTGTGACCAGGTTGCTGTTAAAACAGATTCCCATTTGCTGAATGATACTGTAGTAAAAGTCCTATAATTGATACATACATGTATGCAATGCTTACACGCCTGTTTATAACCACATAGCATAAAACAACCCCTCACCAATGACAGGCTAAAACTTTGTCTAAGTTCATAAATTATAAACTTCATAGGAAAGGCAAAATTGATAAATGTTAAGTATGGGAAATCTATCTCCTGAACAAAGCAGAATCATCTAATGAGTAATGAATAGTTTTCAAGTTCATATTTTGCTAATACCATACTGGTGCTACCAGCTTTATTCATATACCTGCTCATTCTGCTGGAAAGGAGCTTGTTTAGTTTGGGGAAAACATGCCTAGTAATATCATATTGTTTTCTTTGTTGGATAAAAAAGGGCAAAGCTCTGCAATTAACTGTTTGCTCCTTTTGCCAGTAACTTTGGCTTTCCTATTTCTTGGCAGCTCATTACTTGCAGTGACAGTGAATGCATGGTACAACCCAGGTTCTGGCTCAGTGCATCTCTTTAGTCTAACCTGCATCTCTGGCCTCGCCACCAGCAACACAATTTTCCTGCATTCTTCGCTGGAGAGCAACGCCACTGCCTCTTCCCTGTTCTGGACATCCTGGCCATTTATCTAGGAAACAAATGAAAGTGGCACATTAGTTTCTATTTCCACAAAGCAACACACAATAAAGGGCAGATATCAGCTCATTTGTGCTGAATGTATGGACAATGAAAATTGCGCAACGGGCTCATCTTCAGCCCCTCGGTGGTAAGTGCCTTCACTCAATTATGCGCTTACTGTAAGAGCTGTATTGATCGTTGAAGGATGGTGGACATCAGAGGAAGCAGTTATGTTCATAAATGTCCAACCTGCGCCCTGGTAACATACATCTAGCAACACAATTAACCAGCCCCTGACAGGTGACGTTCATCTTTCTCCGTTCAGAGTAATGGAAGTGTCACTCTGAGATAATAGTGCTGGTGGAAGAAGACTGGTAATGCTACAGCTGAAATCAGTCACACTGAATGCTGGTAGAGAGGCAATTAGAGAGCTACAGTATTATCTCTCACCAGGCAATACTTTCAGGCCACTGCTTGTTGCTGCTCCATTTAATCATTTCATATTTGTGCGGACAGCTTAGTAGCTGGTACCACACAAAACATATGTATCCCCCTTACATGGGGATAATCAAAATAAAAGTGGTTTTTCAATGAAACTCGTCTTTTCTTGCTACCTTTCTCTGTTCTGTAACCCCATTAAAACAACGACACCCATGACTACATGGTAATAAACACAATTTTCATTGTCCAAAAACCATTTATGAGAGAATCAAATAAAAATCTTATTTCCCATATGAATTCAGTTTTGTCCAATTCACAGCACAAGAAGGGGATTATTCTCATTGTGGCAACAAAACCTCCAAAATTCGGTGTATTTCAAAAGGAGTGAAATCAAAACTGGATTGCAGAAATAACTGAATATATTTGTTGGGGGAAAAAAACCTACTAGTGGCTCAGAGTTGCATTATTGTATATATATGTTTGGCCTGAAAGCCCTGATTCAAAAACACAGCTTTAATTCAGATTACAGAAAATCCCTGACCACCTAACTGGCAGTGAGTGAAATGTCTGAGACTCTTCAAGGCTTCCATGATGGGATACCTGTGGTCTGTGAGGTAACACAGAGCTGCCCTAAGCTGAAAAGCAGAGATGCAGCCACGGAGAGGCTCAGGAGCAGAGTTCCAGCCTGCACAAACCATCCCCAGACATGGTGGCAGCTCGAGTAACTCCTACCAGCTGCTCCCCATGGACCCCAGGGGAGGCAGCCAGGCTGAAGCCACCTTTGGCCACTGCCTGAATGAAGGTGGCCACCCCATCCCAGCTGCACTATCATGGGGAAAGAACAGGACTGCAGCCTGTTCCATGGACTGTATTTAGCCTGCAAGTTCACAGTTAAAAATAGCAGTTTAGGCAACTTTCACCTGGACTGTCCTCTTAAAACTTTCCCTTGACATTGTAATGTTTCATATAAAGTGCTCAGGCAGTTTTCCAATGCTTAGACTGTGAAGGTTGGGGGGTTTCTGAGTATGGAAAGGGGGCAGTTCCAGCCTCAAAAATGAGAGGAAACCTGCTGCCATTTTGTGAGAAATACACATAACACAGCATTTCCCCCACAGCCTTAACCAATGCTGCCTGCTGCCCGCAGAAAATGCCCCTGTGCTCAAGGATCTGTATCTCTCCCAGCCTCACTTTAATCCCCCCATAATGGCACCATCACCTTCTATTTCTCTGAGCTATCTCATCAATAAGAGGAGATAGAGGGTCAATGTGTTTTCAGATATGAAAGTAAACCCCACATAACTCTCCGGGTGTTAACTTTAATGATAAAATTCATAGCTATATATCAGCACTGACATTAAAGTAATGCTCGAGTCCACAAGAGGATGGCAGAATTATCTGTGTTTTCTCTCACCCCTGGAATCTTTACTCAAAATTGAAGTGAATTGAATTTCATTAGGAACTGGAGAACATTTGACTAAACTGCTGTTGGCTGTCCACCCAGAAATTTTAAGAAAACAAGGAAAGGAGTGGAAAATGGACTTACTCTCCCTTTCCTTAGTTTGACGTACATAGAATAAGAATGGAAAGTTGTTTCTACTTGGCCGAATAATAAAGAAGGGGGTTTTCCTAGTTTTTGAAAGTTTAAAATACTTCTATATCTTCAGTAGGTATGCCACATAAAGACATGGAAGGCAGTGCCCTAACTTTTCCTCTTGTACATGCAGCCCATGGTATGGTCCTTTCACCCCAAGTCCTGCTGAGGATGTCACTGCCCTCACACTGTGTTATCTGTGTTTTCTGGGTGAGAACATCATCCTGTGAATGTTTTCACAATCCCAGCCACACAGAGAAACAAACAGCAGCCCCCAAGCGAACCCTGACACTAAAATTTAATTTATTATTTCTTCTCTGGAAAATGGACCACTTTGGTAAGCCAGCTAATGGGCATTGTTGTGCAGCTAAACTCCCAAAACTGATTTAAGCTCTACCAGGGTAAGAGATACAGGTTTCAGCAAAAATATTTCCTGCAGAAACAAAAAGATTGGAAGAAAGGAACAGACTGATCCTGTGAAAACCTGAAAGCTCATCTGTTTAACTTAGAGAATTATGGAACATGTTACAGAAAACCAACCTGTCACCACCAGGAGTTTCTTCGGGGGCTTCAGTGAAAAAAGGCAAAAATACAAGGCAAATCAACTTGGAATCAGAATTAATATGCTGCAATACAGCAAAAAAATTCCAGTCAAGAGATTTTTGGTAGTTGTTTCATGATTTTGCACTAGGGCAAAAAATGCACTACCCATTGCTGGCTGAAAATGGAAACCCACTTCCATTCTCAATGTTTCCCCTCCCTGTACAGGTACACTGCCCTGTGCAGCAGCCAGCCACCCACACCCACCTACACTGTAACACATAAACCTATCTTTGGAGTAGCTCTTCAAGCAAGTGGATCAACAGAAACAAAGGGAGAAAAAAAAGCCAAGGTGGTAGATTAGAAAAGAATTCAGAAAAGCAATGTATTTTTGTGGAAGGAAAGAAAATATTAACAAAAACCTAATGAACCCCCTCTTAAATACGTTCAAGATCATCCTTCTCTAAACAACACATTTTTCGTGTGAAAACTTATTATCTATGCTTAGCATAAATGAGTTTTTACCCAAATTTATGCAATTGGTGAATGATCAGCACGTCTCTGACACTTATATTTATGTCTGCAGGATCCTGTTTAGAATTTGACACTGAGATGAACATAGTGGATATGAGATTTTCTAATAAATATGGAAAAAAAAAAAGGCATGGGACGTAAGTGCATGAGCCAGAACGAGTTTGTCAGTCTCATTTTTCAGTACATGCACAGTAGCTCCCGGCTATTGTGTTAAAAAACAGACAGACATGGATTTTCTCATCGATCACAGTAACAAAGAGAACTATCTTCCCTCATTAACAGTTCACAGAGAAGATGGCACTGCATGTTTGTCTGAAGAAAGAGTTTAAAGAAGAGTCTATCGTCACGTACTTGCAAAATGCGGTCGCCTTCACGGATCCGTCCATCTCTGGCAGCAATGCTGTTTGGATCAACCTGCACAGGACAATAACCACTAACTGAACGTGAAAAGATTTTTATGGGAAATTATAATAGCTGCACAATTGCAAGAGTTGAAAAAATACCCTTTTACACAGTACAGAGGCAATCTGAAGTTTCCTTTAGAGTCACAGAAATGGAACAGTTCTTTAAATGATCATATGAGCTTGTTTCAAATAAAAGCCTCAAGACAGAAAGGCTTGGGAGCATATGATTTTCAAATTAATACTTTCCTATGCCACTGTCAGGGATTAACCTTCAGCTGTCAGAACATTAAAAATTAATGACAGACACCCTTTTCTCTGGAAGCTCACTATGAACTGAGAAGCTTCTACAGCAATTGATACCTGTTTACAAATGGGCCTGTCTTTGGGCACGATTCTTTTTCTTCCATGGAAACATTTCCTATTAAATTATTATCTTAGTAATCAATCTGTTCGCAAGGAAACATGGAAAGACCCCAAAGGATCCACATTGTATAGATCACTCACAGGTCCTGAAAATCATTCCTAGTCTGAAACAGTTAATTTTAAGTTAGTTTAACCTAAACAGATATTTAGGGCTCCAGCGATAGTTTATCAAAGACACTACAGCTCATCCCTGAGCAATGGCCTCCTGTTTGTTGCAGGACAATTCAATCTATCACCTTTCACTTGATGGTTATCTTATATAATTTATTTTGCCTCATCATGACATAAGTTCTTTTTTCAAACCAAAAATTTGAGTTGAGCATTTAGTCTGAATGCTACATCCTCTACATCTATTAGATATTATTTTCTTCATGTGCATTGTCATAGTAAAAAACAATGAATCTGAAGCCCTTACTCAAGTACAAAAGATAGTATCAATACATTCACTTTCAAACGTCTGAGAAAATTTTATCATGTAGGATAAGCAGAACATTTCAGATATAATCCTGGAATGCATTAAGAGATTTCTGAACTTTCTTTGTCCTCACGAGGTCAAACAGACTTTAACAGCACAGCTTATACAACTGGTAGAAGATATATTCTTTGGTAATTTATATTAATTCCTTGTTCTTGTTCCATGGCTGTGCTTTTCAGCTTAGTTAATATTGCTACCAGCCTCTTTATGTGCAATCTTGCCTTTGTCCCATTCACTGATACACAGGAGAATTGTCTTTTCTGATCCTCTCCATCCATGAGCTTGACTAAGAATTTTGAATCACAGAATCGCTCAGGTTGGAATGTACTCCCAAGGATCCCACTAAGCCCAACCAACCAGCTGCTCACAGGACTACCTAAAACAAAACCATATGATTAAAATTTTGCCTGGTTGCTCCTCTAATTCTGACAGGCTTGGTGCTGTAGCCACACCCTGGAAAGCCTTGGAACAAAGCACCCTTTTAGTGAAGAACCTTTCTCTAATGTCAAAATTTGGTTCAGCATGTCTAAAAAGTGACCAATTGGGATCACAGTTCATGCAGAACAATCAGCAGTGACCTGGGACTCAGAAAAGTTCTGTTCTACACAGAAAATGACTCTCTTTGTATAACTGGCGACTCAAAGGGAGATGGTGCTCTTTTGGACTGACTTTGTGAATCACTAACAATCTGTGCTGGGTGCCATGTTTTCTGAGTGGAGTCAGTGAAAACCTGAGGATTCATCCTACCTCAGTATTCAGAATTCTATATTTTGGTTTTCCAACATATTAATCTCTAAAGCTACTCTCTCCACCCATCTGTGTATGTCTGTGTGTACCACAACTGTAACAAACACAAAAATAGTACAATAATGATTGATCACTGTTAGGATTACTGAGGCAGAGGGAGAAAGCAAGCAGGGTTGTGGCTACTCAAAAGCTCTGCCTGATCTCCATCATGAGGGCACATTCTTTCAAAATTCAGACTATTCTCAGACTGCTTTATGCTTTACCAACTACAATGCTGTAGCTAAAAACACTTACACTAAAGAAGCCCACTAGTAATAATTACACTTGGGCAATATGATTTGATATATTGATATATAGATATATTGCTTGGGCAATATGATTTGAACTGATAATCTAAATTAATTGGGAGTGACACAAGCAGGTTGATGGCCAACACTTCTACACTTCTCTCTAAGAGCACTTGCTCATTCCCTGGCATGTGCAGCCCCCCATGAACCTGTCCCATTGTCCTCCCCAATGTCATGTTCTTACCTCACTGACATAGATTCCTGTGTCCTCCTCATCATCGGTTCTGTAACAGACAGTCAGCCCCAGCTTCTCCTGGCTGCCAATGCGGCACAGCTCCACCTCCTACAAGAAAATTTACAGGCTTTTGTGGTGGCTCTTTCCAAGGGTGGAAAAAACTGCACAGCACAAGGGAGCACTAAACTGCTGAGATACTCATGCTGTATGATCTACTCATCCTTCTCAGTCTTGAGACACAATGTTAAGGTTGCATCTTTAAGGCAGAAATTATTCCATGAATTAAGAAGGAAATCGCAGTACAATGCAGGCTCAAACTATATAGAAACTGTTCAGTAAGACATGCCAAACTTTGAGAAATACAGCTGTGCACCTATTCTGCAGGTCTTTGACTTTTGAGTAATAGAAGCTGACTTACAGTAGATTACATAGTCCTAGTCACATCACACCAGCTGATTTATAGCATGTAAGACAGACTGGCTACCATCAATCAATCCATCACACAAGTGCCACTCCCTTCTGACAGCAACCCAAGCTATAAAGCAGAAATTCAGTCTTCCATTAATGGCATAATTCCTTCCCTGGCCAGTTTAGTGGTGCTTCATTGCAGAAGCTGTTAGATAAAAGAAAGATGCTTCAAGGAATCTCCTGTGGAGCTAAACAGCCGTGACATCTTCCTCAATGGTGAGATGATGCAGAAAACATATTTTTAGTGCCAGATGTCCCAGCAGTGGCATCTCATGAAAAGTGTAAGTCTTTGGGCAGATGGTAGAGTGATAACTACTACATACACCCATCTGAGTTAAAGCATCTTTAGGGTTTCATAGGGGAACCATTCACAAAAATGCAAAGCTGCACTTGGTTTGAACATTGTGTAACAAATAATTGTAATAAAGCAGGATGAACCAAATAACACACAATATTAGCTTGGTTGCAGGTGGGAAACTTTAGTTGGCATTTGTTGGACCCTGACAGTTTCTGCTTCTGTGGCTATGAAATAAAAGAAGAGAGACCAACCTTAGCTTCAGTTCTCAGACACAGAGTTCTCTATGATACAGAGCTTGTTGCCCCACATTCCCAAAAATGTCATACAGACTAATCCACAAACAGGCACAGGATGCACAGCAGTGAGGACTC
This sequence comes from Turdus rufiventris, assembly GCA_013186435.1. Lineage (NCBI taxonomy): Eukaryota > Metazoa > Chordata > Aves > Passeriformes > Turdidae > Turdus > Turdus rufiventris. Next base: position 3,924,582 of record PYHW01009542.1, on the reverse strand, counting down.
ACTACTGAGTCCAGCAAGTTGGGGGGTCCAGGTGTCAAAATACCACAACTTACAGAAAAACCTGCACTTCACACACATGGGCTAGCCAACAAGCCTTGTGACGTTTTCATTTCAGCTGAACATCTTCCACAAAGTGCACTGCTATGGCTTGCCCCCCTGCTCCCTCACCAAAATTCAAATCTACACAGGTTCATTACCTGTACAAACCTTAGAAGCTTCTCCCTGGACTTTGGGCATTCAGTGTCTTCATGGAAACAAAGAAAATGTAGAAAAACTCATAAAATCAGTGGTATTTCATTTTTCTTAGATATGGCAGGAGTTCTACATAAGGTGGTAAAGAGTGGAATTATTCTCCAGTACACATCACATATTGGGTTTGAAAGAGGAAGCGCAGAAGCATGTTTTTATTAGGTGAGGTAGTTACAGTGACCTGATTTTGGCATTGGGAGCAAAAGGATGTGTACTGGAGGGAGGCCTATTCAAACCCATAGTAATTAATGTCTCCAGAGGGAAAGACCACTTGACTGGAACTGTAATATTAGGGAGAAATTACAGTAACAAAATGGCTTCAATTACAGCAACAAGGTATACTTTTAAGGAATAAAGAAGTTTGTGGTTCCTTGGAGGCCTATAAGGAAACCTAAATACACCATAAAGGACCAAAACAGAGATCTTTAAATCAAGGCAAACGGGGAGCTGCGCACAAGCTGAAATCCATCAACTTTCATTGTCCTGCTGGCACAACCTCCTGTATTCCCGAGCTGAGGCTGGACAGGGGCCCCAAGGACTGCTCTGAACACAATTTCTTCAGACACAAATGACCTTGAAATTCTTATGAATTATTTGACTCAAAATGTTACCACAAAACTGTACCAATGTTTCACACTGAAAAAAAACTGAATTCTCGTAGAGCGCTGGCTCAATGAGCAGAAAAAAAAAAAAACATTTAGGGCAAGAAAGAGCAAAGGAAAATGAGGGTGAGCCTAGAGGCTTCATCCTGTGTGTCTAAGAGATTTCCCAAAATCACCTCAGGGAGTCAGCTGATGACAAGTATCTGTGACTAATGTCCTCTGACTGGGCTGCAGTAGTCCTGGTTGCACACAGTGCTTGTGCTACTCCAGTTTTCACTTCTCTGCCCAGTAGCAGATCTAAGACCTGAACACTTGGTCATCTTGGACCATCTCTTTCCTCAATAACTCTGTGGGGTGTAGTCTGATGATTGCACATGGCTGTGGCTGCTTAGAAGCTGTAGATAACTACAACTGAGATCTTGGTTTTAAAGGCTCAACCACCATTCCATGTTTTTCAGTCTAGATACAGGTACACATTCAAGCAATATCTCATTCAGCACGAGGGAGAAGGTGGATGAGGTCTGTTGCTTTGCAGTGGAAATCATTCCAGAAAACTGCCTTTTGCCCATGGCACACCTCCACTACCAACCTCATCTCTTTTTTTTACAGGAAACACAATACATCCTGGTCACAAGCATACAAACCAGAGTTGAAAAATATCCTTTGAAAATTAAAAACCACTTTGCATAAAATAGTAAATCATCTTTCAGAGCAAAAGTCCACAAGTCTCATCTCTAAATCTGTGTAACAAGCACACATGAAACAACTTCTATAAAAGTGCAGCAAGTGAGAAATGTTAGAGAACCTGGACTATCACAGTCAAATACATTTGACATAGTATTTTGCAACAGATGCTTCATAGTGTTGTGAAGTTTTTCTCCTCACAACTGGTCTTTAACAGAAGAACCAGTAAGTTTGGCAGCAGTAATGAATTTGTAAGGACATAATTTTCTTCTCTGAAATATTTTCTGATATATGCACATGTGCGTGCGCGTGCACACACATACAGATTTCTCGTTGGTTTTCTTCTGTGTACATGTAGGGACTGAACTTCCAGTCTTCAAAACTCAGCATTTTCCAAATCTATGAGAAATAATATTTGGACATTGATGAATAGTGCTGACAGGCAGATGGTGGGAGGAGAGGGACTGAAGCTCAGGAAGAGCTCAGGAGATGATAGCCTTCTCCTCTTTTGGGCACACTGGGGCAGCCACCTCTCAACACAAAGAGTACTTTGCTGCCAAGTGACAGAAATCAATGCCAAATTGCTAAATCTTTGACTTGCTTCTTTTTTTCTCTGTGTGGCCAGAACAAAAATTCAGTGCATTTCCTCAGTAAAGACAATACTTTAAAGTGTTTTGCTATAAATTATGTGGTTAAAAGGCAGACATGGAAATTAGAATAAGGGCTATCCCTTCTTGAAAGACTGGGATGAAAATTTACAAAGTAGCCAATTTCTGCAGACAGAAAAGACACGAAAGACAGAAAAGAGATGCAAATAATGTAGGATTGAATTTTCCCTACCTTCTCAAATTCATCATGCTTTAAAAAAAATAAGTAGGAATATCTTGCTGCATAAGACATTTTTTTTTAGCAAAGGTTCAATTGTAACTGCTTTGGTATAGTCACCTCATACAACTTTTTGTGACTTGTTTTCTTTATCTATAAGCAGAAAACAATGCAAACACTACCAGAATAGCAGCGCATTAAAGAATAAATTATTCCGGAGTGTTTGAAAAGCACTGTAAGAATACTATAAATACTCTACATCTTTTCAAAAAAATCCCCATCTGCCTTTACAGCAATCATTGAACTCACTTAAAAGACCAAGACAGACTACCAAAACCGTCACAGCTACTGAGCTTCTTTCACCCATACAGTATGCCAGAGTAATGGGTCCTCTAGAAGGGGCAGCATTAAATCCAAACACAATAGCAGTTTTCCTAAATTGACATCA
>PYHW01009542.1:3908792-3920932 GCA_013186435.1 Turdus rufiventris | reverse complement strand
CACAGCGAGATGACCTAAGAGTTTGGAAATGCTAAAATACACAAAGGTTTAGCTGACAGGTTTTTTGATTATGTCCTTTTTTACATGTAAAGCAGTGTCTTGTGACAGGCAAGTTATTCTGTGCCATAACCCTTTCAAAAGAAATCAAGACTTATTGAATGGAACGAGGGGTCCAATATCTGATGATCCAAAGTGGAGAAATGTATTTAGCATACATTTTAAGAAAAAACAACACCAAAATAATAAAGCAAAATAAGAAAAAAATGGTTAATTTTGTCTTTGTTTTTCCTTTTTCACCTGTAGTAATTGCTGAGAAGCTGCTTTTCCTGTTCATCTTGCTAATGGTATAATTGACAGAATGAGTAATGAAGCACAAAAGGCCGAGATCAGAGTACTTACAGAATAGCTCAATGAGGAATTAACTGAGAAAGTACATTAAAGTCTGACTTATTTTAATAAATTAGTTACACTGAAAAAAAATCCTCATCTATCTGAGCTAGTGTCAGTCCTCTGAGGCATCAAACAGAAGTGCTAAGGGACTACATGGACTACACACACCTTAAAATTAAGATTCATTCTGCAGTATTATCTTGATTCTGCAACTTTATGGCTAAGATCAACCTCCAGTTTATATGCATAGGTGAATTTTGGCTGCTTTTCACACTTTCTGTCAGAGTTACTATATGAAGGTTCTGTACAATCATTTTTTCAGCTTCTTGTTAGTTTCTGCAAACTATGGAAACTAAGCAAAGATCAGCCTCAGTCTCATAAAAAGTGTTCAGTAATTCCAATTCTGCAGTTCTTGTCTCATCACTTACCTTGCATCTCAGTGATGCAAGCATTGGGATTATTATCAGACAGGGGTTCAAAGAGCCAAGCACCTGGCAGTATCTCACTAATAGCATTCACTTTCTTGGTCTTTTTCCTCCATGAGATCTGAAGGATTTATCTTTTCCAGGCTGCTAAATCACTGGTCATTTACATTGCTGCATTGTATAATATTTAATCTTCGTAATGCTACACACTCATCATCACTGGCAAGTAATTCTGCTGATGAAATAAAAATAATACAAACAGAACCTTAACTCCTCATACAGGAAGAGTTCAATCTAATGAAGCCCTAGGAGGGCTAACAGTGAAGCTACTAAATAGAAAAATTCATCTCCAATTCAGAGGAGATGATAATGATATTACATTTTACATAAAATCATGTGTTGCAAATGACAGTGGGTGTAAAACAGAGAGGTTTGTAACATCATCAGCAGAATAAATGCCATTCTTTAGACTTAATTTCCAAGCATAGTTCATTTCACCTGGAATCTGTGCTGTGCAGGAGGAGTTGTGAGTGTCATGTACATAGGATCAGGGTGTGTACAATGGGTAAGACACACACTTAAAACAGACACCCAGTGTTTTAAAACAGGTATCATGTTTCACCTTACCCAAGTCATGCTTCCTACACTGAGCATGGCTTTTTTAAGAGGTTACGTCTTTAATAAGTGACCAGAAGTAATTTGAAGAAACTCAGAAGAAAGAGATGTAAATCCTAGCATTGGTAGAAGTCATCAAAACAATCTATTTCAACTGTGATTTTTTTTTCTTATGGACTACCTATCTCTGTTTAGATGAAGAGAGTCTGTGACTCCTCTGTTGCATATTTAACAAAGTAATTTCATATTAAGATAGGTATTTTGCTTTCAGAGTTGGGGTGGATGTTAAATGTTTAATACTTTCCTTGCAGGTGCATGTGTCTATGTGTGCAAACTAATGTATATGACTATATAGGCACAGGCAGCGCTTATATATCTGTGTGTAAGTGCATGCCAGGTCAGTCACACTGCAGAGAATCTTTCCTGGCAATTATCTAACAGTTAATTTAAGAGCATGATTACAATGCTTGAAAACACGGTGGCAGGGTATATGCTTATAATGAGAAAGTGAAAATGTCAGATCACCCCACAATTCACAGAATCAGAGTAATGACATTTTACAGCCTTCTCTGGACTTCACTAACTTTTAATTACAAACCATATAGACTACCTATTTATTCATAACTGCAAAAAAGAAATGGCAGAATGGAACAAGAATTTTCAGTTTCTAGAAAAGCTCTTCTGTCATTAGATAGATCAGTCCAACATAACCCCCTTCTCTTACTTTACCTCCGTGACAACTGAGTGTTTAGGGTGAGCTATTGTAAAGAAACAGCTCACAGGAGAGCCTGTATAGAGGAAATGCCTATCACTGCAGCTTCCTTAAGTATGCCAATAAAAAAAGATCAAAACCGCCTGGGATTCTGGGGCTTCCAGACTGAAGGCAAGTAATACTGCAGGCAAACAAAGGCATAATATACCTCAGAACTATCCTAACACCATCAAGAGTTATGCTCCCCTGTCAAGGGGATTTTCCAGGAAATTCATTAATGTTTTTGTAGCATGCTCTAATTGTAGGCTGTGTTCCAGAAGTATTCAGTGTGAAACAGAGTGCAATGAAACAGCCCTCCCTTTCACAGGTCACTGCAGGGTCCTATTGCATTCTTTTCACGATGAATAAACTTGTATTTAAAAGCTTGCAGGGGATTTAACTTACAAACACTCACCACTTTCACCAGAAAAACAATGCTTCTATCAGAAAAGCAAAGCTCTTAACTCCTCTGGTATCTTTACCATAGAAGCTTACAAACACTGCAGGATTTTAGTACATGATAGATCAGTTTTAGAACCCATTCTGTAAATGTCTATGGAGATTTGGTAGAGCTCAGGATTCCACTTTTAAAATGACTGACATTCTCAAGTTGTGAAAATAACCCAAAGAAATACAATATTTTTTCCTCTTTCTAACAGTCCCAGTATGTCCTGTTATTCTGATTTCACACAGACTGGCACATCCACAATGTACTTGGGGGCTATTTGGATGGAAATAGAAAAGCTGTGGAGCAAGACAGAGCCAGCCTAGATGTAAACAAGTTGGAACTGCTGGCAGCTGTGCTGTTACAAATAAAATTGCATTCCCTGGTGTCTTCTCACTTATCAATTTTGACAGAAGACTGTCCTGACTTCTCATAAACAGCATCGAAAAGGACAAATCACATTGGGTGTCAGATTTGCCAGAATGGATTTGGTTGGTAGCTTACCACAAAGAAACAGAGGGTTATCTCCATTCCACATGGTGGGGAGAAACAATGCTCAGTCCAAGGGGTGGGGGCTTTATCTTATAGGCTGAAGTCTCATATAATCCTCATTTTTTAAAGTCTGGTTTAGGTTTAAGAATCTCTGACACAAGATTTGTTTACATCAAAGCAGAAAGTAGAAATATCAGCAAGCATTTTTCAAATGCATAATCCAAACACAATGTAGAATGAGAAATATTTAAAATCACTTTACTACTGATCCCTGCTTTATAGCTACCCTTAGAGCCACATGCTGTTTTGTGTCCAGACAAAGAATGTTCTGGGAGGATGCTCTAGACAATGATATGATTATTAGAAAACAAAACAAAACAAAAGGAAAAAAAAAGAAAAAAACTAGCAGAAAATCCCAGAATTAATGTGCTGACATATAGGTACCTACTAATTAAATATCATCATGCAACCAGAGCAGCAGAATTTGGCCCTGTAGCTGCTGAATCCTTTGGTAATAAAGACGCTCCAATGGTTGTGGGAATTCACTCTCACCCTGAAGCTCTGGAATGAAAATTTTTGGTGGCATTACACTTCTATGTGAAAAATCAAATAATGGAGAAACTTAAGGCATGGTAGGCCTGCCAGTGAATATTCAGCAATCTGATCAGTAAAAGCCTGTTGACAATGAGTCGGAGGAGGAAGACACCCTGGTGTCAGCTGAGACTCCCTTTGGGTGAGGACAGAGGGCAGACAGCAGATGGGGCAACTGGTTGGGCTGGATGAATAATGGTGCTGGGCTGCATATATGAGAAGCCTGTGATCACTGTGCTAGGAACAAATTCAGTGTTGCAATGAGAGGAAAGGTTTAAGCATATGAGGATGAGATAAACACTTTTCAGTTCTATGGGACTGGCTGACCTTGTGTGGCCTGACTTGCATTTAAAGAATATTTTATTTTAAAGATACATGGTGGACTTCAGAGTGAGTGTATGAATATGAGTGTATGAGTGTAAGAGTGAGTGTGTCATATGGAAGTCAAAGAAGGAAAAAAAAAAATCCTTTACAAATTCCTGGCTGCTAAAGGCTCAACAGCTGACAGTGTATTCTACAAGAAGTCACAAACCTTCTCTTGAAGCTTAGCTAGCATGCATGATACCAGATTCCCGTCAAAATGATAAATCCAAAAAATCAACCCTTATGAGAAATATTAAACCTAAAATACTCTAAATCCTATGTAAAAATATTTTTCCCTATTGCCTGGATGATTGCACTTACTGGAATGTAAAACATCCACTGTCTTATTTCAAACAAGCCATGGTCTTACTTTTCTCCCTGTTTCTTCCACCTTTCTATTTGTCCTCTGTATTTCTGTTCTTTTCCCATGGTGCAGTATGAATGCTAATTTATTAGACTACATACCTATATTTTCCCACTATATGTATCCATATATCTTTTCTCCTGCTTGAGACCCACCACCCCTTCTGGTATATTGTATATTTGGGAAAACCATGAATACTTGCTTTCTGAGCAGAGAGATCCATGATGAAATGCTTATAGGTAGTATTTTTCAGCAGTCAACTTTGGTCCTTGCTGTTGGCCTTTTCCTCAATAGAAATGTGAATTTGCAAGGATACAAGAGGAGGTTAAAATATAATCAGCTAAGTGATAATATGCAGTGAAGTGTTTCTTTTTCACTAATTGTAGATCCTACATTGTCACTTTCTTCTCATTAAACAGAATAGGTGAGGATAGCACAGACGAGGCAGAAACTGAACCTTATGTTAAAATGAGGTAAACAGACGGGAGTAGTAACTATTCTATTGTGCAATGTGTGTGAATATGCTAAACTGTCTCCTTGAGGGTGAGGAGAATAAACCCATCAAACTTAACCAGTCCAAGTTTTTTCTCCTTCTGGAGCTTTCCAGAATTAGCTCTCCCATCTGTTTCCAATGGAAATGTCTCTGACATAAAATGTTATAATGGACCTTCTCTTGATTATCAGGTAGAAATACAATACTCCACGTCTGGCTCAAAGTCAACTAACTAACTAGAGGGCTGGAGTACATCTCCAAAAAGGGAAATCTGGGAGAAATGCATTTGGTTAGCCTTTTGAAGAGAATTCACCTTCTCAATAGGAGATATTATTGCTTCCTTCAGGTATCAAATGCAAGAGTCCAGAGAAGTCAGAGCCAGACCCTTCTTTAAGGTGCATTGTGACAGCCATATGAGACAACAGACATCGGTTGCTACTCAGGAAATTCCAATTAGATATATAAGGAAGTGCTTCTTACTATGAGGGTGGTCAAAGACTGGACGAGTTGTCCTGCAGACCATGTACTGCAAAAAATAACCAACTATAACTATATCAGCTCTATAATCAGCATCCATTTCCATCAGTACTAAAATCCCTTCAGTGACGTCTAAATTTCTGTTTATCACTTGCTGTGTTGGAAATCAAGGTCTGGAAGGGATCCAAGACCTGCAAAAGTCCTGTGTACTTGGAAACCAGTCTCCACACTTGAGACTGTCAGATATATACTTCTCTGTCCATGAATGTCCTTTTTGATACTCTGGAGTTTTCCAGGCCCTAATGGTATAAAAACATTTGACTCTGACATGCTTCACTGGGTAGAAGAAAACCTGTTGAAAGTAAGAATTCTGATAAGGCCAGAAACTTCAGGTCCCCAGATGATAGCTCTTCTCCTTCCAAAAAACACATATACCTCAGCTGTTTCTGGTTCCCAATTCATTAAAGTTTAATAAAGAACCTCTTCATAGCTTACAGCTCTTTCTAAACTGTAGCAAGCACCTTTTTCTAGACAACACACCTTAGATACACAAAGTCCAGAGATTTAAGGGGTATCATAGCTGCAGTTCAGATATGCTGAAAATCACTTAGAATAACTAGCTTTCACAGTACAATAAATGAAATAATAAACTAAAACAATACAATACAATAAATTTCACCTACTGCAGGTAAACCAATACTTTATATTTGCTGTATTTCAAAATGTGTTACTGCTGAGAACTTGGCTCTATAAACATCATTGTTACTGCTGCCTGCCTGCTTTGGGCCTGAAATGTGTCAGAAGATTTATCTGCCTCATCAGCACTTTCTAAACACCCAGGCAGCCAACTGAAATGAGGAGGCATAACAGATGTGCCAACATCTGCTGCAGCAAGCATTTATCTGGACAGTGGAACATATAGCTGTAGATTCAAACTCTTACACAGAAACAACTCCATGTGTTTGGACAGCCTAGATCTACAACTGCGTGAAGGTTATTTTGCAATATTAATTGAAATCAAGTTGAAAATGTAGTTTTTCAATTAAACTTGTGAGAAATACATCTTCCTGCAATTCAGACACAGGAAAGGCAAAATACTATAAAAAAAGCTAATTTAAGAGCTTAACTTAGAAATTCTTAGAAAGCACTATTAAAATTCCATCCCATCCATGCTCTTGTTTACCTTGAGGTACACACATATTAGAATATGTATAGTTAAAATATGCAAATTTTAATCACATACATGTGCCTATAAATCAAGCACATGAAGCAATAGGAAATTACGTTCAAAACACATTTTGATTTTCCTGGCACCAAAATGAAGTCTATGGGCACCATATCCATGCTGAGTTTCATCTGTTCAAACTTCTGTTGCACACAGAATGCCCTCTACCCCCAAACACATACTTGTGCAGATTGATAAAATCATGAGATGAAGTACAAAGCAAACTCATCTTCTTCTTTTTGATGCTCAATACAGTTTCACCTGTATTCCTGCTCACCAAACCATGCCCTCTAGGAATGACTATCACATTCTCTTTGAAGAGATCCCTCATTAAATAAAAAAGAAAACTCCCAGACACAAGGTCTCTCCTGCTTTTTTTTTTTGATTTCTCCTCTGAAGGCCCAGCATGCATAATACTGAAACCTTGTTTTAAGTCCAGTTTATTGTAAAAGGTTCCCTCTTGCTAGGGGAATTCAGCCCATGCTTCCTGTGCTCTGGGATTTCCTAGGATACTAAGCTTTAAAATAGCAACATTATAATAAATTGGTTAACATGACTTATGCTACTTTATGTAAAATAAATTATTCCCTCCCATCTTTTGTCTGTATAGCTAGATTTCATGTTTCCAAGACAGATTACATGAACATTCAAGTAGAAGGCATATGAAAAATAGCATTAATAAAACCCTTAGGAACATTTTGACTGTAAAGCATATATGGAAGTATGTGGGATAATAATGTAAGAACTGTCTAAACAAAGAATTTCTCCAAAACAGAAGATTTATAATCCACAGATTTCCATAAATATTAAAATATTGCCAGCACCTTTCTCTTCCTTCACTGACTGAAAAGCACATTCCATACATTGTAATGTTGCCCAGCAATAAAGCGTTGCTGAACTAAAGTCACTTTTCTTCATTTTCCTGGAAAAACATAAGCCTCTGACAATAAGTAAGATTTTTTATTAGCTTCCAGGTGAAGTAAGGAGCAACCCTGTGCTTGTTTTATGAAATCATGAAACAGAATTAATATCACTGACTTGATATATTTTTCTCCTGTTTTAAAACTCAATAAATGGCAATAACCGTGATAAATTTGTCCATGCCATTTTTGTGTCTTTTTCTCCCCATTCTCTCATGATCCTCTGCAGTTGTGGACACAATTCAAATCCCTAAATTGAGATATTTGTTACATAGGGGAGGTGAGATGACAGCAACTTCATTCACTTTGAATGCCAGGATTTTGTGATGATATACATCAATACACTCAAAATCAACACAAAACTGTGGCAGAAATTACTCTGACATTGCTTTCTATCTAAATGACTCAATGACTAGCAAGGAGGAAAAGTGATTTAATGACCAAAAAAGAGATGTATTACAATTAAAGGCTTCTGGATTTTACTGCCAATTCTGCCACTGATTGACTTGGCAAGTCTCTCAGTACAACTGTCCTTAGTTCACCTACTTGTGAATTCATGTAGCAATACAGAACATCGTAACTCTGAAGAACCTCAACAGAGGATTTGTTTAATTTATTTATAATTGAAATATAGCTTCAACACTTAAAAGACAAATGAAAAACTGAAAGAAAAGAGCTGCTCCTTTTATCAATCCTTTGCTCATTTACAGTGTACAATTGGCCACAGTTAGGGAGAAATTCCATGTTTAATATTGTCTGTGGGTAAATTATACTGATGTAAATTCATGGATATTTTAAAAATAAAAATGCCAGTGAAAGTACATAATCTTATACTGTTTTATGCCAAATGCATGCTCAACCAGTCTTATTTTAATTATTATCCAGTGTTACTCAAATAAATAAAGCAAAACCACTCCAGTGCCCCTTTCCCCTTTCAACTGTGACCTTTTCCATTTTTAGTCAATAGTTGCATTCAGCTGGGTCTCAGGCCAGGCGTTACCCACTCAAAACTCTTTTGAGTTAAAAGGAAGAAATCACAAGGAAAGGTTTTAGAAGTCCTGATCATTGTAGTGCTTCCTCAGGTCCAACTGAAACAACTGTAATAATCTATTTACAAAACCAGGAGAATTCCTCGCAAGAGAGCTTTAAAACACAGTCTATTTTTTCTCTTTATATTTGTATGATAGGAGAGCTAGAATCAGGAAAAAAAAAAGGCCTATCACCCCAAGTCCCCCCAAACCGGACTGTTAAGCAACCAAGACCACAGACTAGAGGCATACACATACCTGTTCACTTCCTTTGTGATTCTTCTTATCAGCAGGTACTATACAACATTAATAATTGCCACCAAAAAATCAGAATAATGGTGACAGTAAATGTCTCTATATCAATGGCCAACCATGATTCAACCATAACTGCTAGGTCTGAAATAATGGCCAGAAAATAAACATAGTGTACCAAGTCTCTCTCCTATGAAAACAGACTGAGAGAGTTGGGGTTTTCAGCCTGGAAAAGAGAAAGAACTTAGAGAAGTCTTTGAGCACCTAAGGGGGGCTACAAGAAATCTGAGGAGGGACTTTATACATCGGCATGTCATGACAGGAAAAGTGGAAAGTAAGGGCTTTAAAATGAAAGAGGACACGTTTAGATTGGATATTAGGAACAATGAGGGTGGTGAGACACCCAGAGAAGTGGAGGATACTCCATCTCTGGAAGCATTCAAGGCCATGCTGGATGAGGTTTTGAACAACTTGATCAAGTGGGAGGCCAATGTCAGGGGTTGGAACTAGATTATCTTTAAGGTTGCTTCCAATCCAAACCATACCACAATTCTACAATGAAGTCCCAAACTGTCTAAGCCCACTTTGCCCTGTCAGTTCAGTCCCTTCACCACAACAAGCAGCTCCAGAAGGTAAAGCATGTGGTGAGAAGCATCTGCTTTTTCCATTGAAAATCTACAACACAGCAAGTTTGTTCCTATTTCTCCTACCGTACCAGTCAGGTCTGATGACAACAGAAAGACACAGCCTTCTCCACCATTTCAGCTCCTCTAAACTACAACACTCATATCTCTACAAGAATCCATATTTCTTGAAGCCTTCTCTTTTAAATGATATCTGGTGTTGCTGAATTCAAAAACTGCCTTTTATTTCCTAGAGGTGCATTTTGCGATTTATCTCCAATTTTAATACGTTCAGGTAAAATAGAAATACTCCAATCACAGTGAAAAAAACAAGCACAACCTGATAACTAGCTTCATTGTGCAGAAACACTCATCAAGTAACAAAACAAAAGAGCCTGACAGCAGCAATCAGCAGTGCTGGCAGTGTGTGCACAGAAGCTGTTTCCATAAAAACTGTTTGTTCAGTTTGAGGAGTTCCAGTTGTGTTGCTGCAAGCTCCTGTAATGTTCACACAGGGGTGTTTGCAGACAATCAGAGCTCTGGAGGGAGCTGTTACAGGCTATCAGCTCAGTAATCCTCATGTTAAAAAGGCCCTAAATATGTATTTACAAGATAGGCAGACCTGTTTGTTTTATTGGTTGAGTAATCCATGTGTTGAAAAGGTCTTAAATAGGAATTCACCAGGCAGGCAGGTCTCTCCTGGACTATTACAGCAATGGTGGGCTGTTCAGAATGTCACTGAGACCACTCTTCAGTGGCCCATGAGAGTCTCAACCCATAAATACTTACAGGTGTTCAAGTAACTTTAGACCGATAAACAGCCTCACTCCTTCTTTATTTCTTAGGAAAAAAATGCCAATAAAAATCAATCACTTCAAAAGTGTAACGTCACAGAACTGGTAAATTTGAATTTTCTCCTGAAATACCTTCCCTCATCACAAGGGGACGAGTATTACTGGAAGAGGGAGCCAATGTGTTACTGCTGCACTGTATTCTACTGCAATGTTCAGATACAGTAGAAGAAACAAGAAGACCAGGGTAAAATTATCCCCTATGCAACTTTTAAGTGTCCAGTGGAAAGATGTCTACACAAAGCCTTACTCATGGCCAATTCCAAAAGATTTCTGGCATATCTCTCTTCAAGGTCCATTTTTAGTTATTTGTGAAAACAGCTTTTAGTTATTTGTGAAAACAGCTGACAGCTGATCTGATCCAGAAAAGCTCAGGTCAATAGGAAATCTTAGGAATTTCAGCAGGTTTGGATCTATAAGTAAGCCTAATCTCAATTTACAGTTAACAGATTTATGAGTGCAAATACTTAACAAAACATTTAAGCAAATGACTGTGCATAACCATAAATTAGCATTTGCATTCAACTTGCATACACACACATTTATTTCCTTATTCTGATGGAAAAATCTGCCCCTTGGGTCTACAAATCAGAACATGATCTTAGGAGTAATAATTTTTGCCCTGAACTATTAACCAAGCCTCAGAGCACTATGTGTTGCTGTGCTTAGGAGGAGGATGATGCAGTAAAGCAACTTGAGTATGAATATTTTAATTTCCAGAAGTCCTATTTTCTATAGCACAGGAAGAATCCGCATAGCCTGTGTGCAGTTTCTAGCTCATGCTCCAAGTGGGAAAAGTTTCACATGGTTTTTTCTCAAAATACCATCTCTCTCATGGCTGCTCTTTCTTTCTTTCATTGCCTGGACACAAAAAACCCTATAAAATATGACCACAGAAAGATATTACCTGCACAAGATTCATGTGGCTGTTCTGACATGCACAAACTTTCTAAGCAAAAAAGTAACATAAAGCTGCTCAATGGTTTCTAAGAGAAGAGCATCTGAATACCTCATAATTTCATATAGGGTCAACTCTATCCTAAGCAACTTTTCAGAAGTACTGGTCTTAAAACTGTCCAAATCTATCAGGACTAGCATTGGTGTGCATTAGAGCTAAAGTCATCAGATACAGGTGGGCTAACACAATGGCTACCATTCTGCCTTTTTCACTCTGAAATGTTTCCCTCCTGACACGATGGACTGTTGACACAATTTTCCAGGCTCCTGAAAGCTGGAGCAATCATTTGTGCCTAAAACTGAAAGTAATCAGAGCTGGAGTATATCTTGAGATATATGAAGTTTTAAAAGCTGTAATCCCGCAGCAGAAAGCAATCACCTCCCATTCTGCTTTTGCTCAAAAGCTACTTCAGTACATACATGGTATGAAGGTCTCTGCCCTTGGATAAGGACCTGCTGACTAAACAATACTACCAGCTTATGCCTGCTTGTAACATCTTATTTTCTTGTCTCATTAGACTGAATGAGTAGGACTAAATATCAGTGATTTTTTTTTTACCAGCTCTACCTTTACAACAATCTTTGTTGATTATCTTTTTCTACCCATTTTTAACAGTCCCACCATTTAAAGGGCTCCCTTCCTTTAATTTCTGTATTACTATTAATGTCCCAAACCAAATATGCAAAGCTTCTCTCTCTTGGATAGTAGGTTCAGAAATGTTCTTAAGTAAGTGTGCACAATTACCTTATTTACTCCTCCCTAGCACCAATATCCTCTATTCTTCCTACAATGCCAAATTTTAGAGAAATGTTTAACACTGATTTACTGGGGACTATGATGCTTTTAGTCATTTCACCTCATTGGTACCAGCAAGTGT
>PYHW01009542.1:3833856-3908719 GCA_013186435.1 Turdus rufiventris | reverse complement strand
TGATGCTGGCTCTGCCTTCATCTGAGTATCTACCAGCAATTCAGATTTCCTTTAGGACAATTTTTGCAGTAGCATCATAAGGATGCTCCAGTTGACAAATGAAAATTCCCCATCTTCCCAGCCTTTTGTTGAAAGTATGGTACTGTATGGAGCCTAATGAGCCTCCCTGGGAGTGCATCCTTCCAAGACAATTGGCTCATACTTGAGTTCATTGCATTGTGACAATCTGATCACAGCCCTCTGGGCTTTTCCAGCTTACAATTGGAGTAGAAGAGTCTTGTAATTGTCTAATCCTACCACTGCAAGTGTAAGTCCATATCCCCAGTGCTCGCTATCATATATGATCCTCTTCTTGGTCTCTTATAGTGGTAACTCAGGTACTCAAATATCAGCACATATTTGTGAGCAAGAACCAAAGTGATCTGAGTTTTTCAGGACATTCCCTTTCTTGGAAAACACATTTGTTTCCAGCACTCCATTTGCTAGTCATCTTTTTTTCTTACTTCCTCATTTGGCTGCGTATTTTGTGTTTGTGTCTCAGAACTGATGCATTCTTCATTTACAAACCATTTCTAGGAAATAATGAGGTGTTTTTCTAGTTATTTTTCTGCTCACTCTCTTGTTTCAATACCTTTCTGAAATCTCCAGGTTTGGTTTTTAATCCATTTGAAACTTTTTGTGTTTGCCATGGAGACCTATATGTGAGCTACTTATCTCCATCTTTTTGTACAATGGGAAAGCTAATGTGCATTTTGGAAACGGAACTGTGCTCTTGACACCAGAAAAGTTTTTTGCTGTGTGTGATTAGCTAAAGTCCAGCCAGAAGGTTGTTACAAATTAAAAAATTAAATGATAAAATCAAGGAACAGTGATAAAATCCTCCTTCTAAATACAGCACAGTGTTAACAATAAACCTGTTTCTCCTAAAAACAGGAGAAATCAATCAGGGTGAGATAGAGAACACTCTGTAGCTCTTCCATCCAGCCTGCAGACTGAGGGGTGGTATGGCAAGGGCTTTTGCACCCCTTCCCATGCTGCTTTCACCCTTAGATGGTAGATATGATGGTTTAAAAATCTAGAAACAAAGCAACACACTTTTGAGACAATATTAATAAAGGAAGTAATATAAAAGCTGGTCTTTAATTGGAGGCCTCCAGAGGAAAGTGAGGAAAAATGCCCACATCACATAGGATGAATACAGTTTTCTAAGTTTAGCAAATTAGCATATTTCCAAGAATTCCCAGTTAGAAGCACAGGTAATTCTCTTGGTTAAACCTCTTTTGGAGCCCCCTTCTTTGAGCCGTTTATAAGAAACTGGTCTGGGAGGGTAGTTCATCCTTGGTCCCAGAAGAAGCAAGATTGGGATAGGGTATTTGGAATTTACTTTGTCTTGCTCTCTGTCAGGGTAGGAAAAATGCTGGAGTTAGCTAGGAACTATATAACTATACAATAATAGTCTTCAGAGTTACAAATATATGAAAAATATATAAAAGCAAAAAATTCTTTTGGCATCAGATGGACAGTGATTATTTTTGTTCATATTTTGTCAGTTTTTGTCTTCCCAAATACTTGAGCATTTTTTCCTTCTCTGTTGCTACTGCTACAGCAGAGGCCCTTGTGGAGTTATGCTGGAAATTTGGTCAGGGAGCAACACTTCTAAAATTGTATTTAAAAAAAAACATTTGATTAGTTTCCACATCTGTTTCACAGTAAGTAATACTGGCATAACTGAGAGGCCATAAAACATCAGGGCAAGTCCTTCTGCAGAGGAACTGAGCGGCCACAGCAGAGTACACCTAAGGCAATACTGTTGGAGAGACCATAATAGCATTGGAGCACACCCTCTACTCCACCCCCTGCCCTGCTGCTTCTCCCCAGGACTGGCACCAGGAGCTGGGGAATCCCTTTTGGCTCTGAGACTTTTTTTTGGCATGGAGATATATAACTCTGAGGAAAATGTTTTTCCAGATCCCAGTTTATGCCAAGGGAGCTTAATAATGTCTTGCAAGCATGTGAAATAACAGATAATACAACTAGTGAGTAACCTAAACCATACTATTACCATATGGGATTAAACTTTGGGAACGTCTTTCATGTTTAGAGCTCTGCTAATTAAAGCCTGTGAAATGTTCTTGTTCCTCCTAAAAACTTACATATTTAGTAGAAAACATTCTTCTCAAAGGAGTCTAGACAGTTTATTTCCCATTTAAATTTCACATGAAACACTTGATTTCAATCACTCGGTGAATATGCCTTGGGCAAGTGAATCACAGCTGACAGCGAATTAATGACTATGATGTTGTGATTAGCAGAGAATACAGGCAACTGAGAACCTGCCCAAACACTTAACTGTTGTCACAATATTTATGCCAGACATTATTAGGGATAAATAATAGCCACAAAGAGAACTTGATTCCACTAGGTAGACTCTTTAAAATTGTCACTGATATTCTTATTAAATTATTTGCATTTTACCATTAAAAAAAAAAAAATCTTTCTAGATGCTTACATTACTAATTAATTAAAATATTACCTGAAAAAAAGTTTCTGTTTCATTTCAGGAGCAAGTATCATGAACAAACACACTTGACAGAGAAATTTAATATTATATTACATGGGGGAGTAGAATAGAACTTAAGGTCTGAGATTCTAATTCTGTGAGATACCACACCAAAATCCAACTGGGAAGAAAGAATCATTTCACTTATCCCTAGCAATGATTTTTTAAGGAGTTCAAATAAAAGTTTGCTTGTTCTGATGAGATTCACTAAGTAGATGTTATTTGATTTTTCAGATTCCCCTGTCTGCTAGAAGAGCAATGGGCTGAACTTGCAGTTGACTGCCTTAGATGCTAAAGACACAATAAAAGTGAACTCACTGCATATTTGCCAAAGCTTTCGCCTTTCATTTAACTTCCAAATGCCATCCAGTTATATGAAACCTTTAAAAAGATTTCTTAAGGTAGAACAAACAGGAGGATAGGATGTTTTTAATCTTGTATTAAAGATTTTTAATTATTTAGAATCATTCTTATTTAAAATACAGTAACTTGAACTTATGAAAAGACTCAGCACTGTTTAATAATAAAAAGAACCATCTGCCTCTTATGCCTGTCCCTATAAATATTTTGTTACCAGATGACAGTGGAAAACATGAAAAGCTAATCAGTGACTGACAAGTAGACTATTTAGATATTGAAATGAAAATCTAATGAAGAGCAACATCACTAATCAAATGTTATCATTTTGGGAAGCTTCACATAATGATTTTCCAGTGACTCAGAAACACATCCACCACTGTCACCAGATAGTGCAATACATTAGCAGCAAAGGGAGATTTGTGGTACAGAACACACTCTCTTATAATTGTAATACTTACAGTGTCAAATATCAAAGAGCAAGGAATAAAATCTATATTCATTTTTCAATTTGAAGTGTGATCTTACTAACACTCAAGCACATACCCAAATATCTAGAAGACTGATTTCTAAGGCATGAAATACAAGGACAATTGATTCTTAAAATTAGAGGCAGGAGGGCAAAAGCAATTAAGCTTTCATTAATAATTTGTAATTGTGAAAAAGTCTGCTTTAAAGTATTAAATATACCAACAGAAGCATTTGAGTTGCAGTCTCCACTGCACAAAGACAGAACATGCATTCAAGCCTCCTAGACTTGAATGTAGTCATCCACTGCAGAATTCTGCCTTCAAATTTCCCATCTTTAGCCTAACCCCATTAAATCCTGTGACATCACATAAGTATAACACAAAACTGTCTTTTGTGATGATTTTTAAGAAGTATTCCTAGGCTTCTTTTTCTCAAAGGAGCCTGCTATCAGCTGTGTAAATGCCATATCTGTAATAACAGAAAGAGAGGGCGAAGTGTGCCCATGATCTTACCTCATACTCCAAGTCCTCTGTTCTATCTGCATCAGCAGGCAGGTTGGAAAGATACTCATTACCTTCATAAAATTCATACTCCACTGGGTGAAGAGAATGGCAGCTATATGGAACAAAGCAGTACAATAACAGCAGATGAGACATTATGGGGTTTTTAAATTGACGGGTGATAAGCCCACCTCACCCCCTCACCCTGTCACCTCCCCCACCCCGCTGCCAACCCAGCCTCATTTCATAGTTTTCTTATCTCAGGAGTGCTACTCTGAATGGTCTACAGCCTGAAAGGAACAGAACCAAAAAGCAGCACAGGCTGTTTTCTTTGCAAAAGTTCATGTTTTGGCAGAGTTCATTTTGCTGGGTTCATCTTTAGACAGATTTATGCAGGATGATTTCTTAAAAGGGTCTGGTTTAGGCCAAACTGCTTCACTGTGACATATTTGGATTCCTTTCACTCATAAAGATACATAACTCCAGATTCAGATGCTGTGTCATGGCTGGGGGCAACTCACTAATTATCTGGTCATAGTCTTGAACAATCTATAGGCCATATCAGACTCACAAACTGTTCAAGAATTTGCATAAAATAACTTGCATTATCCTCTTGTGTTTCATGGTAACAACACGGTGAAGTAAATGCTCTGTTACTAATGTCAGTAAACTGTACTGTTAAATGGGCTTGGAACACAAAGAATGGAGTCTTTACAACATCTTTAGACCCAAGGCTGGATCCCAAGCATGCAGTATCCAGTGTGGATCTATCTTAGCAGAGGCTGAAAACTCTACCCCATGCTGAGGGCACAGGAACTTCAATCACAGTAGCCCACAGTTTTAGTTTTGCAGGCTACAGAGGGTCTGGAGGGTCATCTGGGGTCACTCACTCCATGATGTTATTTATGAGGTGGAGTTAAAAGAGGAAGAACCCTACACCCTAGGGTGCTTATGTATAAGCACCACCTGCTGGTGTTTGCATCCAATTCAATTCCAAAGGGAGACAATTTAATTCATATATTTTGCCATATGACAGACGAAATGGTACTTTTTGATCTCAATATTTTTGGAATTGTTTTGCTTTTGATAAGGGGACCTTTATATTAAATCACTTGTTTCCTTGATTTTTTTGGTAAAAAATTTGGAAGAACTGAAAACAAGAGAAGCTTTTTTAGGTCTGAATAAGCCGTTTTGGTACTTTGGATCACAGAAGTGTTTTTCTTCTTGACTAGGGCTTAGTTTTGGATGAACCAACACATATACACAAAGTAAACATGGTTGACAATTCTTCCTGTAGACCTAATCTACAAGCAGAGTTTAGGAAAGCTGTCACTGAAGCCTGAATGGGATAGTGGTTATCAACAACATTTATTATTTATTTGAAATGTTCCTGAGACTTTTTCAGGAGAAGTCTAGAAGACCAGCACTGCAATGCCTCAATTTCACAGGTAATCAGCAGAAAAAGACAAACCATACCTATCTGAAAGTAGAAAAGGGCAGATATCAGGAACTGGTGGTGTGGACGGCCTTAGCTTGGCCAGAGCCATAATATGCTCGAAGGTGATGTCAGTCTGAGTGCTGGCATCCATAAGCCGAGCATCCTGAGAGCTGCTGTGAGCTTTGGTGGCTGGGGCTCGTCGTAAAACCTGAACTACAATGGGCTCCTTGGCATTGCGGAAAGCTTCCACTGCTTCTTCGTGAGTGGCCTTGGAGAGGTCCTTCCCATTGACCTGGGGAAAAGCAGGAAAATAGAGCAAAGGTGAGAGAAAAGGCAGCATAAAAACATGGGTGTGAAATATAGGGGGATGAATTATTTGTGCAGTACATGAAGCCACTTGATGACGTTGATGAGTATATTTTGGTATCCATACAAGAGGGAATACACAGCTGGGAGGAGAAATAAGTTCTTTAATCTTTGCCAGAAATTACAAATGCTTTGAACTCTTCCATAACTATCCCACCCAATGGAATCCAAACACAGCAAAGAAACTACAACATTTAAAAAGTAATTTTTTTTAATCCTCTTTTATTAACTTTGTAAAATACAGCTAAAATAGGAGGGGTGCCTTTAATTTTGAATTTCAGCATTTTCTGCGGCATGCGACTGTTTTAAAGGATTTCTGGCATGGCACTGTTATTAGTGCAGATGTCAATAAACATGTCTCTGATCTCCAAAAAGAAACAAGGCCAATTTTCAATGTTTTGTCACTTATCTGCTATGCCTGTTATACAACCATTAAGACCAAAGATAGAAGATTTGACTAGCCCAGTCAGCTGCTGCTCTTTCAAGGAAAGAGAACTAACTCTATAAATAGTTTGCTATGAACAGACAAGTAATCAACCAGAGAAAATTGCATTACAAATGCAGCATAGCTTGGCAGAACGAAAAGACTGTGCCAAGGTTTCTCTCTGCTACAGGCAAAGCAGCAAATTCCTCCTGGTCTAGATGAGACCTTAGGGTATGACAAAATGTAACCACAAGGTTTGATTATGCTAAATTTATACAAATTCAGGTGTTTGGGGCAAGATTTGCAATCATAAGCTCAATGCAAATGTGAAGGCTAATTGGTCAATGGTAGTCAGAAAATACTATTTTGCTGTTTCCAGAGCAGTGGGACCACTGTTGACTGCTACACGGGACCTAACTGTTGTGAGCTGCTGTAGAAATGAGATGATCCTGTGCTGTGCTAGCAAGAAATGTTACTATCTGAAGGTACCAAAAACCTGAATAAAATTTATATTCCTGGTAAAACTTCTACACTGCTGGCAAACCAGAAATAGGATTCTACTGCAAGGTCATTTTATCTTCTCAAATTATCTTCTTTGTATAGAGGATGAGTCATAAAACTTTATAAAACTTAATGAACTAAGTCTAAACCCTCCCCAGAAATGGGACAGACCCCATAAGTTACTTTTCCCCAATGTTTGCAAATAGTGGTTGAAATTAAAATTTCTTTGCCACATCAATCCTTCATTCAAGAAATTCTTGGAAATTTCTTGTCAAAAAGGACAAAGGCAAAAAAAGAACAATGTCAGCAAACTCAAAAGGGCCTCAGTAACTCAGCAGCCTACAGTAACATTTTGAAGCAACCATTGTCCTGTCATATTTATGTGCATGGCTAGGATACTGCTGACCATTAATTTCATGTATTCATCAACTCAATACATTTCCAGAGTATGTGAACAAGTACATTTTTCCTCTGACTTAACTTCTAATGAATCAGCACTTAACTGCACGGTGATGTAGCCATCGACATAAAGATCTTTCTAGCTAGCCCTGATGCTGTATGCAGTGATGAGAAGCCTGCAAATTTTGAACACATATCTATACATATAAAAGCTCAAAACTCCTTATGTTGAATGCCTGGGACATCCAGAAGTACCACACCACTGCAGCCTAGACTGTGACCAGGTAATTCAAAAGGCAGCAAGGTTGGTCACCTAAGATCAGTGCATATTTGTGGTCTGTCTGATAACTGAGGCCAAAAATATTAAGATTTAATATTATAATTTTATCATTTAAACTATCATCCATAAAATTATAACCAAAATATAATGTAATTTACATGGAAAAATATCAGTTGTATCAAGAGGAAGAGCCTGGGCAGTCAAAGAACAAATTAAGTTATAAAAAAACCAAAGTAATTTCCCAAGGAGAGAGCTTCTGCAAACCCTCTCTGATAACCCAAGTCACACTGCCAGGGTGTTCAGACTCAACCCCATCTAATGGAGGCAATTAGAGATAAAGCTTCAAGCCTGGGTCTTCTAGCCACTCTTCAATTCCAGTCTCTGCTTCATTCTTGTTTCTAACTCAGATCCTATCAAGGACACAATTTTTCAGTTTCTGTGATTTTTGTAACAGAAGTGTCCTATAGGCTGTCTGAGGGACTCTCATTCCTAAGGTCCTAAGAACAGAAAAATTACTTTCCTGACTCCCCAGTCCCTTTTGATACTTTTTAAGCTTCAGATAACTGTATGGTGTTTCTCCTAAAAGTCAATGCTTCGGAATAAATACCACATAGCAATGTATCAATTTTTCCCCTCTATTCAAGTATAAAACACACAATCCTTCTATATCCCAGCTGAACCACGTGGATTTTGGCACAAGATAACATTTTATCACAAATCCACATCAACAAATCGAAAAGACATTTGGATAGCATACAAAACCCTCTTTTTGAAAGCCAGGAGCTCTGTCTATTCATATCAGTCAGTACTTATCACTTACTCTGAGGAAACAGACATAAAATCACAATAATGCCATTTACATGCAAATTTTATTTCTAAAGAATAATAACATTTTAAAATCACACGAATGTGAAAAATCAAAAAAAGATACACATATTAATTTATCCTGGGAACCTATGGCTGACCTCTATTTTCATTTAAATGCGTATTTAATTTGATGACTTTAAACATGTTCTCTCCTTTACTTGGTTTCTTATGAAATACAAGCACATTGGACCCAATACTTGTTTAAATTGTCACTTGAAGTTGATCAACACACTTTGTCCATCTCCGTAAAGGTCACCTAATTTACAAATGCCTCCTTTCTCAGAAGAAAATCTATAGCTGAATTACTCTATGCTGGCAGCTGTCCTGCCCACTTGGGGCTGAGAAGAGAGAATTTTTAAAAAAACCTAAAGCCACTACTAGAGATGGGGTTAGAAGCACTCTTCATGCAGCTTCTTTAAGGATTTTCTTTATCTGCATTATACCCCCAACTTAACACCCATATAGTTACCCTGGGAGTCAAAGACAGCTGAGCACTTATTTACAGCAAGCCATTTACAGGTTCTTAGTGGATGATTAAATAAATTCCTTGCCTCTGAAAGGTTACTTTCAGTGGAATCCAGGGTACTATTTTAAGTGGATAGAGAAATCAGTCACTTTTAACAGGCAACACAAAGACAAGGGAATACATTTGTTGTAGCAGATGGGCTAATTAATCCACAAGCAAGTTGTGAATGTTAAGTAAAGAATATATCTTTTCTCATGTAAACCATCCTCCTGCCCTCTTTGATTAAGCTTTTATTTAATGAAAGCTCTCTCTCCCTGTCCCCGGTTATTGGACACAAACTCTGGGCCACTTGTCAACATCTCCCCCAAAGTGACTAGTGGCCACTACCTGGATCTTTGCCATCCCGTTTGGATTCTTGCTCTAAACCCAGCCACATGCAAAACTTCATCAGCATCAGAAAATAAACAAGGAAATGGGCTTTGTCTTTCACGCAAAGATCAACTGACCTTGGCCAACTGCCACTTCTAGTGCCAGCACCAGTGTACAATGGCTTATTCCCGCACACAGAGAGGCGGGCAGCAGCAAAGTAAGGACAGGACTAAATGACAAAACAGTGACTAAAAAATACGTAGACAAATGGTTGTTAAGTTATCTTCATATTATGAGTGCTAAAGAAAACATGAAGAAAAATCAGTCCTTCAATGAAGACTACTTCCAGGATTTAAGTGCCTGTGACTGAAAATTTAAACTACCTTGTCTCTCTTCTAACACTTTTCTGCTCTTGATTGTTTAATACTGGGGAGAATTTTTGAAACCAAAGAGTCAGAAGTGTTGATGTTTCCTGTGGTCTTTACTTTTTCCATATTAAAAGAAAAAGGGAAATAGCAGAAAAAGGAACAAAAGGGAAAATGTATATATAGACATGTGAATGCAATCATCATAAAAGGTGTTGCATTAGCAGCTCATGAGATAACCTCCTATCCTCAGCAAATATCTGGCATATGCAAGTTTAAATTTAAGATCAGCTCCGCTGAAGTTAAATCCTTTGAGACGCTTCATTTATTCAGCAAAGGCAATGGGAAGAATAACTGAAGTGTTCTGCAAGAGCAGAGATGTCTAGACACACAACTTTCCTAGCTAAATGACAGAGATGCTGTCTGACATGATGATGGAGTTCACACAAGGCTCACTGTCCTAGGAGATTTCAACACCCATGCAGAAGATGCTGCTGACCTGACAGGTGCTAAATCTGCTCTCATCACAGCAGTCTCTTCACCTTCAATCTCCCACCCTAAATACACCCAGACTACCATTCCCTGGTTGCATCCTTGGACAGCAGACTGGCACAAAAATCAAATACTATCCTTGAGTTTCACTAGAACTTCTTTAGGACAGGAACTTAAGCTCTTCCTAACTTCAGGCAACAAGGGGAAAAAAGAACAAAACCACATCAGCTTCCTTCCAGACTTATAGCTTTTGACATACAGAAACTCAAGAAAACTTCACTGCTGAAGGCCAACAGCTGTCCCGGGGCAGGACAGGTTGTCACTGCACATGTGAGCTCCCAGTGACACAATTGCTGGAGAGTCTTCTGCTAACACACATGTGATAGCTCATCTGCAGAAACGCCATTTGACACACTGATATTTTAGGTTGCAGTTTAGTACTAAGCTGCATTTCTTCAGCAAGGTAATCTGAAAGATAGCAAATTCAGCCATTATCCAATACCACTATCTAGGTCAGGGTTCAGACAAGTTCAGTAAAGGGACAACTTTTATTATGCTGGTTAATGACATTTCCTCTTCCTTGGCCAGATGAGTTAAGTGACTCTTGCTCCAGTTTGATCCTTTGCTGCCCTGACTGTGAAATCTTGTCATCCTTCCCAAAAGCTACACAAGCTGCTGAACAGGCAGGCTGTGGCTGCTTCCCTCAAGCTGAACCACAGGCTTGTAATAAGAATTACACCTCTATTACCTGCAGAGCTGAGGTTTGTGCTGTTTGATAGCTGGTTTGTGTAGTTGGCTCAACAATACTGGATAGGCCCAGGCAACACCCAGTACTCCAGGCTTCAGTGCATCTCCATGTGTAACCAGCACACAACTTCTATTTCCCAGTAATTAGCAGAAATCTACTATGGCTGAAAAGCCTATGCATAAGCCTTTATCTGAGCAAGACAAAATAAATGTTACAAAAACTAGGAACACATAAAGATATACCTATTTCCACTCTTTAAAATTTCTTCTCAGAGGGAGACAACCTAGTGATTTCTTGGCAAATTTGATCATTTAAACAGCAGTTGTTAAAAAAAAAAAAAAAAAGCACCCTCCTTTCAACTGATCTCAAGATGATGCTTCATTTTGTCAGAGTTGTTCACCGAGATAAGTGCATCTGTGGACAGGTCTGCCAGCTGGAACTTCTCTCTATGAAGAACTTGATGTATTTTGGAAAGACCCAAAGAGCAAAGAGCTGGACACCACTGACTGGAATTATTACCTAACAAGCTGTCCTAGGGAATTCAGAAGGCTTTTAAACTGGAATGGAAAAAATGTCCCAGGCTGATGTACCGAGAATGGACAAATAGTTCTCATCACATCTGCAGTTAATGCAGTAAACTAGTGAGCAAGGTAACTAATACCTTGTGCTTGTGAAACTTTGGTTCTACAACAAATAGAAACTCAGTATCTTTTTTCTTCATGATTTTGCCTTCTCTACCCAGTCACCTCTAAATAAAACAAAACCACTGCTAGAAGCATCTCGCAAAATTATGTGTGCAGAATCATTCTCCGTATTTTGAAAAAAACGTTTCTGTTTGCTGTTCTGTTTTTCAAGTCTGCTGTAAGGAAAGCAATCACTGAAGATCTCTCCAACTCTGGGAGGAGGTTAGGGTTTTAAATTCCAAATGTATTGACTGCCTAACCTCATTTATGGTGTTGAGTATAGGAAATGGACTGTGTTTTAGATGCGTGCCTATAGCTGCTTCTAGCTGGCTGGGTGAGGTACAGTGATCATTCACTTCAAATGCCTGCAAGCATTTCAATCTCTTTAACACTGTAAGGGACATTCCCATCCCTAAATACTCTCTGTGGTTCTGGGCCCTCAACTTTTGACATCTCTTAAAAACCATTTGGATGCTACAATTTACATCTCCAGGATAATGATCAGTGCTGCAACAAGTTTTATATCATCTCTCAGCAGTTTTAATTTGTAGTCAAAATGCAAATGTAATTTCTGTACTTCATAACATGAGGCTTGGCAGTCAGTGTTACTGGAGAATATTTCTTCCAAATCATCACTGTGTTTTAGAGCAATGCACATCTCACAAAGATCCTTTAATGCTGATGTCCAACGGTATCAGGACAGCTCAGAAAGTTCAGCTCAAAAAGTACAGCAAGAGCTCAGAAAAGATTCACTTAAGTTTTGAAAGAGAGAACATACTATTACTTGCAATTCTCTTGGTTTGTGTTATCTGCATTTGTCTTGTGAGTGAAATGAAATCACCAAAATAAATTCAAGAATTACTGCATTATTTTCAGAGCAAGCTGCCTGGAGACAACTGCTGGTAGATACGTATTTGTGATCAGCTGCTAATTTTTTCCAACTCCCTCAGTCTGCCCAGTAGACCTGTGACTAGTTGTAATCACCATCTTTCTTGCATGCTCTTCCAGCTTCATTCCCAACCTTATTCCTCCTTCCCTTGCTTTGCTGCCTCTGTTCTGTCTCCCAGGCTGTCGGCTCTTCTCTCTCTGCCTTTTTCTTTCAGTGCAGGCCCTTCTTTACTCCCTAGGACTCTCACGCCTGCTGATTCCAGAACCTTCCATCTTTCCTTTCCTGAACTCCTCTCTACAAAGACCTCCCACTGTCCTCTCACTGAACCTGTCCCCTCCCCGCTGGCAGGAACGCTGGCACTTGTCATCCTCTCAGGCTGACAGCTGGAGAGCTGAACACTCACGAGGTCTGCCGTCACCAGCGCCTCCTGGTACCAACACGAATGCTCAGCTAACCCAGATGGTAATGTTGCAAGGCTGGGGTATATTTACTATGCAAATTGCTTTTAATATTGACAAACAGTTTTTCTGATGATATTAAGATTCTGCCTGAGGGCAATAAAGACTAAACTAGCTGCAGCATGCATAAAATACGTTGTGTTACTTCTTGATATAATTAGAACATCATTTATTACATTAATCATTGCAAACTTTTTCTGTTTGGGATAGGGCATTAAATAAATCTCTCAAGAGATCTACCACATACAGTAATCCTTTGATGATGGGGGAAAATACAATCAAAGACCAGCGTGTGTGCTCAGAACAAACACTTTTTATCTCTAAGCCTTTGCACTGAATGCTATAGTCTCCTGTGAACTTCATGGTGTCTCTGCTCCACCACAAGCTCACTCTCCAATTGCTCTTACAGGGTATGTACTTTTCTCAGAGAAGAGGCTCTTCAAAAGGTAATTGCCATTAAAGTTTTAGGAGATCAAATTAATGACATTCTTTAATCATCTGCTGTTCCCAAAGAGCAATGGAAGAGGCTGAATGGCAGATTTTAGGACTCTAAATAATGTATAGTCACCTTTTTCCTTTTAGGGAATCGTACTCTACATTTCACGAACAGAAAAGTTTCTCTTTCACTTCTTAAAAAAAGAACAAAACACCCTTCCATAAACTCAGTCAGGGCTGGCATCGCCACATGAATGTTACACTTATCACTGTCATAACAATTCATCCACATACAGACGACTGAAACTCCTGGTCTCCTCCGAACCGAGTAGTTTAAAAAGATAGATGGCTGCCTTCTGGCTAATTGTGGGAGTTCTTTCATTACTATAAAAAGACTTATTATATCTCAAGTGACTTTATAAGCAGTGAATAATGAGACTTAAAGTCTTTGGAAAAGAGTCCACTGATCAAATGCTGGGATAACTTATGGGCACAGTGACCTTTTCCTCAGTAAGATACTTCAAACTGCTGCTGCTGGCCCGTTATTAAAATTCCCCATTTAATGCATGCAGTTAAGCCCTCGGCAGACTTTACTTTTTTTTTTATTTTTAAATTCAATTTAAGGTAGCACAGCAAGACCTATATCTCTCCCAGTGTGGAGGACTAACTCCTGACTGCTCCAGCTGTGCAGGAGCAGGACAGATGGCTGTGGAAGTGCAGGCAGCTGGCTGGGTCTCACCAACCTGCTTCTGACAGCACTGCTGGCACCAGGAGCCTGCATCCCCTGTGCCACAGTGCTCCTCACCCCAGCCAGGGAGCTCCTTTCTGCCAGCATGTCCACCAGCAAGCACCAGCACACTGGGCTGGCTCCTAGGATGCTGCAGAGAAGAGCAGTCACAGCCCATCCTCTCCAGCTCATCTGTAAGCTCAGCTTGGCCTGGACAGGAAGGAGCTCCGTGTGCCAGCACTGCACACTGCAAAATTGCAGAGACATTAAACACAACAGCAGAGCACAGCTCTCGACTCTGGCTGATACCCTGGTCAGGTCCTGGGTTCTGCCACACATCTAGCACAATCCAATGCCCTGCTGGGGGGCCACACACATGAAATGTTAAGGTTAGGGTGATCCCTACATGCACTTGCACCTGCTTTTTTTAATGAATGCACAACAGACTGGCTCTGCTTTAATAGTAATTTCTTACTATGTATTTATTTTAATTTTATATTGAAGAAGTAGAAAAGGTTTGTTTCTTTGGAAGCAAAACTTAAAGAGTCTCTTTCATTATTTTTCCATTCTTCTCTCATGCTGCCTTGAAACTAATTTAACATTGTTGTTCTCCATCGATTTTCATGGCTTTACTCCAGAATAAGCATATTGGCAATTTTTTTGGCATAATTCATAATTCATAAAATTCATTCCAGTGTTTTACAGGATTAAATATTTAAAAAACACTTTTGACAAGCTCACACGTATTTTGATTTTCTCAGTCATACAGGCTGACAAAACAACAGATACATTAACTTCATACTACCTCTGGAACAAGGCAATTTCCTAGATCTCTTTTTCAAAGAAGAAGAAAATGAATTCAGAGGAACAACTCATTTGATAAAACAATGCAAGTAATGGGGCCTTACCTGCTATTGAAAAGTTCATCAGATGCTTTTGTACCAGAAAGTTCCCTGTAGCTTTTAGGAAGGCTTACCAACATTTTTTATTGAACATGGAAAAAGCAGCTGTAAAATTGTAGCTACACACAATGAACACAAAAGAAACCACGGTAGAGGCATAGAAAAGGAATCTGATGAAACATAATTGTGACTGTTTCTTCCCTTTTGTTTCTCTTTCTCCTACTTTGATCCTCTTTTAAAGACTATTTATTCATGTAGGATTACTTCAGTTTAGGATTACTGAGCGATGGCTTGCTGTGCTGACACAGAAATATTTTAAGTTGCTTCTTTCTAAAGTTTATTTGCTTAGCAGAAAAAAAATATAAAGGATGTGAATATTGGTACCAGCTTAATTCTATCTTATTTAGACAGCACCATCCATGACTGTGTACACATCTTCTGTACTAAGAGCTGCAGCTCCTTTCTGGCTAAAAATCAATTACAGCTGCTATTTCTGTCCTTGTGTTTCCAACTCTATTCTTCCTTCTAGAGTCTTTCTCCTTCCTCTTGCCCTATCTCTGCCTTCCTTCATCACTTCCTTCCTGTATTTAATTCCTATTGCCTCTTTGGCTTTCTTCCCATATCTTTCACTTTCTCCTTTGACTCCCTTTATCTTCTTAGATTGGTCTCTGCAGTAGCTCCTGTATGGCTTTAGTATTTAACATCTGCAAAAGGAATCTTTCCCAGAATGAAATCTACAGGAAGTCCCTTCATACAGGCTTTAGGAGAGAATGAAGTAGCTGACTCATTTCTCCAATGGACTCTCAAAAAATCAGCAAAGGGCAATTTCTGAGGAAGTTCATGCGATGCTCATCAGTTTTCTTTTCCCAGGCAATTCCAGGTGTATTGCAAGGCTGTCAGAACTGCTCTTCCAGCTCTCCAAGGCATGTCAAGGCTGTTAAGGCTCAAGTGGCTTAAAAATACATCAGTGAACTTATTCCTGGTCACAGAATATGTTGCACCATTGCCAATACCACAAGTATCACTGAAATACAAACAGATTTTGAAAAATCTCTTGAGTTAACTCTTCAGGAAAAAAAACCCCTGGCATTTGGATACATGTGGGCAGTTCTTGCTGATTTCAATTGCCATGCACTGACATCAGATGGTGGTGCAGCTTAGCATACAGAGCAGAAAACACCTTTAATTATCAGGAAGAGAATAATTCTTTCTGCTCAGAGAAACAGAATTTTACTGTAATATGACATGAAATTAATTGACAGGCTTTTGATTATCTTAAAAGCAGCATGAACAACCTAATTAAAACACTGAAAAGAACATTGCAATCTACTATACTTACATATTTGGAAAAAAATGCCTAGGCAAGGACTGTGTTTTTGGTTGTATAGTATCAAGCACCACAGAGCTACAAAGTAAGTAGGGCCTTCTAGATATTGCTGTAGTAAAAATAATGATTATAGATCTGTGCTGAGAATTTAGACAATGAATTATAAGGGGACATGAATTAAAATAGACATGCTTTAAAATAAGAGTTTATGGCCTAGACAATGAAATACTTTAATCATGGCACACTGGGGGATATCAAGACAAGGGCGATGTCATCTTTGTTTTGTCTCAGGAAGAAAGTCCTATTAAAAATGAGGTTTTCTTTTTGCAATTCATATGACATTTCATCACATAAAAAGATGGATACGACTGTAACAATAAATAAGGCCCCTCATTTTTTACATTATATATCAGAAAATAAGTGTTATGTGAACATGAATTCCTGATGTCAATATACAGATTATACACAGAGGATTATTTAATAAATGGGGATGTAAATTCTATATGTGCTTATAATAAAATTATTAAGAGCAGACTATCTAGAAAGGTTTTTAATAAGTTATAAAAATAGTCCAATGTTTGTAAAAACAAAGTTCCTGAACAAAATAAACAACACTGAAATGCTTTTTAACTGAATTTCTTACACAGATTCCAGGATGTCGTATTTGTCACCTTACCATGACCCCAGCATTGAAGCCTTTATTCACACTAACTTTGACAACTTTCTTCAGCAGGAGGCAAGAAACTGTAGTAAAATATAAAAGATCTACGAGTATAGATTAGGAGAGGAGTGGCTGACGAGCAGCCCAGCTGAAGGGGATCTGGGCTTGCTGGCTGACAGCAGGCTCAGTGTGTCAGCATCTTGCCAAGAGGGCAAACCCCATCCTGGGGTGCATCAAACACAACATCACCAGCCTTTCAAGGGAGGGGATTATCCTGATGCATTCTGACCTGCTGCAGCCTCACCTGGGCCACCTGTGTGCAGTTCAGGGACTCAGCATTTGAAAAAAGGATGGGAAGGTACTTGGATGTGTTGCAGGATGGAAACAAAGCTGGTCAAAGTGCTGGAAGAAACGTTCTATGAGAAGCAGTCTAGCACTCTGTGTCTAGCTTGGAGAAAAGGAGGACGGGCCAACCTCACTGCTCTCTACAGCTTCCTGAGCTTTCTCTCGTGTCACAGGACACAGGGCAATAGTGCAAAGCTTCACCACGGGAGATTTCCTCTCTGGGATGGTGCTCAGACATGGGAACAGGTTTCCTAAAGAGGTCTCGTGTGCCCCACGCCTGTCTGCATTTAGGAGGCATTTGAGCAATGCCCTTAACAACACGCTTAAATTTTTGGTCAGCCCTGAAGTGGTCAGGACTAGATGATGGTAGCAGGTCCCTTCCAACTGTAAGTACTTTATTCTAGTCTATTCTCACAGAAACAAAAACATAATGTTGCAACATCACAGCTCGTAAAGTTTTTGTTTGTTCTTTAAATAGGAGGTAGGCAGGGAGCTGCAAAAACTTGCAACCGGATCAATAAATTGTAGTGAAGTGCAAATTTCAACCAAGTCCTGTGTGTTCTAACAGCTCAGATGTACTTGGATTCAAAGGCTTCTTCTTGGCTTATTTGTTGAAAAGGTTGTTTTAGAATGGCTCAGTTGAAGGAAAGTGTATTATCCCCCTCAAATTTAAAGTCAAGCAGGCTCCTATTTTAAAATCCACATCATGTAGGACTTGAGAGTAGCTTTTTTGTAACTGCTGATAGATATTTTCTTTAAGAAAGCCATGTGCATTTACACTTTCAGGGTAAACTGGCTTTACAAGCTAGTAAAGTAAAATGTCATGGCGTAAACTTATTGGTGAAAAGAATTGCATCTGAAAAGCAGAGACTTCCAATAAATTGAGAAATGTCTGAAGCCAGCTCAAAATGGCAGGGCAAAATTTAAACAAACCTTCCCCACCCAAGGAGAGGCAGACAGGCATAAATCATTCCCAGTAATCAATTCTGCTATTTGAATTCATCCTGACACTTGTTGGGCTCGATTGCTGATGTGGAACCATGGCAGAAAGGCCAGGCCACCGGGGAAATTTGGCCAGCCTCCACATCTGAAAGTGAACCACCCGACTGCAGGTCTCCAACCCTTCTATGGTTTTTCTTTGTTCCAAGCATAAACTCTTTTGTCCACTTTGTTTCAGATCTGCCATGATAAAGAAAATTCTTTGATTACTATTCATATAAGAGATGGGAAATAGAGGCATGGTAAGGCTGCTTTTCAAGCAGTTTAAAAATAAACCTGCCAAGTTAATATTAATGATTCTGTTTCTCACTGTGGCTACTTTGCAGTTAATTATTGATATTGTTTGACAATAAAGAAAACATCTGAAAAAAGGGACTGCAGGTTTCTAATTTGTGAAAATTCTGTGAAAATTCAATATTTACATACATTGTAGACAAATCTGCTTTTAATGGAGATTCTCAGAGATTTTGCATACTGGCATTGAGTGCCTTCATTAATATGAAATGGAAATATCATGTTCTGAATTGTCAGTGCATAGGGTTCACCAAAACACAGTTAAGGTAGCCAGTGCTCACAGATATTCAGAACATGCATTTTTTTTCTCTGTCCTACCCCTCCAAACCTTAGCCTTAGAAAAATCCAGAAACTGTGAGGTCAGGTACGCAGCCACGCAATCTTAATTTCCAGCTTCCCCCTACTGATGTCACAGTCAGGGGAAACAAGCTGCAGGCCAGCCATCACATCCTGTACATCCACAGCCCTCCTGAGCGAGAGAGAAATTACTTGGAGCAGATTGTGACACCACCATCTCAGAGAGGGCAATGCCATCCCATGCGTGACCAGCAGCCAAGGTGCACGGGTACCAAAAGTTATTGGTATCCTCATTTCACCCCAAATTATTTGGGTAGGAGGAGGCACAGGGTCCTTCAAGGCCTGTCAGCAGGAGAGCCACTGTGCACAACAGGTTGGAAGCAAACTCAAAAGGTGCTTTTAGAGCTGCCATCAAAGCCTGGAAGTTAAGCAGACACAGCTCCCCATTAGGTCTACGCTTCTAGTACAGGGCCAGGAGAGTCAGCCAGACTTAAGTCAACTAATAGAACACAAAACTTCTCCTCTCCCTCAAAAAATGAGAAAAGTATAGATAGGGAGCAGTAGCAGCTGCATATTGACACACTAGCCTAACAAATAAGTTATTTGCCAAGAAACTGGAAAAGCTGAACTGACCATAACTGTATGAAATCACACCTTTCACTCTGCAAGGCAATCTTTCCATGAGGTCACTGGACATTTTGGAATGAAAGAAATTACACACTGCTTTCTGAAGCTTTAATTTAAAGTAATAAAATATAATCTAGCCACCTATCAAATAGGGCTGGGTTTAAGGAGTTAAGTTGCAATTAGATGGAGGTTACTCTTCTGAAATGCTTATGCTATCCCAGTCAAATGGGTACAATAGCTGTGTTTTGAAATCTCCCAGTAGTGGAACAAATGGGAGAAATAACGGGTCTAGTCTCAGCCTCTTTCTTCTCATTATTGCACTCTGATTACTGTACTTCCATAAAATATGACTCATTATGGCATGTCTCTTTTTTCCTCCACCTTCTTGCCTCATCATTTAACCTTCTCCCCTCCTCCCCTCCTTTTTACCCTCAGGTTTCCCAGGTAAACCTCCCAGTCCTGCTGAAGCTATCTGTATTTTAAAAGATATTAAGCATGCCATTAGGAATTGGCAGGTGAAGTTTGCTGATATTTCTGAAAATGTCACTAGTAAAGGTATTAAATAAGATCGCTGCAAAAACAAACTCTTCTGGGGTTCCAGCAGTAACCTCTCCTCAGCCTTTCACTTTCCTTTTTAGCACTACATGTAGTTAGATATACCTCCAGAGTCAATTCAGATCCTCCTTACACCCACTTACCTAAGTGCTTCTGTTCCAATTTAGCTAGTATTTTCCTTTATGGTATCAGATCAGATATTCTTGTTTATCTGAAGTCTGGATAAAGAGGATCTACCACATACGCTTTGTCAAGATAAGGCATTTGCTGATCAAAAAGATTATCAGGTTAGCCTGGCTTTGCAACCATCCACCCCTGCTTAGTCTGTGATTCATTATGCTGCACTTACCCTTTGCCTTCCCTAAGTGTAATCATCCTTTTCTTCAAATTGTACTTTAACACCTTCACACTGTGTATTCTGAACCTAAAGACTGACAAATTCCATAATGATCCTAAGCATAGGTTTTGCCAGTATAACCATGTCTGGAGGTTATCCTAAAAATTGAATCACTGAAAGATCCTGCTTTCAAAATAATTTTTATTAAAATGTTAGGTTATTTACCCTATAGACATTTGCCTTCTCCCTCCATGTTACCCAGGATCCCCTCAAATCCCCTCTCCTACCCCTTCACTCTCCAGGTGCTTTTCCCACTCACTCAAAACCTGTGCAATTTGCTAAATGACATAACCTTGATTTTGGGCGTCTCTAAAAGGCAAAAAAAAATCAGATATGAAAATAAAATTAGTGAAAGACAGGAAGAGAACCATTCCAAATGCTGAAAAATTATTAAGATTTACTATTATGGCATTTGTTAATCCAGGGATAACACCTCTATTAATACCTAGTAATATTTAGGGTGTTGTAAACCTATTTCCCAGGATGAGGTCTGATTTATAGTCTTGGACAGAAATTATTCTTCCCATGTCTTACAAAAGCAGAAAAAAAGCTTTCACTCAGCATGGTTTCAAGTTACACAAGTACAACACAGTGGAGACTCTGCTGCCTCTTGATGCCTTCTGTAAGTTAGCTCAAAGATGGCTTTATTTTTTAGAGCAATATTATACAAGCTGTTAATCGAGAAAGTGGATTATTGCCTTTGGGTATTTTGTGGAAAAAAAAAAAAAATCAACAGAGATATTTCATTTACTATAGCTGCTGCTGTGCATGGGCAATCATTTATTTTTCTCCCATATTTTTCTTCTCTGCACTAGAACTTCCTGAAGCAGCTTCACTAACATAGTTCACTCTAAGCTCCTTAGCTCCTGTCTTGTCAATTATCTGTGAATTTAGAAAGACTTACACAAAAGATCATAATGAGCTGGTTTGAAAGAGACTGAAAAGGGGTAAGGTTCTGAATACTGAAGCTATGGTGGAGATATGTATTGTGCCAGGTCTTGCACTCAGACAATAAATGCTTTTTCATTTAAAAGTTATGTTTAAAAGAAGGTGGAAGCAGAGCTGTGAGTTGGACAGGGCAGAACTGGAATGTCCAAGTTCTGCCTTTATTACTGGCATGGCCCTGTCATCTTGGCACAGCAACTTCACCTTACTTAACTGTATTTTAATACTTCACTGAATTTTAACTTTTTCCCTGCCTGCTGTTGTGCTGAAGATAATTGACTTCTACTCTGACTTCAGTAATGAACTATTATTTTTTAAAAAATATAGAACATAATTATTTTTCCATATTTGCAGGCAACTATCCCCAAACATGATGCATGATGCAGGCTTGTTGCACAAGACCTCAGAAATGCTGTGGCTGAGTTAATGTTTGCAAAGCCCTTCTGAACCTCAAAAAAGAGCACATTCACAAAGCAAATTGTAATAAGGACAGATGCTGAAATTTGATAACAGTTGGAGCAACAGCACAAAGCAAAGCCAGGCAAAAGTCATGACTGATATCTGACCCTCATTCATTTATCTCCAAATGTCACCAATGTTTAAGACTGGCACCAAGAGGGGAATCACAGCCCTGTGTCAGGAGAAATAGGACAGCTCTTGTGCCAACATATCTGCATTTCCAGTCTATTTGACAGCTGAAGGACTCCATTTAAAGTTTGCACATTAATTGGCAGATACAGATGTAAATGGCTTGCAGGTACAGCTCCTGGAAAATATGATGACTGCAAAGAACGACTCTCACTGTGAGCACTTTGCCTGGTTCCATCCTACTCTGCCTCTGGCACATTCCTTTGGCAGCAGGCTGGCACCAAAACCAGATCTGCCCTCAGGTTTCTGACTCAACTTCAGTAGCACCGTGGATACAGGCACAGTTAACCACAAAACTGGGGTCTCTGTATACAGCTGGGTCAGGACACTGCTACGCTGGTTTGCTTTTAACTTGTGACATGTAGCATATGCCTGTTTGTGCCTGGAGTCTGTTCTTTGTCACGTGGCATGAGAGAGGCTTTTAAACCACCATTCACAGGGTGTTTGCTGCATTCAGAAATTCCCTTCTGTGTCAAAATAATAAAGTGGAGAAGTCCTCAGGATAAATAAAAAAACCTAGAATATATACAGTTGTATACACTGATTAGCCCTCTGGAATGCACATGTAAAACAAGGCTTGTGAATGCAAAATTTATCTTAATTAAAGAAAAAAAAAAAGTTTTGTGAAAAAAAAGTTGAAGGTGTATTTGATAGGAGGTCAGAGTATTGTTGCCTAAAATAGAATGATATTTATAGACCAAAATGTGCAAAACTGGAACATTGTTTTTGTCAAGTAGAAATTAAGCTAATGTACCATTAAGAGCTAGAGGCTCATATACATTAAAATCGTAAAGTTAGGACACAGACTGTGCTATGACAAACTAACAGTGCAGATATGATAGGGATGATCCAGCATCCAGCTAGGACCTTGAAAAGCAACTTGCTGCTTCTCCTGTGGCATATTTAGGATGAGCCTTCTGAATACTAATATTACTCCAAGCCAAGATGCTCTTTCATTTTTGGGGAAAGAACTAACAATTGGTAAAAAGAGCAAAAAGATATGAAGCCTAATTAGAGGTGAGGTACTACTTCTGGAGACAGTATGAATCATATTGTTAAGATGCACAGCTCTTCCCTAAGTCAGATCTTGTATTACTAAACCTGTCACAACTTCTTAGAGAGCCATAGAGAGGAATTTTGCTCTTCTCAGGATAAGAAGGAAAAAAGAGGGAATAAAGACAGAAAAGAAGTTTACATCCCAGAACTGTAAACTTAACTTCAGTCAGAGGACATGGAGATTATCTTTACACTGTTTTTCTCCACCTTCAGCTACAAAATAAAATTTCCTTCTATGCTGACTTTGCCTACCTCTCCTGCAGTGTCTCTCTGATCTTTTTGGTAATAGACATTTTCAATATAAAAAAATTGCTTGCAACTTTGCCCCATCTCATTTATGGGAAACCACTGGAAAAAAAAAAAAAGAGACAAAAAAACCAAATGAAAATTAAATAAACCATGAATGACAAAGCAAAAGACTGTTAAGTATGGCTCACACACACACTTGTGAAAAGTGAGCACGCCCACCTGAGGCTCACAGTCTGGCACAGTGACAGCATCCCAGCTGGAATGGCAACCAGGAGACAGACAAGCTGATGAGGCCCTTCAGACCCTGGAGGGTTCGAACCTTTGTGGGACTTTGCTCTAACCATGGCCATAAGGGCCCAGTGCTCTGGGAAGCTCTGCTACCACTGAGGAAAAAGACAAATGGTTGGTGAGGGACGTGGGATGAGACACCTCTCTGAGCAAAGTGCACTTGGACTTTGTGCTCCAATTCCCTCCTTGTTCACCACCATGACCTGTGGGGCTGCCTCTCCTGTCTCCAGAGGTACAGGGGCTCCAGCCAGTGACAATGCATCCCTGACCAGTCTTCATTTGTTTCACTTTCCACTGCTGTGATATTAAGGGTCTGTGATACCCCTGCATGACCAAGCAAACACATGGAACTGCCAAAAATCACAGGCATTTGTACTTCTAAAGTCAAATTGTCCCCTCCAAGGAATGTTTTACTAGCTACAAACTAATCCCTCAAAGATTTTTGCTAAGAATTGTTCAGCAGGAATGAGAAAGAGAGATTTCAAGAATACTGATGGCAGACAGAAAAACAAACCCTGTGGATTTTTGTAGGAGCTCTTTGCTTTCTCAGTCCCATTGGAAAGCTCAGCCCTAACTACTTTCATAAATGATGAAAGAAAACATAGCCCCAAGCCACCTCCTAGCCACACAACACTCAGTTCAACAAAACAGGATTGGGATGCAAACTGCCAGACAGCACAGACAAATTCCCAAACTTTTTAGGACAGCCAACAAGAGTTTGTACCTCTAGAAACAAAGACAAGCTGCACACTGAAAACAAACACCTCCACCTCTGTAAGTCTCTGCTGCTGCTTTTTTACCATGTGTGGTCACTTCACTGTTTTCCACATTTGCTTCATCAAAACAATTACCATCTGCAGCCTTTTGAAATTATTTTCCAAAGATAAAACAATTATGTCAAGGACTAGTAAAAGCTCTTCACTGTTCCATATCTGCACAAACTACTTTGTATTTCAGATGATTTTATGTACATTTAATCACTACAGATTAATTAGATGGCAGACAACAACCAGCAAAACTGAAGAGCTAACTTCAGTTTAAGTACACAGGCAGCTAACTTGTGGCTTTTTAGAACAATTTTAATTAAAAGTTCTAGAAAAACCATCCAGCTGAAAATACTGGGAGCTTTGGGATGGACTTATCATAGCTAATATTTTATACTCAATCAAAGCAGCCTTTGGGTGCAATAAAAATCTATTTTCCTCTAGTAATAAATATAGTAATTTTGTGAAACAGAATACATAATTTGCAAAATTTCATATGTACAGAAGATCCATGCAGAAAAGAGATAATTTCAATCCCAACCTTCAGAGAGCAAGTTGTTTTCCTTTTAAATATGTAAGAGTATTTTGAAATCAGCTTTAAATATACGGCATAACAGCAATTTCTGAATAAGATGACCCAAAATTCCTTGGATTCCTCTAGAAGAAGAAAAATAATCTGAAGTGACAGTAATTTTGAATTGAGGCTGACTTTTCCAGTGAACCATGGAGAGAATGCAAGAAATGCCCCACTGGCTCAGACCAACCACCTCCATCCATGTGGCTTGCTTCCAGCCATGGCAGTGGCAAATGTGTTCAGAGTGAGCACAAGGCCAGCTACTTTTGGCAACCCACTGCCATGTACCCTCCCAGGAGCTCACAGAATTTTACAGACCATCCTTTAAAAATGTCATTTGCACAGAGAACCTGAAAAACAGCCTTTTTCACTTTGTTTCTACATAGCACAGTATAATAGCTGGCAGATTTCCAGCTCTAGCCAGCCTGGCCAAATGCTGGATTTGATCCATGCAATCAGATGAAAACAGCCCCATTAATACAATATAAACCTCCCAGCCTTGCAAGTCACAAAAACACTCATCTGTCTACTTACACAGTGACAGCCAAGAGCTGCTACAGCATCTTTTCTACTAGAGACTTCCTTTCATTTATATGACACAAATTCCCAGTTGTGCTGCTGTAACATGTTTTGCATGTGGTCCTGCACTGAATTATCTCTACTCCTTTATACTGGGTAGATGCAAATTTAAATAAAATAGCTACATTAATATAACATGATGCATCTTCTGCTCCTAAAATATCTAATGTTCTAATATAAATAACAGCTTTGACTCTCTGCTTTCTTAGATGGGTCAGAATGCAAAACATTTTTGCTGGATTGAAATATTTAATTCATTTGTAGTTGTCAAAACACTTTCTTACCATTTTTTTTCAGTTAACACAAGACACTGACTAGAAAATTATTGGTCTGATGCACCCTCTTAATACAATTAAACTGGCAAAAAGATTAGGTATTGATCTGCTGGCAAACATATAGTTTGGGAATTAGTGTTGAAATGAAAATGCATGTTTCATTTATAATATATATCTTGGGTATATGCACACACTGCAGCCTCTGATCATTACAACTGAATTGCAGTAAATTTCTAGATCCTTGCTTTACTATAAACACGTGCCAGTACAGCTGATCTGCATAGATTTTGGGAGAGATGCATAGGGAAACTAGTTGCAAGTGCTTTTCCTGTAGTAAAATCTAATGCTGCAGTTCTCTCTGGTGGTCTTCTTTTCTACTTTCTGTGTGTATTACAACTATATTCTCTCCCTTTCACATCTAAGAATCAAAACCTGCTCTTTCTGATAGTCATGCAAATGCAGTCTTTATCAGCATGTTGCACAGATTTAAGGTTGTTAAGTTTGCAGCAGGAAGTTTCTGGAAAGCCTTTCCCAAGGACTTCACTTTCATGACCTGCTCTTCTAGCAGGACACCAAAAAACTTTGGTGCTGCAGTCAAATAGTTGAAACATATCTCTTCAGTCATCTTTACATCTCAACAGTACTTTGTCTAAAGTGTTTACAGTCTCAGATGTACTTTGCCTGAAGTACTTATAGCATTTAAATTACTTTTCAGTAAAAGCATAAAACACATTTAAGTATAAATGCTTTTACTGCCATCCAAGATTTATAGTTTGGCCTTTTTTGCATAGCAAATGGTCCTAGTCATAATCAGCTAGGGTGACTGTAACAAGTAAGTTTTGTTCTTGTCCATGCAAAAATGTCTCTAGAACAGGATTCTTCAAAATAATTAGAAAGGAGTTTACTCTGCATATTTACTTTGTAACCAGCATTCCCTAATAGCAATCCATTCTCAGCATCCACCCACATGTTTCTTCATTCTGCTGGATCTCACTGTTGCTGGCTGCACTTCATTTAGGATATTTTCCATTGTCCAACATATCATCACTATTTTTCAAGACATTGTCCAATTACATGATACTGGATATCTTTGGAATAAATACATATGTCTGTTCTCTGCACCAAGAATGTGCAGAGAAAAGCACAAGTCAACAATTTGTATTTGGGCTCCATCTTGATGACAGGCTTTCCATCCAGCCCTCTTTTTAGATGTCACCCCAAGGATATGTTAGCCTTACTCAAGCAGTTTGTTCTATAAACAGTAAAGGGCAGAAATGTCTTTGTAGAAAAGACAGATGTTGAGGAAGAATAAATCAAATAATAACCACAGAATGTGAGGTATAAACCCCTTAATTTCCACCAGTGAATCTTCCAGAGCAAGACACTTGTGCCAAGGTGTAATACTTTAGAACTGATGAGAAAATAAGGATGATATTTTAAAGTAGTCAAAATTAGCTGTGTTGATCAACACTTGTACATTTAAGAAGAGCAATGAAGACATATGAGGGGGTATGTTCATCTACACATGGTGAACATACCAGTAACATATCTATAACATTTCATATTGCATGTTCTGAAACAACAGAAATCTTCATATCTGTAACACTTACTATGTATGTCCTTGAGCTTTGCCTTCTGTTCCTTTAGACAATTGTTTCCCCACTGCATATTTCATGGGAAGGAGACTGGAAAGAGGAGTGCTTAATAAATGGAACCATTAAAAAGATTGGATTGTTTTTGCTTTCATAGGCATTATTGCAGAAGAAATAATTCATCTATTCTGCTCTGAGTAAATTCTGTACCTAAGTCTTAGTAAAAATACAAGTGCATCAAGACAGTAAAAATGGTAATCTGATTGATGACCAAAACTAATCAAAATGCTGCTTTATAGGTCCTTTCGCTGATACATACCTTCAGGATCTGCTTTAAGAAGATACCAGAGCAGTTGAAG
Organism: Turdus rufiventris; assembly: GCA_013186435.1. Classification (NCBI taxonomy): domain Eukaryota; kingdom Metazoa; phylum Chordata; class Aves; order Passeriformes; family Turdidae; genus Turdus; species Turdus rufiventris. The sequence goes on along the minus strand of PYHW01009542.1, from coordinate 3,881,191 downwards.
ATTAGAAAAAAAAAATCAAAACAAAACATATATACACAGTATGTCAGAACATGGATTATGTCTGATTTCTACTGTAAGAAAGTAAGTCGTACTTGATCTCATCTCTACTGTTTTCAATAAATGATCTCATAACAGAGCATTTTTCTGTTTCAGTGACACACAACACAGTGTTAGTCATGGTGTTATTGCTACTATTATCTAAAGACATCAGAGCAAAGTACATAGAATGCGATAATGTATCTTGTACAAGAAAAGGTCATGCAGCAGTTCCACGATTTGCTGATCCTAAATATATGTACAGTTGTATCACTCTGCATTATAATCACATTTCTGATGTATTTCCAGAGTGCATGCTAGCAAGTTTATGGTACAGTGCAGATTGCATGACATTGTGGGAGAATAGACAAAAGTTGAACCAGCATAAATTCAGGATGGTGCAGACAGATGATATCTGATTTGGTATTAAGCATAAGCCTGCTGTTAGGAAATTACCTAATTAGCTAACATTTTTTTCCACAAAACTGAAAAATGAATTTTAACACAGTCAATGGTATGTGAGATGCAGTCACAGAATTTGGTCTCTTGTATTTATGAGCCTTGGAGCAGCATTTACTGCATCACTGAATGTCAGCCCAAGAGAGACAGGGAATATACATGGAATTTAGCCAGGAAAGCCTTTCTCCTCATCCAAAACAGGCACAGCAACTTTAAGTGAAACAAGGACTGAAGCAGTTGCTCTGATTTAAATGCAGTTGTATTAATTATACAAAGGCTAACAAAAGTGTTGTTAGCAATGTAGAGCAAGAGGTGATGTAAGAAAGGAAGAGGAAGCCAGAGAGAACAAGGTAGGACCAGTGAAGGGCTACCTTAGTCAGATGTAGATTATGAGATATAATATAGCATGATCAAATGTCTCTGTCTAGTTCATGATTTGGGAGATGATGACATTTGTCAGTTTCCCATGCACAGCTTCCCGTTTTCCAGATCTACTTACACAACGGATTTTATTACATTTGCAGAACATGTTATCATAGTAGTTGTTTTTTTTATTAATTGATGGAGATTGGACCCATCATTAAAATGGAACAAAAATTAGATACTGTTCCTCTAAGACTCTAAAAATGAAGTTTCTGTGTAAAAGCAATGGGAAAAAATAATCTGGTGCTATTACAGAACAATACCAATTAAAGCTGGATTTAATAAGTGCTAAAATAATATTGACTACATTGGGACAACGTAATGTCAAACCACATCACCAATTAAGAACAGAAAAAATAACAGCAAAACTTGAACAAAGTATACATAGATAATTAATCCTCTAATTAGAATGCTAAAATTAGATCAGGAATTGAAGGGTGAAATGCTTTAATCTTCACTTATCTAGGCAGAAGAGTTTCCATCTTTTACTTTTAAAAAAATTATTCATCTTTTCAGTTCTGGTGTATCAATGCATCTTTCTACAGGTACATGACAAAGACTAAATCACAAGTGTATGCATGATTTTGAGGAATTTCCTATCTTAGTTTAGGAATGTACCCACTCAAATAAACTGGACAAGCAAAAACATAATGAATATTCTCTGGATTTAGTGCCTGAACTGAGTTTCCTGAACTGATGAGGAATTTAAAACTTTTTAGGATATGTCTGAAAATCTAACCCTTTACACATTTTCTGCACAGGAAGCATTTAACTTTTTAGCACCAGTTATTATTCAGAAGTCTTGCTCATGGAAGCTTGTGTCCCAGACTTATATGTCCTCTGCCAAAGACAGAAGTTCACTATTGAAATTACTGGGCATAATCAGTCTTTTGTCATTCTTTAAAAAAAAAAAAAGTTAAAAAAAATCAACTGCAGACCCAGGTCGTGAAATCATCTAGAATTAATCACCAGTAGATCCAGTACTGTAAGTTAAGGCTAGAAGTACCATCATGTTGCTGAAGAAGGATTAAGATGAAGAGAAACAGAAAGGAAAGAGATCAAAACAACCAAAGTATATCTTACAACTTCATGACAGACTTACATCAGGGAAAAGGTTTCAAGCCAATCTGTCCCTCAGGGCCACAGTGAGCCCCTTTTTAGTCAAAGAGAAAAGAAAAGGGATTTGCTGCATGAGTTTTACAATAAGTCACACTTGAAAAACCAGGCTAAGTATCCCAGACTTCAAATCTGCCATGACTGGGATTTGATCAAGACAGAGAAATACTTAAAATGCAGGGCATACCACATGTTACAAAAAAGATCGACTTCCAACTCCTACTGCCACCTGCCCTGGTGAATGTGTCCTGACTGGTACACAGGCAGGGTAATGGAGAGCAATGGGAAGCAAACTTTTAGGTTTTCTTCTTCAAACCAAATCCAAGAATAAATGTGTTTCAGCTTTTAACGCTCACAAGTTTAAAGCACATCTGTAGTTATTCTCTAAATTAGATAAGGCACCAGGATCAGATACAGTACATTAAAAAAGAAACCCTGTAGAGAAAGGTAAAGCTTGTTCATTGTTGTTATGGACCACTTAAAAGGTCTTTTTTCAATGTTCACATCTTTATTAAGAGTTATTTAATTTTTTTTTTTTTAAGTTGCATGACTTCTATTGGTGAGTAAAACAAGAACAGCAGGATCCAACTCCTATCTCTGCAGCTCTTTCATCTGCCTAGCTGACTGTATTAGCCACTTTTCCTGAATGGAGAATGGGGGAAAGTTCAACAGCAGACAGACATATTAATGAGGACACAAAACATAGATGAAAAGAATACATGCCTAAATGTCTGATGAACTGATATTAGCATATAAATGCAATATATGTACAACAGCAGCCTTTGAATTAAACCACAAAGAACACTGTCTACTTGATTAGTTGTTTATTTTTGCTTTTGAGGGAACACATCAGAGTCACAGATTGATACTTTAATAAGGAACACAAAAACCTTTAGTCAAGATTAAAAGGGCTAGTAGCTAGATGTCATAATTCATGGATACTGATTGTGCAGGACTTTGACAAGAACCATTAATTGTCACCATGTAGCTTCCTTCTGAAGTCACATACTCAATTTAGTTCTAGTTCTTACAAGACGTGGTAGGATCATTAAAGGAAGCTTGGGGCTAAGCACTGATAATGGGAGTATTTTAATATTCTTAGTACTTTCACAAAGGAACAGCATGTCATACATCTGTTCTGTGTATTGCACCTAAACTCTCTAAAGGAAAAAAAGAGAGTCTTTTTGTTGTCTCCAGAGTTACCTAAGACAGTGAGGTGCTAGGATTTCTGCACTCTTTTTCCAGACTGTCATACAGTAGAAATCTGAAAAAAAATCCCATAAGAAGGCTCAACTCACAGATGGATTTCATATTTCCTTGTACCTTTTGGACTAATCTTACAGATTGACTGCTTTTTCACAGTAAAAGAAAAAAAAAAAACCCACAACAACAAAAAAACAAAACTAAGGGTGTCTTCTTTCTCTGAAGGGTCCAGGAGTTCTAGAAGGTATGATAATTTTTTTTCTCCAATGACAGTCAGAAGGGATGAACCCTCAGATTAATGTAAAATTAAACGGAAACTTTCCCATTTTCCTTTATTTCTTGTCTGCAGTTGCTTCAGAGCATTAAAACAGAAACATGACAGCAGAAACAGAGGCTAAATGTGCACATGCAGGCACAAAGCAGAGGAAAAATTCAACATGAGCACAGGTCTCAGTGCTCATTATTAAGGCAACAGCAGGGTCAAATAAATAAGCATAAGAAAGACATGGAGGCAAAGAAGGTTCCCTCAGGCCACTGTGTCCCTCCTGCCTGAAGGACTGGCAGGTTTATTCAACTACAGACTTCTACTATTATAAAACCACAAGATAGCACCCACCTCACCTGCCTTTCAGATATCTGAAATGTCTAAGTGGCTGCAGGCTTCCTTTGAAGTATGTGGGGAAGAGGGCAGCTTCAAGCCAGTGCATCTGATCTATTCAAGCTCTGCTAAGGAAGAGCTTAGCTGCTCTCTCATGGTTCTTGTTTCTCACCCTGTTTTTCCCAAGTCCAGACACATGGTAGAAATAAGGAAGATGAATCTTATTCAAGCATCTCTCATTTCTTGACAGCTTGGCTGTTGACCCCAATGAGTTACTACTTCATCTAGTGAGGAAATGGGCATCAGCCTCCATGGAGAGGAAAATATACAATTAAAAAATCCAGCAAGTGTATAATTTAATATAAAGAGCTTAACTAACAATTCACCAGAAGTTTTCATTCAGGTAGTCTTACTTCCATTTTGTGAACTAAATGCAGATGTTTACTAATTAAGATCACCTTCCAGTGTTTTAATGGCTTAATATAAATACTGTCACTGGTACACAGGACCATTTCCAGTCTTGCTTCAGACAGATATTGAACTTGGGATCTGGCTCTATGCCTCAGTAATGGAGCTTTTGCTTTTCCTTTTCTTTCCCCTTTTCTTTTTTTTTTGAGAATGAGTGTAAGTTATTTTTCAAAGTCAGACAACAAAACTGGTACTATTTCAGGATGTTTCAAAATGGAAACTAATTCACTCTTCATAAAAAAGGAAACAAAGCTCTAGAAGAAGGTTCAGCACTACAATATCCCCTGAGGTTGGCCAATTACTTTTGGTTGATTTGGAAGATTCAAATCCTGCTTTGTTTACAACTCATTCTATATTATTTAACACATTATTGCTGTTGACATCAAATTAATTAAATAAGCACAGAGACAGATTGTTCCAGCTCTTGAAAACAGAATGAATGAAAGACCCCACAAAAACAGATTTCTCTTCCTCACACATTGCAAACACCAGATCAGAGCTAGAAGTATTTCCTGTCACAAATTAAATTGGTACCTGCCAATCTTTCAGCATCTGAGCAATTTCTGTTTTGATTACACACAGCACATGATAAATTAAAAACTGCCAGAAGTTTCACAAAGGCATTCCTGAAGCTAGTAACCGCTTCCTGTGTATCTCTCTCTCAGATCACATGCACCACAATGGGAATTAAGAGGAGTCAAAGATCACAGGAAACTTGTATATGAGGAAGGAGCTCACTCTCAGAAGCCCCTGAGCAGCTCTAATTCCAGACTGGAGTCATGTCCTCCTTACTCTGCCCTGAGGAGTTGATTGAGAACAGTAAAGAAGACATGTATCTGGGAGAAAAACCACAGATAGCAGTTTCTAGATAGTGAAAACCATCCCATTTAAATGTTTGCACATTGATGCTCTGGTGCCTTGGGACAGCTAATCTAGGTACACTACTCACTCATCAATTAGTTCTTGATGCCACCAATGGAAAAAGAGAGTGTTTCCTTTGGTTCCTTCAGACTGTGAAGGCTGCTGTTGAGATCCTGTTTGGGATCAACAGCAAAGCAAGTATCTTGTTGGGCTACACTGCTTTTAATTCCTCCCACTCACCCAAAGCAGAACTGCTACTGCTTTGCCTCCTGCTGAAAAATTACAATTTCTCTCCTCAGTATTTTCATAACAAAGATTTTCTCTTTCACATACTGATTGCAAGAATGAGAATAACTGCATGTTTCTGTTGCACACATTTTCCATATTTCCTTTTATGCACCTTTTTGTCCTAAATCTATCCCCTTCTCCCAAGCTAACACACCATCTCTTGTCCAAGGAGCTCCCTCCATGACCTCTGTATCTCCAGATGTTCGATCGTAATGGATGCACTACAGAGAGCTCATTTGTTTCATATAAATGGACTATGGGAGCACCTTGGAATGACCACACATATTTCAGGTGTGCTATTAATATCAAATAAACTATTTTAACACATCCTTAATCTTTCTTTAATAATCCATTCTAAGTAAATTATCTTGAAGCAATGTTTGACTATGATTGATGGGTCTCTCTATGAAATCTCGCTCTTGGCTCAGCACAAAAGAAATACCCTACCAATTACAGAAAGCTCACCCTGGATATTTTAACCAGTTTCTTGAAGAAATAAAAGGATGGAAGAGAAACTGATATTCCTGAAAGTAGTTCAGTGAGTCTTGTGTTCCCTATGAAACAAGATAGATGCCTTCCTCTGCCTGCTCACAGAGCTAACTCACCCTGTACATGCATCACCAGAGTTATCACCTAGTGCAGCATCACTGTACATGAAGTACTAGCACTTCCATGCAAATATCCCTTATCAGAATTGTATTTGCACATCTATACAAGGTGACTGCTTTAAAGGCATGGACATTTACTGGAAGAGCATGTGCCCTATGCTACTTGAATTATTGATCAATTACAAACAGAGTACTAACAACTCTGAATAGTTAAAACCTTATAATAAATCATGTAGATAAATAAAACATGCCTAGGGTGAACAATCTTCTTTCTCTCTTCCTCTTTCTGAATTCACTACAAGAAGCATGGCACTAACCTATTTATAGTAAGGCTACCCTCTAAAAGCCCAAAGTCAATATTTAAAAACCTGGTGGTCTTTTGAAGTAAAAAGAGCACTTACTCAAGCTTTATTATCTCAGCTGACAAAATAGACACTTCTAATAAGTTTACGCTACAGTATCTATGCCTCTGAAAAAACTCATCGTAAATAATTGGCAAATACGGTAACAAATTGCTTTTCTGTTCCTCTTAAAGTATTTTCTTCCAGCAATTTTAACAAACACAGAATCCTTGAAAAATGTGGTTACATTATCTAGCAGTACAAATCACAGTGCTCGAATTGAGCAAAGGCAACTGAATAATGAAAAAAAAAAATTAGGTCAGGTAAGGTAAGTCCGTACCTGAGAAATCAGCTTTGCTAACCTACGTTTCAACATTAGTATGTTTCTGATTTCACAAGGCATTTCTATATTTCATTGTTGCTTAATTAGCAAACAGGCCCCTTTTTCCTTCCTCAGAAAGAAAACACTTCGATTCTGGTTCAAAGGCTTTGAAAAAAAAAATTGAAAATGAGAAGTTTAAAAAATACTCAAGATCCTAAATACTTTGCTGGATCTAGGCCCTATTGCTCATGTCATAAGGCACTCCTTCATGTATCAGTTTTCTCTGCCTGCTGCTTTACTTTGCTCTTCCAAAGGGTAAGCTGAATTTCACTCACTGAATAAGCCAAAAAATTTGGGGTAGACCTGGGTGGTCCCTAAAATTTTATCAGAGCCATTGTCTATAGAAAAAGAATGTGCAGAACATGAAGGAAAAAGGCTAATACTCCAGATGAAATAGTTGGTTTTCTAATTTCCAATTGTAAAGATCAGTCTCTAACCTTGCTGACTGGAAGTGAGTTGTCGAATACTTGAAATAAAAAATTTGATATGAATTCACAAGGACCAGTCATTCCTATTTCCTCCCAAGCCATATCAGATTGTGCTCTGTGAAACCAGCATTAATCAAATCTAACAGAAGTCGCCAATCTCTTATTTCCCTATGATGTTGGTTGCTTAGAAACTCAACAGAGTATTACCAATTGTATTTTACTGTTTATTTTATTTTCTCCAGAGCATAGCCGAGGCTCAGCAAGCTTCACATTCTTTCAACTCAAATAGCAGTCTCTTCAATGGAAGACACCTTTCTCTTTATTCTACATACCTCTGAGTCTACAAATAAATGCCAGTGTGGATCCCACTAGAAAAATGTTATCACCACCCACTTTGCTACAGATGCTTCTACAGTTACAGAAGAACAGTAGTGGGACAACAGTATTTACACACCTCTGGCACAGAAACTGCTCTAATTTCACAATCTTCCTAGAGACTTCAGGGCTGTGCCTTTGCAGAAGTAACACAATTCATCCCAAACTTTAAAGCATTTTTAAACTCAGAATAAATATGTATGCTATAATCCAAGCAAATATTATGCAAGTGTGACTTCCACTACTTATTCTGCAATTGCTCATGCAAGAGGCAGACTCAGAGCTGGAGCTGTCAATATTGTGACTGTCAGTGCCAAGAAAAAAAACCACACCAACACTGCTGGGAATATCAAAATAAAAGAAGACTTCAAGCCTTCACCAGGACAAGTAAAGCCACAACAGAAGCCTTCCCCAGCAATGCAGCAGACATCCTCTCTTGCTGATAGAAGTCCTCCTTGCCTGATCTTTGAAGGTTTTGACGAAACACTGGGCAGTAATAATTTATCTTGTCTTACTCTAGCCATGATCATCACTTCTCCATCCATGTTCATCGGTATAGGATGGTTAAATAGAGGCAGCTTAAGCTAAGTGGTCCCTTTGGCACTTAAAAGGGGAGGATTTGTCTGATAGACACAAGGCATGTGGCTGAGCAGGGGCTTGCTAAGGACGTCCCTTTCAAAAACTGAATTAGGTTAAACAAGCATGAAGAATGCTTTCTTCTTGATGCTATAGACAGTAAGACAACAGCAGATTGCTACAAACACTTTGTGTTTTTTCCTGTTCTCAGGGAATGCAGAAAACCCAAAAGTGCTTGCACTACCACTCAGACACTACTGCCCAAAAGTATTTGTTCTCTCATACATATGCAGGAAGAGACATGTTCATAAGGAAGCACAGATTAGTTTTATCAACGTATGTTAACATGCTAACAGCTACACAATGTGGAAGATTTATCAGGAAATTGAAGTACTCTCTTTGTATGAATGCATAACCAATCATCTCTTTTTTTTTAGACTACAATAGTGGCCCTTTAATGATTTAGGAAATTACATTCAGCATCAATGAGGCAACAGAAGGTGAGAAACCTTCTAAACACAGAAAGAAATTGGACCTTATTTTCAACCAAATGTTTCTGATTCTTCAGCGAATGGAAAACAAACAAAATATCAAATACTGAACATCTCTGAAGATGTCAGCACTTTGACTTTAATTACGTGAAACTCTGTCAAACTGAGTCAAACACACATCAGTAATCCCCATATGGATTCCTTTTGCTACATTTCACTAAACCCCATGTGGATTCCTTCATTTATTTGACAAAGGAAGGAAATACTTTCTTGCAATATATTGCTTTTTCAGAAGAAGAATTATTTTAACTTTAGGATTGTTACTTAGTCTCAAAATAACATAGATTATCCTGCAAACGTATTTACACAACAGGAATATGAAGTTCTATCATTTAAAATTAGTGGCTTCTGCTAAGATTTATAAAAGCTGTGCAAGACATCAGGGAGTCCTCCAAAAGCTGTTTGAATTAAACTGAGCTGAAATAATTAGTAACTTCAGTTGTTCCACATCCAGAGATGGAAACTCAGCCCAATCTCTCAAGATAGGTTCCAGCCCTGTGAGAAGACTAAGGGTTACTTTACTGATGCCACCAACAGCACAGAGCCAGGCAGTCCTCAGCAGGCACAAGTCAAACTAAGTGAAATCCTGGTCAGACATCAGGTAAAAAGCTTTGCCACAAAGATGGTGGAACACTGAGACAGGTTTCACAGGGAGGATGTGCAGATTCAATCCTTGGAGAAAGCCCTGAGCAACCTGCACAAAGTTGGCTCTGCTATGGGAGGGAGCTGTAGCTGTTGGCCTCTAGTCATCCCCTCCAACCTAAATAGTCCATGAATCTGTTCACAGCATGTAACACGAGGGAAGAGAAATGAAGTTAACACCTTACCAGCCAACTGGGCATTTTAAGGGAAAAAAGTGTCCTTACCTGAAAAACATAAGAGAAAGTAAAATGTTAACAATTCATCAAAATCAGCAGGGTAATAAATTGCAGTAACTCTTAGTACAAAACAACGTACATTCAACAATTCAATAATTATGCATTCATAACATTGCAAAAATTTCCCCCAATTTGTTCAAACTCTGCAAAACAAGACACAGCTATACTGAGATGCATACCAGGGTCTCCCTACAATTGCGCCTCCTGCAGCTTATGCCCACAACTCAGGGAAAATAAGTTTAACATCTGTAGGTTCTGTGACCTGAACGTTTTCATACTCACTTCCTCACTATTTCAATTTCATCAGACATGTGCCAACATTTCTTGTAGACAATTTTACCTTCAGTCCCTGCTGAGGATCTGTCCACTAATGACCATAATGAAACATGCTTTGTGTGAGAGCCTGTTCATTTATTTTCATTCCTGTGAGTGCCTTCAGAGACCAGTGTTGCAATCACAGCTACTTACTATTTAATTCCCAGCCAAATTTATGGCCAAATTGAAAAATGGATGCAGGCTGCCTGATGTAGGATGCTTTTGTCTGAAGTGTCCTCATGGAATCATTATACTTGCATTAATCTTTAATCTGCAATTAAACAATCAGTTCTATGTAAAAGATAGCTGCAAACAGATCTCCTGAATGTGTACTAGGCAATATATCTTAATGGATGTATGCGTGCTGTCGAGGGTCTGCAATTAGGACAGCATCCATCACTGGACCCCAGGTCAGCAAAAGGTTAAGGCAAAACCAAACCTCCCCAAGGTGCTGAGCATCCATCCATGCTACCTGTCCTGCTCTAGGGCTGTGCCTGCAGCAGTACAGAACATTGAGAGAAAAGCCAGGTGGGGGTGGGAAAGGAGATGGATACGATGGATTGAGGCATGGCCTCGCTGATAAATCTGTCTTGGCAGAAGATGCAACCTGCTTTGAATCTGTTTCTTTCCAATTAAGAGACCTGCTTCCAGCTTGGGCAGATGCTTAATTGGAGACTGAGGCTGCCAGGCAGGCACCAGAGCCATGATCATTAACAGGTAGTTTGAAGCCATTAAGGTGCTCCTGCTTGTCAATTCCCCTCTCATACACCACTGGCATAAAGAAATGCATCTTCCTCCCCATGGCAGCAAGCTCACCTTGTAGGGAGATTTGCACACATGTGCCCTGCAAACGCATCTTTGGTTTCTGGGACTGTGAAGTTATTACATTAGCACCCAAGGCATGTGATTCAGCAGGGAATAAAAGGGGCCCTCCTGCCCGGAGTCAGTGTAATATTAGAATGGTATCAAATGGCTTCCACAATAGGTAAGCAGAAGGGCATCTGTTTCAGATTTGACTAAAATTGTATAATTAGATCTTGGTAAGAGATCCGTCTGCTCGTGTGTGGTTTTATCAAATGCTTTTGCCTAATCCATGCAAGGAACCAGTTTTCAGACCTCAGTGGACACTGTTTCTGATGCAAACTTTACAACTGTGCAACTGTGCAGAACATTCTGTATGAGTAGATGACTGCACCAATCCAGCAGGTTTTTAATTATAAGCATGGGGAAACAAAACTAAAGTAATACCCATGAATGCTCCATGAATGCTGTCTTATTACAGGACATTTGACCCTTGTCAGTTTTAGTCTTAATTCCCTCGCTAGTTATAAAAAAAAAAAAAAAAAAAAAAAAAAAAAAAAANAAAGCACCTACTGGATTAATGTCAAGAAGTGAGATTCATTTTGTTTTATCTTACAAGGGTATCCTGACAAAAATTCACAACTGTCTCATTTAATGATGTAAAGAATTCACTACCATGTACCATTTGCAGCTTACAAATTAGCCAATCTCGACAAATATACCCTAATTAAGGGCAAGAAAGTAAAAGGCATTTATTGATTGTAAGGTCTGAAACATCAGAAAACTGATTAAATATATGTTGTTAAGGAGTTAATAAATGAATTAACTCTGTTATGCCATGCTCCATGTACACAAGGCTATGGTAGCTAAATGGCAATTCAATGCTATAGTCTTCAATTATTTCCAGTGGGCTAATAAGACAAGCAATTAGACCATTGTCTTCACTTCAAACCACAGCATTAACACACCCACTTGTGCAAAGGAATAAAAGATACCCATCAGGTGGGGACAGAACTACCATATATAAAATATTCTGCAAATAGAAGACCCATTTGTTTAAAGAGAAGTCTAAGTCAGCTGCTACATAAAAATAATAGAATTTTACAGCTGCACTTTGATCACAGGAACGTCATAGCTAAGGAAGGAAAAATTTCCTCCTTAAATATATAACTTTTTTAATGGATTCTATCCACAAGGTAATGCAGACAATGACAGACTATGATGACTGCAAAATGATTAACCAAGATCCTTCTTTTCTTCTAAACTGACTCTTCAACAACATACTGCTCATGGTTTGGTGAGCAGGGTCATCATCCTGACACAGAAAACCTAGGGCCAGGTGCCCTTAGAGAAGTTACAGATGGGAAATACAGGAGGCTGTCTTTTGCAAGGTCATGCAGATGCTAGCATGTTTCCTCCCTGTCCTAGAAGGTGTGTGGGTGCTGCTGGGCAAGGAAAAAGGGAAGCTGAGCACCCTGCATCCACACACCACGGGCAGGGAAGTGGAGCTTGTTGCCACAGCTAGATGCAGCTGCATGGGAAATCACTGGGTGTCCTTTGAGCCATGGGATGGGGCTGCCTGAGGCTTGATCACCGTATCAGAATTGATGCTCAGGTTGAATAAGAATAATCAAATAAGTGAAGCCATATGGTAACTACTTTACATCTCTTCCTACCTCTGAGTGATGTTATACTGCACTTATCACATTTCCATGCTGCTTTATAGATTACCAAAAGAAGATATGGCTTTCACTAAAATTTAAAAAAGATGCCCATTTTTTCCTGTGCTTCTAGAATATATACAATTGCAGAAAGGGATCAGAAAATTGAGGGATGTTTTGCGATTTCCCTATGAAGTGAAAATAATCACCTGTCCTCTTCCTTTTCTCTTTCTTCACACACACACACACAAGCCCAGCAGACACACTCATGATGTAAAGTGATGGAACATGACGGGAGATCACCTAAATCCACCCCTGTCTCATGGATTTCCCTGAGAGGAGTTTATTATGCCTACTAGCAACTCCCAGCCATCCTTGTCAATCTTGTAAAGTATTCTTGGATTGTGGTCGTGTGCGTCCCCTACCTCTGTCCTTAGATCATACACATACCTTTCATCTGTGGGACATTGCCTGATCATATCAAGATCTCTTGCATGGTTGAGATGGGAACAATCAGAAACACCAGCTGCCTAATCAAGGCGAGAAACAATGGAGAAGCAATTATCCTTTGTAGCCTTTGTAAGCCATTTACTTGAACCCTAGTCCAAGTGGAGTAGTAGCATTGTGAATTGTGGCCCAAGTGGAATGGTATCATCTTACTGCACTTTGGGAAAAAAACCCAGTAGTTACTGATTTGGGAATGGAAACTTACAGATGACCAGATCCAATCATCTTGCAACCCGATGAACAGTGGTCCTGAGTGAGGCTCTTTGAGTTCTCCTGGACTGCAGCAGGCTGGGCCAGCACCTCCCTCTGAGTGGGACACCTCCTGGAGCCCATGAACCCTCTAGCTTCTGATATTCAAACTGTCCCTGATGATGAGGTCTAGGCTAATACTGCTCCCAACACACAATTCCATGCTCTTTGAGGTGCAGCCCTTGCCTGTTAGGAAACGCAAGGGAATTTGATGTATTTCACTGAACTTGAGAGAAATTTGTGTTAGGTACCTTTATATGCAGAGAAATTGGTGTACACATCATTTTACCTGTGTGTATGTGAATTGATTGTGGTATGAATGTTACTATCTCAAATCTATAGTTAAGACACTGTTATAATTGGTAGTTAGCCCTATTGAACTGCTTTGTAAAGGGTAAAGCACTCAGTGATTAAGTGCTGCTAAACCCTTTTTCACCCTTATCTGTGCATCCATATCATTTGCACCCTTACCCCCTTTTGCATTTCAAGCTTCTGTGTAAATTATTGCAAATTGCTTCTAATTTGATCTTCCTTTATATGCTTTAACCTGTGTAGTAAGTAATAGAGTTAACCTTGAAATCAAACTCTGTAAACCTGCATTTTCAAAAAATATATGTTAAACCCTATAATTCTCAGTTACTTGCATATTTATTCTTCCTCCTTCTCCCATTTTCCCCTTCACAAAAATTATGAAGCTTTACACTGAGCCATGCTGCATATCCTTAGCAATAATGGGTTTGCTCTAAGAGTACTTCACTACTTTGACAATGCCAAATTTAGAGTGAAGCATGTGTTGCTTTGCATCTGTCAGTCACACAGCACTCTCCTTTGAGGTCTATCAATAAGCACAAAGTGACGGGTGGTCATCTGAACAACACTTTGTGCTTCTGTATTCAGCTCAGCAGTCTACACAATTTTAACCAGGGAGCTGCAAGGATAAGGAGAGGAGATTTTTTTCCAATCAGGTTAAAATGTTTCAAGTGGCCCATTTTCACTTTCTGTATACTCCTGAAAGATGACTAGGAGTCAGTGTGAGAGATTAAGCTCTGCTGGAAGTGCACTGTATTCATAATATATTAATAACCTAGAATGTCTCAATTTTGGTTTTACACTGGCAGTAGACTAAAGTACAAAAGGACACAGAGGTGAGAACAAAAACTGAAGGAAGTGAAAATGGATTACTCTCCAGTAGCAGAGGACCTTGGAAAACTGTAAGAATGAGGTTCTGTTTGAAAAATACTGTAAACCAGTTGTTGCTGAGCAAATTTCCACAATGAAAAACTGCCTCAATGCACCTAGCATTTTAAGCTCTAGGAGAGTCCTACAAAAACCTATGAATGAGTCAAAGCAATGGAAGGAAAGAGGTGCTACTAATGAACAAACTTCTTACTGGACTATGTCAAAGAAAAAGCGTTTTTAAAGGATTGTGATAATTCTGATTTTTCTAGCTTTCCTTACTGTGCTGCCATCTGTGACTGGGAGACTCACTGAACTGAAAATATATGCAAGATGCACTTTCAAAATCTGAAGACATGCCATTGCTACTAAACACTGGCTTGACACATATCCTGCTTCCTTACAGAGGCTTCCAATTTCTTTGACAAGGTACTGAAATTCTGCAGCAAATACCTCCACTAAGTATTTCTGCAGGCTAAGCAAATACCCACCAAATTTTGAAACTGCCTTAATATGGATTCAGATATTATTGTACACATATTAACTAAATATTCAAACCATAAACTATATGCCCAATGACCTGAAAAAATCCAACCCAAAACAACCAAAAAACCAAACCCCAAACTCCCTTGCTCTTCTGTACCTTTATTTTGCAACTGCAAGTGAAGATGAGAAAATAATTAACTAACTTTTATAGCAGCAATAACGAAACACGATCACACAACAGTAAAACCAGAATCAGAAAAGACTGTATTGATCCTGAAATCTATGAAGGATTGGTCATTGCTGCAGGCTGCCCACAATCTGATGAGGTGCTTGCTAATGCAAATTTTGGCTATTGCATCACACTGTGCAAACATGTCTTACACACTGCTGGGAATTGTCTGCCATCACTAGCTTTCCTAGCAATGATCAAACCCCCAAAATTCTTTGGTCTAAGGCTCTTAACACTTCATAGTTATCTTCAAATGTCATTCTCTTGTCTCTCAACTTCCATTTGTAATTTTTCAGAAATATTCAAGCAACAAAGTACCCCCAACAGAATAAAAAATTAAGGACCTCTTATAACAGCTACACAGATACTCTACTAATATTTACCACCCTTCCACCTTCTGACACTTACCATATAAATTTTTGTACTGCCATCAGCTATTATCAGCTAGTGGAAATACAGAGTATATAAATGTATATGAACCACAGACACATAAAAAGTGCCATACGCATGAGCTCAGGAAACTGAATGTCCAAGGACAACGACCAGAGAAATAAACACTAGGAAGGGAAAAGGGCACTAAAGAAGGCAAAGGTTATTTCTTAATTTAGGGTGCTCTCGTCTGTGTCTGAAGACCAAGACCATGCATTGTAAATGGAACTAAGATTCAGAAATATGCCAGAAGTCTTGTATGTTCTCTGGTTTTTTCCATTGCAAAAGTATAATCTGTAGATGACCTATAGGTCAGGGATCTGGTGGTAGATCATAACTTCAGTGGAAGGTGAAGCCTGCATTTGTCTGTGGGTAATGGATTTTTATATTCTTTGCTTGTGGTAGGTAAAAGAATGAAATATGCTTTACCTGTATGATCTCTCTCTGACATTAGAAGTAAAGATTTTTTTTTTCCTGGGGAATGAAGCCTTAGGAACAAAACATAGCATATTGTGTATTCTGTAAAACATTATGCGTGTGAGTGAAAGTGAAAACAAGATAAAAAACAGACACAAGAAAATCTCTGATTTGGGCTAACTTTTTATACAGCATCTTCAAGAATGTCACAAAGATTGGTCTGCTGATATGTAGATGCTCCTACAGGCATTACCTATGCAGAAAAACCACCAATTAACATGCCCATCATTTGGCATTTGAAAGAAGTAAAAAAATGCAAATAGGAAGGCATGATATATACCATGATGTCGGTTCTGTCTTGTATTTTTCCTGTACTTGTATACACTCTTTAAAACTCAAAGAAACCTATTGTAGCAATCTTGCCATTGACTTCCCTAAAGAAAATAAAAGCAAGGGATGGACAGCTGGCTATTCTTCAGGCTGTCTTTTCTTCTGCACAATTTCAAAGTTCCTAACAACCTTTCCCTCCATACAGCCTACTGCCACCCTTAGATGTCATTGAAACAGCGTTAATATTTGTGGCTGGGTACGACACTCAGCCACCAGGAGCAAAGCTATTTGGCACTGTAATGCAAATGACTGCATTCATCAAATGAGCTTTGTTAGTTATTCATTGTGCTTCTTATCATTCCTTTCCCAAACCCCAGTGCTT
This sequence comes from Turdus rufiventris, assembly GCA_013186435.1. NCBI lineage: Eukaryota > Metazoa > Chordata > Aves > Passeriformes > Turdidae > Turdus > Turdus rufiventris. The sequence goes on along the minus strand of PYHW01009542.1, from coordinate 3,864,618 downwards.
CTGCACTGTGCACAGAGGTGTGTCTACAGCAGCATCCCCTCTGTAAAACCCACCCTTATCAGGCTGAGCAGGGTGCCACTGGAGTGACCTGCCAAGTCACTGTGTCCCCTCTCCTTCCCTCACCCTTTTGTGCCCAGTGTTGCTCTTTGTCTTCATCCATGGGATCTGTCTCCCCTTGCTCAGATCACTGTGCCAGACTCTCTCCCACAGCTGAAAGAATGATTTGCAATGAAAGGGACTCTAGAGAGATGGGTAATTTCCTCCTTCTTTTACCCCAGCTCCTCATTTTCCTCTGAAATCAACTGCACCAACCAACTTTCTGCAGGGTTGGGCTTTTAAAAAACAGCTACAGCAACAAAACCACCCAAGCCCCTGTGTGTATTGCAGCAGTCCAACAGGCTTGCACAGATGGAAAATGGTATTGACAGTTTTGGAAAGGGACAGACACGGACTCTCATCTAGGCAGACACTGGGGGCTTTTTTTTCATTAAATCTTTCACTGCTTAACACAGTTCAACATACCATTCTGTACCTCAAGAGAAAAGCTTTTGGGGGATGGAGCCAGAGATTAATCCCTCTATAATTTCTACTGCTGTTGGCAGTACTAACTGCCAAGGGATTCTGGGGAAAGATAATGGCACTGTTAACTCGTAACCTAGGTGTAAAAGTGGTCTTAATAAAACTGGGATGGTTAAGGCCCTGTCAATAACCACCACACACCAATTTTATTGGATGTAACAGATGCAATCTGTTTGATGTGGTACAGGAGGCTCATCCCAATATGGTAATTAATAGAGGCTGGAGAGCCGCTCAAAAAATTGTCTACCACAACAGTGAAGCATCTGGGACAATCCAGTCAGTTTAACCTCTAAAGCAAAGTAAAGGTGTAAAAAGAACTTATGTGTAAAATTGCATTTTACCCTGAAGAAAGATCCAGATCAGTAAGAGGACTAGTCTGGACCTTTCTTCAGTGTAAAATGCAATTAAGCACAGTATAAAAACCTGTTTTAATTAAACTAGTTTGGAATGATTCTGCAGAAATTCCATAATTAGTGTTTGTATAAGAACAGATTTTCTGTTTTGCAAGAATCAGCAGATAATCAGCAGTTGATTGTTAACCTGAGAAGATGCTGATCCCAGCATAATTATTTTTATATATACCTACCCTTCCATGAAAACACAAGTAAGAGACAATTTCTCTAGCCAAAGAACATGTGTAACAACACAAGGCATAGTAAGTTGTTCCCAAAAAAAATCCAATTCTATTTTTCTGTTTGTATCTTCAGCAAAATTGTTATTCTTTATTTTGGAGTATAGAGGGGAAGAGGTAGAAGCACTAATTTCATGTTATTGGGACTATATGTTATCTTGAGCAAAACTTTCCTATACTTTTTTTTTCCCCCTGGTACTTCCTTGTGGCAGATCAAGATTACTTTATCAGGCTGATGGATGCTTTGATGCTACAGTTGGGGTAAATAGGGAAATAGATTAGGGTATTACTATTACATGCCCTGTGTAATGTACTACAGATGCTTTATCAACCAAGTGCAAGGTTTCTAAATCTTGTTGAAAAAGAAGAGTACATAAAGATTTATAGACATTAAAGGTTAAAACAGGAACAGAATATCAGGAATTTTATTTATGATAAAGAAAATGAGAGCTATTTAATACCCTGATACATATTGCTTTCACTGGAATCCCTTATGCTTCTGGTCATCTGTTCTCTCATATTTTCATGAGCCCTCTTACCTTCTTGAATCTCCAATTTGTTTTGCACTAATGGAGCAAGAGTCTTCATCAATGGTAACTAAAATTAAGTTTATTCTAGCTTCTTTTACACTTACCTATACATTTTCTGTGCCCAGGTTGTCAAGAAGGCCAGTGGCATCCTGGCTTTTCCAGCAATAGTGTGGCCAGCACAACTTAGGGCAGTGACCATCCCCCTGTACTCAGCCATGTATATCAAATCCTGTGACCACTTTTTGGGCCCTTCACTACAAGAAAGACATTGAGGTGCTGGACTTTTTCCTATGAAGGGCAATGAGGCTCATTGGTGAAGAGTCTGGAGCAGATGTGCTGCATGGAGTGATTAGGGAGCTGGGGGTTTTTACCCTGGAGAAAAGGAGGCTGAGGGGAGACCTCTTGCTCTCTACAACTACAACTGGGTTGTAGTGAGGTGAGGGTTGGTCTCTTCATCTAAGTAACAAGTGATAGTTTGCCCCAGGGGTTTAGATTGGATATTAGAAAAATCTCTTCACAGAAAAGGTTATTGGGCATTGCAATAAGCTGCTGAGGAAAGTGGTGGAGTCACCACCCCTGGAGGTATTTAAAGGAAATGTAGCTATGTCATTTGGAGACATGGTTTAGTGATGGACTCAGCAGTGTTAATCTTACAGTTAGATTCAATGATCTTAAAGATTTTTTCCAACCTCAATAATTCTATGAATTTATGAATAGTCAATATTAAGGAATCAGCAATCAGTTTCTAAAAGCACTTCCTAGACTATGATAATAATCTGTTGTTATTACTAAGTTTGTTCCCATTTATGATCTTATCTTGTTGTGATTAGGAGAGCAGTTCTAAGGTAGCAAAGAATGGATTTACAATAATGATAAAAAAATATAGGCTTTAAGGCACAGCTGTGTTAGCTATGCTATGTATTTTTATTAACTATCATTTACAGAGTTTCTTTCCTCTTCCCCTCATCTTTCTCCAATTATGTAAAATTCGCCACTGTGTAGGACACCATCCAAAGCTCAGACACTTTTTCAGGCTCTTTCTCTAGGATGTATAGGCCATTATCAGAAAAGAAGTGTCAAATGCCTGCTGTCACCTTCAGTCAGCTGCCAGGAGCTGGAGATGCAACAAGCTTCATCCCTACAAGTGCTTGTGGTGCGATAGCACTAGCACAGCACTTTGGGAAAGATTGCTCAGGTGTATCTCAAAGATACCACTTTCCAATTAAATTTGGTTGGCTCCATCTAACACGGTTTAAGACTGAAGTGGCCACAGAACACTAAGAAAAGTGCTGAAACTGCTTGAAATTCAATTGCAACAAATACCTAACTCTGGATAAGGGTCTTTGAAAATTCTGGACAAAAAAACCTGAAAACAGGAAAAGCACTAATATAGAGGTACAGAAGCACACAAAACCTATTCTGTCCAAAGCCAACCACATACTTTGCATTTGTATAAAAAACATTGACCAGAACAAATTACTTATCAACTTGTATAGTATTCATCATGTCTGTACCAACTCTCATGACTTTTTGAATTACACATTCTACACAAAACATCACCACTAGAGAAACACTTAAGAAAAAGGAAAAGTTGTTTATAATTCTGGTATATTGAATTAGTAAATGACACAGAAAACAATCTAGCTGTACATTTTTTACCCTTAAAAGGAAATGTAAATATATTATAGTGCAGAAAAATCTAAAGGTGTACTTTCTGCAAGACAGGTAAAAACCTGAAGCATTTGATACTCTCCTAGCAGAGGAAAAAAATCTTTCAATTGGCCACAAACTCCATAGCACAGAAGATTAAATTTCAGTAGAAAATTATCAAATCAGCAGAAAATAAAATTGATCGTTCCCATGCATACTGCAAAAGCAGTATTTTACTGAAAAGACTGAATACCTCAAATACAACATAAAAGCTTGCCATAATGACAGATAGTTCTATTAGAAAAGGTACTGAGTGCATAATTAACCAGTGCTAATACCTATCTGAATATCTGAAAAGAAGAAAAATTTATTCAAGTGGAATATAAACTATTCATCAAAGCTGGGGAAAAGAAAGAAAAAAAGAAATTGCTGCACTGAAAACATGCACTAGTCAGGCTATGTTTATGATCCCCTGACAGAAATGTATAAATAGGAAAAATTTACCACTCATTCACCAGGGGCTAATGAAGCAGAACTAAGATCACACGTTCACCATCACTCAAGTGCAGAACATTTGCAGCTTCTCAGTTTTATATGGAACTGCCTGCTCAAGTCACATATTCTGTAACAAAGGTCATATTTTTTGTTTCAGTCTAAACAGTAAACTGTAATTGGCTCAGAAGTTTCATTTTTCTTAAACTAATGTTAATTTAATGAGTATTTTCTCCACATTCCTGGATATAGGTGATAAAGGACTTTGCTTTCTCAGTTTCCCGGTATCAATCATTGACATATAGTAAGGCAAAAAATGTACTATTTAATTGAATTTTCCTGTTCTGTAAAATGACTTATATTCCTTAATAAACAACCACAACACCAAAATTTTGTATTTTTTAATAGCAGTTTGCAAAAATAAGGAAAATCAACCCTGCTGTGTCCATAATATCTAAGCTACTGCAACTATTTAGCTACAAATGTGAAAACAGTAAGTATCAACAATTTTAAAAAAATGCTTCTTGAGCTAAAATATTTTTAGAGGACAATCAGAAGTTTATACTGTGTAGACAGGTGCAAGTCAGGTCTAAATTCTCAAACAACGGCAAGTTTCCAATCCTGAATGTTCACTTGGAGTAAGGCAAGCTGCGTTACTTTGCAGCCAATAGAGGCATATGGACAATATTCCTCAATATACTCTCAGCTCTGAAAGTTGTTACACTTGCAACTGTAAACACATTTCAGAATTTTTAGCATCATCTTATTCTGTGTTAAGTAGTATTTTCTAGAAGCTGTTTGTGAATGAAATATAAACTGTGGAGATTTGAAGTATTTCCCATGAATTTACTTTCTTGGAGGTCCTAGCAAAAATGCTGCCCTGCAATTTTAGCCAGGTGATTATCCCTGATACATTATTTTCTTCCTAATTTATTTACACAGCCTATAATTCACTTAACAAAGATAGTAGTGTGTGAGGTATTCTATGAATGCTAAACAGATTTAAAACTATGGGCCTGTTACTAAGAAGAGGAAACAAATTGTATCTTGTGCTTCCAGCAGCATGTTAGGAAAATATTATCTGGAGTTCTAACTCTGTTCTTCAAATGGATTCAACATACTGCCAATCTATAAGAATTATACCTTTTTTTTCTTGATCTAAACATAAGCCTCCACTACACTTACAGAAGTGTCCTTACTAGAAGGTTCAATTCTGCGTATTGTTTTTTTTTTGTTTTTTTTTTTTTTTTTTTTGTAAGCATTCAGACATTCAGACAGCTGAAAGGACAAAGAGGAAAATATCTTACAACAACTGGTTATGAACTAGTTGTGAATCTGGATCAATTTTATTTTCTGCTGGTTTGATAATCTTCTACTTCACTCTGCCTACAGTCGCATATCTGGCAAGGGATGACCAATACAGAGCTATTGAACAAAGGTAACCATGAGAATAGCTTGCTTATGGATCATTCTCTGATCCCCCAAGAAAAAAGAGAGCACCCTCTTACTACTGCAATCACATCCTGCTCAGCAGAGGCATGGACTGAACAAAAATCATGCAGGTTGAGGCATGGCAATGCTGTATTTTCTTCTTTAATAGCAGGGTAAAAGACCTAACTGCCCACTGGGAAAAAAAACCCCTAACCCTGGAACAATATTCACAATACTTTAACTGATGACAGCAAAGTTTTTTTCTCCAGAATGTTGTACATGCTAGCAATGCCAGTGTAATTTTTATTATTCAAATGACTATACATGTGCTGGGGAGTAGGAAGAAAGTTAGTCAATCAGAATTCAATAGTTACCAGTATTGAACACATCCATACCAAACTTATCAAATCTTTCACTAGAGGAAGAAATATAGGAACCATGAAAGACTTTTTGCTTGGCATGGCTTGAAGAGCATTTTCATAACATTTTGTACAGCTGGCACATTTCATTGTGGATGAACTGGTAAATAAATCTTACAGAATGGCTCATATCTTTAATTCTTTCACATCTTGTAGTTGTTGCAGAGGCACAAGCAACAACACCTGTGATGCTCTAATTTTGTTTCACCAATGAACAAAGATTGATATGGTAGTCAGAGAATCGAATTAGAAGGAAGAGACAGGAGTAAATATTCTGTCAATGTTGTTCAGTGTTCCTGTGCAATAAAAGGAAATCCAATTTTCTCATCCCTCCACTTGCATTCAGATTTTCCTCACCACAACAAAAAGACAAGCAGTTCTCAGTGTCTTTAAAATCAAAAATGTGGGAACAGCAGCTTTTCTGAAAATCTGTTACCACAGGCTTAGAGTAGATTCCAGCTAAAATCTCCCGAGGTATGGGGAGGTGGAAGACTGAGACCTATTCTTTCTCAAGTCATGCTAGAAATTAACAACACTACTATATGATGGGCTTTCTGTATAGTGCTAAGAACTGGTTTTCTTTGGCAACAGAATTAATTCATTGGGACCTAGCCCAGCAGCTGCTGCAGTCATTGCAATCCAGAAGGGTAAACTGAAATTTCTTTCCCACTTCTGACTTCTTCATATCCCACTGAAGATATATGTATGAGAAACGATTATTGTTAGAGGTGTGCAAGTTTCAAAGCATCAGCTATCTGCTGCATACTTTTGCCCTAAATAAAATGCAAGATGCATTCTTCCACAATGCCTTTTCCATAGGTCATTTTAGCACAGAGTAGAAGAGAGGATATATGAAGCTTACTCCCATGAAGTTACTTGTTCAAGTGCCTCTAATGCTAAGGGTGAGAATGTGCTTGAATACTTCAGAGCTGTCCTGCTAAGATTAGAGTGCTACATAAGATCTGACTATAGGTCCATTGTATTTTTGCTTAACTTCTAGTCCAGGAGTTAATTATCTGTAAGAAGGTTATGGTAAAATCATGAATCCACCCTCAGCTAGAGGTCAAGTAAGTAACTAAAGAGAGAAGAGGCCTCACAGAGGAATTATTAAATTAATATTATTAAAGTCTTTTTTGCCTATTTTAATCTTAATCAAATTCCTCTTCACAAATTCTAGATGGGAACAACTGTTTTTATAGTAACCCAAGTGAATCCACTCCCAACGTAACAGTATTATCCACTTCACTGTATACCATCTCCAGACTGAGAAAAATGTTGGAGACAAAGCAACAGGCCTTGAAGACTATAAAAAAATCTTAAATAGTTACAGATTATGGTGTAATGTAATGCAATGCAACAGTCTTTCAAGACTCAGAGCTCTCTGAAGCATTTCCCAGCCCACAAGCCAAACACATTTTATGAGCTTCAGCCAGAACACCTAAGCCTGAATTACCAAGACAAAATATTAACATCAAAACCGAGTCTAAGAACCCCTCTAAGAACTCCAAATTCCTTGCACATAAGTATACAAATCCAGAACATATTTGAACTTTGCATGGAAATAAACTTTAATGAATCTGAGTACCACTAGGTAAGGGAACAGAGATGCATACGTCACTTGCTGAAATGTCTACAATGAGAAGGCTGTCATAAATCTATAAATAATCAGACATACTGAACACTTGGGAGCTTTTTCTTCTGAATTCCCTCAGTGTTGTGTCCTCAGTTGTCAGTAAATATGACATCTGTCCTCTCCATCGAGCTGGCTAATGGCCCTTGTCTAACTCTGAAACATTGGACTAGCACTTTGTGAAGTCATCTCTATCCAGGAAATTAAGCCAATACTACAAAGTCTTTTGAATTTCTAGTCTATCATTAATTGCCCTGAAGAATTTAACATAAGGTAAGCAAGCACCACCGAGCAGAACCTTGTGACATCCCACAAAAATGCTCTCCCAGCATATATGAACTTTGTCCAAGCAATGGGTTCTTCTTCAGAGGAAAGGCCTAGGCTAGTCAAACATTCCTCCATCCTTTCCTAAGAGACTAATTCAGACATGCTAGCAATATCCCACAGGCAAGATTACCAGAGGCAGTTGAAAAACCTAAGAGAGTTTGTATGTTCACTTACTGCCACAAAATTAAAGGATAAAATGTTGATGCAAAGTTACTGCTCTCAATAAAATATTGAAAAAACAAAATAAGGGATCTACTACTAATAAGAAAATAAAGTAATATAGATAAACCTAGAAATAACTGTTCAATTTACTCTAAACAGCAGTAGAGTCTCATTTGCTCTTTCAAAGGCATAATCAGTTGAAGGGCACATTTTTCTTCTTTGTTCTTTCCCATCAATTTTAATAGGTGCAGAACATCAGTCACATGAAATGTAATGGGACAAGAAGATGGATGAGTACATTTGAAGCCACTAGTCACAGGACAGAAAGCATCCTGACAAAGTGACACTGACAGCATAGGGTTCAACAATGGAGCCTGGACAATATTTAGTAAGTGAAACTACAGTGCTACATGATTTGGTACTTTCTCACTAGGCAAAATCCTTTCCCTGTCACTATTCATCATATTCCTACAAGTCAGGCTTTCAAAGACATTCTCCTACTGAACATGACCAAATGACATTTTTAAATCAGGGAAATACATAAATCTGGGGACAAAGAGGTCATTTGGAGATAAATTGGAATGACCTCCTGTGTTAAGAACTTCAAACTACTTCATCAAAAAGGTTTTAAATGGTTTAGTAAGATTCACACCTGAAATATGAAATATTGTGATTATGGGAGTGAGGAGATTTGGTGTCTTTGTTGAACTAACAGCAACAGGACTCCACTACTGATGAAAAAATACCAAAAACATTCTATTTCTACTTGGATCCAAAAAAACCAATATCAACAAATTAACAATTAGAAATTCATTCACACTAAAAAGTCTCTGATGTGCATAATACAATGAAATAGATGGATGAAAAAGCAGCATGTCCCATTAGCTGCCTGTGAAATAGAGCTGGTGAAATTGTAATGAAAATTCCTATCAAAACTGAAGTTTAATGTACAGTGAAGGAAAAAAACAGTCATTCAACAAACTGAAACTCTTTCTGTATGTTGAGGAAGCATTGGAAATGCAGGCAGGTCTACACTCTACTGTAATGATCTACTTGTATTATAACTTTACCAATAAATGCTAAGTGGCTCCATCTAGCACTTTATGATGATTATTGTGATCACTATCATCATTATTAGGCAATGCTAATTCAGTTTCTTCATTAGCCATTTGCCACGATCTCTACAGGTAATCTTTAAGCTTTAAATAATACTGGACTTTATCCAAGAACAGGAAAAGAGAAACCAGAACCTCTTAAAATACACCCACAAGAGAAGGAATTAGAGCCAGACTCCCAAGTTCCACTGCTGCACAAAGTGGGCCCTACACCTCAATATGCTGTAATCACCCATCCAGTGGTGTACAATATCCAGAAAGCAGAAAGACAGCTTTTGGCAAATTCTCTTAAACAGGGCAACATTCCTCTCTGCCATCACAACATGCACTGCTCATAGGATGGCGTACTCTTTTTCTGTCAAGTACCTTATTGGAAGTTGTTTACAGCTACTACAGCTATTCTTGCTGCTTCCCTCCTCTCCCACAAGACAGACTGCTTTCAAACAAATCTCTACAAATGTATGCTGGTAAATACAATTGCACACAGACAGGAGTTTCCCCCAGTAAGTCACATATTTCAGAATGGGAAATCCAGAGAGAACGGAAATTCCACATTAAAAGAAGTTCTCAGATTTCTCTAACAGTACACCTAACTCTGGAAAGAGCAAAACAATTTTAGATAAAGGAAAACTTGACTCACTTTTGGCTTCCAAATATCATACTACATGAAATAACACACTCACAAACTATTGAATAAGTTTCAAAAGTTAATCAACCTAAATATTCAACTATGATGATATATAAATAACACCCAGGCATTTCTAAATTTTTTTTCCTAAGTTTTTTCTGTCAGTCCATATTTGATAAAAAATCTAATTTTTTTTAAATTAAGCATTTTGATTTTGATGGAATTATATTCCTTAGTGAAAAACAATGTAGATACCATCCACACTTACTCTATTCCTCATTTATAAACTTATTTGTCTCTGTCTTTCCCAACTGTAATAGTAGACTACATGACAAATTCAAGTGAAAACTACACTGCAATGAAATATGTCTTCCCCACTTTTAGCAACCTTGACTTCTGAGAATGCATTCCAAATGCTGAACTTTAACTAATAATCAACCTTTTCTTCCATTAAAATTTATTTTGAGCTGGCAGTTCCTATAACCCTGAATATCATAAGGAATCTGAATATTTCACATTCTAGCCATGGGGAAGTCAAAGAACTGAATAATGATTGTTCCCTGAGCAGCTTTCCCTGCAAATTCATCACTGTAATATGCAAAAAGCACATTACAAATACAATCAAACATATAACATAGCTCAGTCAATTGCTCTGTTATATTACAGGTAACCAAAAAGAGTAATTTTCTCTGATTATTTCAGTTGTTCGGTCCTCATAAAGATGTAGCCAAGTTCACCCAATCCCATGTTCCCTGTGGTCCTCAGGACACAGGCTCTGGCATTGCAGTGGGTATTTCTGACATTACAGAGCAACTGAACATGGAACAGATTTGTGGCTCCTTCCCAGGAGCTCCCCCAGTTTGATGCACATGGGCACAGAAGCTGCAAGCAGGATGGTCCCTGCAGGCATGTCTGCAGATCCTCCCAGAAACAGCCTGGTCTGAGGTGTGCTGAAACAGCCATGGCTGGCTCCTGTTGGCAGTGATGTCCCTGGGCAAGTCCTTACAGTCCAGAGCCAAGCCATACCCTTCTCCTCAGGGCCATGCACCGCTGCCAATACTGCGTGGCTGGGTCTCAACCTCACCTCTCAAGCAATGCTGCCAACCCTAGATATGCAGAAGAATATCAAATGGAAGAAGAATATCAATTTTTCCTAGCTCCATGATTCCAGGGGGTAGGAAAAAAAAACTCAAACAAGCAGCACCTTCTCCCATCCCCTCCCACTCCCCCCGCCCTCAAATACTAAAACATATGAAACAAAAAAGAAGGAATTCTCCAGCTGGGTGAAAAACCCAAAACCCAAGTTTTATCTAGACAAATTAAAGATACTTGTAGACTTTTTGCAGATTGAATCCTCTCAGGTTCAACTCTGACATCAATATACCTGAAGCACAGGAATTCTATTGTCATGTGGTAGTTTAGAAGATTACTTGTTCCACTGTGCTTATGTTGTTTCAGAGGACATCATAGCCAAAACATATACAGAATAACCATTGCTTTAAAAAATCAGATGACAATCCAAAAAAATTAATGTTTGTTTTGCTGCACTTTGCTCATTATCAGGGTTTGGTTTTTTTCAGTTAAACATATAAAAAAACCAAACAACCTCAACTTTCACACAGGAGAAGAGAAGAATGTATTATTTTATCCACCTGAGAAGAATAGGTAAAATGTCCTAAATTCCTCAAAGTTAAACAATAAACAGTCACAACAGTGAGGGTCATCCTATTATGCAGAAATGGCCAAATAGTCACCCTGTTCTCTGCCTCCCCACATCAGTATTTTAAGCTAAAATACAAACAATTATAGAAGAGACTTGACAATGAATTATATAAAGACACTGTGATTCCATTTCTGGGTCCAGTCCAAGTATTTTTAAAATTCTCCTTCTGACCCACTGTTTGTTATAATAATATTACAGATACCTTTGAACAGTTGTTGATTTAATATCCTCGCTTAATAGATTCATTTTTCTTACAGTTATTGAGCAAAGTAAAACAAAAGACAAGTTTATTACACAAGAAATAGAAAAGTAACTAACTTCACTGCAACCACAAAAGAAGTGTCTCAAGAGTAATCAGCACGAAAATTCTTAAATTCTTCCATGTCTTGATATTTTGAGGTGATGTTAGCAAACTTGGAAATCTTCCTGCACTTGGAAAAAAAAATCTACTTAAGAGTATCATCAAACTACTTTGCATTAAACTAAAATGAGAAAAGCCTTTGTGATTGAAATTAGCCAGTGGATTCAAAGTTATGGGATTGACAGAAAAGCAAATACTATTACAAAAAGCACATGCCATTTAAAATAACATGTCAAACATAATCTGAAGCTAAATAGTCTTAAAGCCAAAGATCCAAGAATTTTTCAGTATTTTTTAAAAATTATTTTTATAAGACTTCAGCAAATCCCTAAGGGTGGAAAACTGCTAGTTATCACCAAGCCCTGCTGTATACATCTCCATTAAATTCTGAGATCCTGAGAGAAAACTGGTGAAACAATCAACTGTCAGTTAACGCCATATACATGGTGGAGTGTTTGGCTGGCATTTTAATGCACTTCCTCTTCAATGAGCCACAAAACAAAAATACTGAACCTCGAAAATATGCTTCTTTTTGACAGAATGCTCAAGGTAGCAAGATTGGCTTCATCACATCACTAATGTATAGAACTCACACAAAGATAAATTTTGCCTTAGGCCTAAGGATTGTATCCACACCAAATCACATCAGGAAGCAAGCCTCAAAAAAGGATGGTTCCATAAAAATATATAGAAATCTGATCATTAGAAGAATCCTTAATCCCCATTGTTATATTCAAGACGCAAGGAAGAAACAGTAAAATGAAAGTCACTGTATTCAGTACTTGAACCATTTATTCTTTAAAATTTTCATGGCATTACACATCAAATTGTAGAATCATAGAATATCCCTGCAGATTACAGATATAATCTCAGTATGGTTTTTTATAGCTGCCTGTATTGTACCCATCCCTTGAATTCTTATCTCACATACTATTGTCTGCTTTCTTATCTCAGGATGACTCCTTCTTTATCTTTCCTCTTGAGGTATGCACAGGAACTATATGCCTTCTTGCCAGACAGTAAAAAAGGACAGAAAATGAAAGCCAGGCCCCAATGAAGTCAGTGGAAATGCTTCTGAATTTCCTGGATTTTACCAGAAAACATGTAAGTGTTTTATCACTTGTTGGTTTGAGATAAAAAAATAATGCTTACATACTTGGCATGTTATTCAGGTGTCATGTTCAAAAGAATGATCAAAAAAAGTCCTGCTAACAGGTTTAGGTTTTCAGAGAACCAGAAGACAACTTCCTTGCATGTGTAATTGTGTGCATGGATGCCTTCTCAGCAGCCACTCTCCAACCAGACAGCTAGAGCTGGTTATTTCAAGCAGCCTGTGTGTTCCACACCCAAATCCCAATTCTCCAGGATCCTTCAAGGAGCCTCACACCCAAACAGAGCTAAAGTCAAACAAGAGGTGGCCTGAAAGATGTCTCTTCTCTTTTAAGGAATTGGCATGTGGTGACTCAAAGCACAGAGCTGAGGAGTGGGTGCCCAGGGCTCTGGGGACAGTCACTGCTGGCAGCCAATGCTCCCTACATCTGCGGCACAGTTTCCAGGGAGGGAAAGTGAGCTCCTCTACCAGGAACAAGTTGTTAGCAATGTCATGACACTGCTGTCCCTTCTTGAGCCTGCAGAAACATTATGGCAATGGGATTATTTCTAAGATTTAATTTCTATTGTTTCATGCTGCTTAATTATTGGTGTGAAGTAGTAATCAAGGAAACAGAAGAGCCAGGAACGCTGCACCTGCTAACCACAAAGATAATGTCTTATCTGTAAGAGAAGTCTAATTTCTGAACTCCTTTTTCAGTCTTTTCAGTTCAGCAAAGTTCTTTAAAAAAATGCCAAGAAAGTTTTTAGGACATGGCTAGAAATATATGACAAGCTTTACTTGATTACATTTTAATCATACATTACTAATATGAGACAGTGTCTTTTTGAAGGAAAGTACATAAAGCCAATCTCTAAAATTGTTCAGTTAAACTGAAAAGTACTCCTGCAAGTTTGTCGACTTATTTTTAACTTTTCTAACAGAGAAATGAGTATTCAGAACAGCTACTTAGGAAAAAATAAGAATCAGGGGGTTATCACTTGTTTGTCTAAAAATTTTAGAGCAGCAAGAGGAAAAAGAAAGGAAATGCAGTAAGATCAAACCAGGTCTACTTTTTGCTACTGATTTAATTGAAGTCACATAATTCAGCTAATTTCCAGACAATTAAATTAATGGGTTTTTTTTCTTTCGTGCTCACCAGAGGGAAAAGTGTGCTGCTACAGAATTTCTAATAAAAAGAGAGTTTCGGTACAAACTGAAAATGTGTTTGTGCTGATGTAACACAAGCTAGTACTTTCCCATAGCTGGTGAAATTCATGAGGGGTATTTGGAGATGGCATTGATATATAGTAAACAAAAGTACACAAAAGTTGTGGTAGGTATCCACATAAAAGAATGAGATCTAATGGCAACCACCACACTGAGGAGTCGTCATGTAACCACCTCACATGACGTAAGCACCAAAAGAGAATATGAGTGGCTGAAGGTTGGTTCAAGAGGAAAATCAGTATCACATCATCTAGTTACTCAATTACTCTTTGGAACAAACTCAAACTTCATCAAGACCAGAGAAGGCAAGTCCCAGTGCAAAGGAACATTGCTTGGCCCCCAGTCTTCCATATTCCAATGCTAGCTACAAGCAGCATTTCCAGAAACTCACAGAAGTGCCTCTGCTGTTTCAGCAGGCAGGCTTGATGTCTCTCTTGTGAGAAGCTTTGATTTTCAAGAGATGTACCACTAGAACTTAGTACTTCAAGTAGCCCAAGGGATATCAAAATGAACATAAAATAAGAACTCCAAACTGGTAAAAATTTGAGCTTTATGGTAATTATGGAAACCATCATGAGAAGCAAATGGCATAATCAGTCTTCAGAGGATGTAAAAATGCTGTGAGCAATCTCTACTATTATCCCAGGTCAAATATAAAACATAAATGTGCCACCTTCCAGTTTTAATCCCAGCTTCACCACTGACTTTGTAAGCATCTGAGATAGCCTCTCTTTTCCTTTCTGGCTTTTCTCCTTTCTCCCTTTCAATTCTATGTTCACCTGAGCTAGATCTGCTTCTTAACATGTAACTCAAAATAGAAATTTGCACCATTCTTTGGTTTACCTCTAAAAGCAGTGGTCTCTCTCCAGCTTTCCCCTCTTTTTCTCAGGGTTAACTGCACATTTTGAAAACAAAGCACAAAAGTTCAAGCAAACAGAAATGGTTATATGACAACCACAATATTCTGAAGAAAACCTGCATTTTCTTGAGTCTCAAACAAGGCTACTGAGGATTACTGCTGATTCCCTTCAATCCTAGCCATTTTTCTCTCATCCTTCCTGCTAAATAGGAAGAGTCCTCACCATGCTTTTAACAAAGGACCTTTACTCGCTTCTTTAACCCCTGCAGTAGAAGAAAAAAATCAGTTGAGAGTGGCCAAGATCTTCTCTTAATGGACATGAGTATATACCAGATCCCACCCTCTCTAAGTGACTTGACATAGACTTCCTGGATGCACGCTCATTAGCTCAATCCTGCTTATACAGCACACAGGAAATAATATTAAAGTGCTCCATGAAGTAGCATGTAGGGCCATAAATTTCAAATTGAGACATCTTTCATTTCTGCACTGGTAGGCATATGGAGAATAAGATTTGAGGGGGGTAGTATGTCTGATACCTTCCCCCAGTGAAGACAAGAAATAAACCTGAGCCATGCTGAGGGCTGGTGAAGAGTCACTCAGAGGCATGAAGATCCCTCACCAATGCATAGTGGTATCTCAAAAGCTTTCATTCTTAAAATATGACTATTTGACTTTTTATTTTGATCCTAGTCTGCACGTGCAAAACACAGTTACCTAAATAAACGTATCCATCACACAAGCAAATGATGCTTCTGGAGATGGCCCCCATAGTCTCTGAACTGCTACCTCAGCGAAAGACAAGTCTGGAGTAAAGGAATGGTGGGAAGAGTGAGGAATTGTACATATTCTAATGATGTTTTCATTTTCCAGCAGCTTTACAACAAAAATCTCTGTGATGCTGAATCTGACCTCACTAAAAACAGTCACAGAAAACCTGCCCCACTGCAAGATTTGCATGGTTTTCCTCTGCAAACATGCTTTCCTTTGTTTACTGTATCTCTAAGTATACGTGTGCACAGACCACCCACAGTATCAGGTAGCCTAGCACGGGAAAGGTGGCAGATGAGGCTAGGTTGGCTTTTTTATATGAATATAAATTAATCTATCTGATCCACATATGCTAGTGAGCCACAGTTCATCCTCAGTCAATTCATGTCCCTGACAGGCTAACTTGTCCCAAGCTCTCCAGAAATCACATAGATGAAAGAGCCAAGCCTGTGGTATAGGAATTACAGGACTGGAGAGTTAAAAAGGGATTTGCAAATCAAGTAGTAATGCCTGCCTTGGCTTAATTTAATTTATCGTATTCTACTGCTGCTCCCCCCTCCCAGGAGCAAATCAGAATTGTACACCGAAGCAGTTATGGTGTGAGACTGCAGCACCTGGTTAAAAATATGCTCAGTATCCTTTGGGCTCTGACCTGCACACACTGAAACAAAGATAGGGATGAGTTTACAGATGAACACAGGATCTGGCAGCAAGCACACTAAGTCATTTCTCTGCTCTCCTTCTGCACCTTATCAGTGACATTTCCCTAACAGCACAAGATGCAGCACCAGGCTCACTGCATTTCAACTCCCCAAGGAACCTCCCTGAGATCCTCCCAGGGATAACACTTTATCTGGCAAGCACCAGAGTAAAAAGTGAAAGCATTAGTTAATTTTGCACCTTGGTTGCTCACATCCACAGACACTCCAACTCAATAGCAGAGAAGATAACAGACAGAGGGAAGAATTTCTCTCAAATCTCTTAAAAAATGCCACCTTTGGGTTTGCTGATAATTTCAATCACATTTAGTGCCATGCAACGTTACTGCAAGGAATATTTTGAAAATTCATTTGCTCTAAAGCAGACACAGTCTTTTTCTCACACACACATGCAGCCGTTTAAGAAATGTCTAATTCCTTTCACAGCAGAACCTGCATTTCTTATTCCCTGGCACAGAAATGCAGACATTGACCTACTCTACTCCATTTTATACTTTCAGAACATTTTGGCAATCCAGAGCTAGGGAGAGGGAAAGGGAAGAGAGGGAAATGTGCTGCTGCTACGCTTTCCTCTGAGCTATTGCTGCAAGAAAAAACAATGATGGGATTACGACTAAATATTGAACTAAAGGGAAGTGTTCCACCTAGAGACCATCTTCACCAGGCAAGGCAATGGGCATGTTACCTGCAAACGGACACTCATTTAGGATTGAATACATTTGCTGGTGCTGTGGTAAAAAAAATGATGCAGAGGTATGGCCCCCAGTAGTAATTAACAATGTTAATCTTCTTCTTCCTCTCTATGGTGATAAAAAGAGTCATTTTTATATTTAATTAATGCAGAGGATCATTCTGGAAACTGGCTAATGAGGCTGTGATCACATTACCATGAAAATGTGCATTAACACCACAACTGAGGAGGCTGCTTCATATGTAGAGAATCTACTTTGTAATTAGCCCACTGTGAAATGAATCACGTCAGGAGGAACTTGGAAGGAACCAGTAAGCACTGGGCACTTAGCTGCTGCTGCGCCAATAGACCACCAACATTATAAGCTGTTTTTTCTCCCCTGCACTGCTTGTCAGCAGCAGTGCAGTCCAAAACTGCCAGTGTTCAGCCTCTATCAATGGCAATGTGTCAAAGCCAGAACAAATTATAGAGAGGGAGAGAACAGATGCTGAAAGGCACTAAACTTTAGTATGTGTGAGTCTGCTATGCCAAGAGGAAAAAAAAACCAAAAAAACAAACAAAAAGCTGCAAATCAAATACTGATTCAATAGGATCTGAGCAAAAATTATGGGCTATTATGAGGAAGTACTTGTTTCATCTTTTCTCATCTTATTCTGAGGGAGCTGGGAACACAGCAGCAGCAGACTGCTACTCTGCTATGCACTACACTCTTAGGATGCTGAAAGAGACACCAAAATACTTAAATGGGATTATGATCTTTGTCTAGTACTATACAGAAATAACATACACACAATGAATGAACAAGCAGCACATCTCACCCATGGAACCCTGTTGTACTCAGTATCTGTTTAAAGGTGACAACATGTTTCAGAATTATTTCAATTTTAATTAATGAATCTGAAAATTTACCATGCTTCTCAGCCAGCACAGACATGCCATTAAAACTTTGTTCCTTAACTTAAAAATATCTGAGATCACAGACCTAAGGCTTTCAGAGGCAGCAGTGCAATTTATCTGAAATCAGTCTTATTACCCAAGCCAAGGGCTCCCTTAAAACATCACTGATATGGTTCAATGAGACTGCTGCTATATGACTGACATCTTGGCAGAAGATGCACAAAAATGTTAAAAGAATCCCACAGGAAGTCATCTGAAGGGGGAGTGGCATACGAGCAGAAAACAACAGGCACCCAAAATACTAATAATTACCAACCTCCCCCCAAACAATTTCACCAGCAATTTTGCAAAGGAAAGAAAAAAGGCAAGGCAAAACAAAAGCATCTCTACTCACTGTCTGTAAAGCACACACATTTTACTCTGGAGATGCTAGTAATATCCTCTGCACTCACCTGTGAAACTTCATAGAGCAGTTTGTAGTGTTCCTCTCTCTTCTGAAAAGTGCACAGATTGCAGCCCATCCTAATAAGCAACACAAGAGCAAAGCCTCTAATTTCCCCAGCACTGAAAGGCAAATGCACTGACGGGGAATCACCCTCCAGACTTGTCTACTGTTTTTCATCAGTCACTCCAGCCCCGGCACACAGGCACGCTGTTAGCTGGCAGCACACGGCAGGGC
Organism: Turdus rufiventris; assembly: GCA_013186435.1. NCBI lineage: Eukaryota > Metazoa > Chordata > Aves > Passeriformes > Turdidae > Turdus > Turdus rufiventris. The sequence continues at coordinate 3,846,004 of PYHW01009542.1, read as the reverse complement.
AGTGCGTAGCAGCATGCTCTTCTTCCCTTTCCCTAACTATCTTACACTCACGTATACACACACAGAGTTTCGACTCAGTTCATGGCAACACTCCCCCTGTCTCTGCATCAGTGCACATGACTACACAGATTCCCACTCATGAATATTAATAGCGTCTCATTGATTATTTATGACAGAACGTGTTAGCAGGGAGGGGTGTCATAGCTGCTGCTGATGACAGATGAATATTCACTAATTAAGAAGCAAATGTACTGTGGTTAAACAAAATTCACTTGAGTCAATACCAGCTTTGTTTATTAAGGTTAGAGACTAAGCTGTATGCATTTCACCCACACTCATCTCAATTTTTACAGTAATTGTGAGACTAATTCATTAATGGAGGTGGGAAAAGCACAAGTCAAGTCTTACGTTAGGTCTCCGCCTTGTGCAACAGGGATCACAGAATATATTCAAAATATTTGCAAGCATTTTAGGAGAGTGCTTGTAAGCATTTCAGGACAGTGCTTGCGAAACCTGAGCTGATGTTGCTAAAATTTTAAACTAAAGAAGGAAGGAGAGAAAATTAACCCAGATGGCTATACTAATAGTTCCAACACTGACACTGCCAAATTTAGCCAAAATTGCACTGTGATCATAAAAGGCATAATTCCATAACGATTCATCATGCATATATAGGTTATGTGGAAATGCAGGTGTGCCTGACCTGGTGCTTGTTACATACAGACACACATTTTACTGTTTGTTAAATAATTTCACATTCAGGTTTCTTGCATGTATAACAGATTAATAGTAATTAATAGGTTAAATTTCACAGAAACTCATCAGATACACCCTCTCAGACTCCCAGGTATCAAAGCTATTATTTTCACATGTCATTATAGCCAATTTTACAATTTTTAAATTAGATTTTAATAGTGCCCCAAATCTCAGTGTGTGTATTAAGGAAAAGGTGCATGTAAAATTAAACAAAACCCACATGTTAAATATTAAGGGCAATGGAAATCACACTTAATTCAAGGCTGACATTAATTCTTGTATTGTACATCATGTAAACCAATGGTAGTTATGCAAGATAAAAAGCTCAAACCACAACAAAACAGGATAGAAAAAGAAAATGTTGTTTTTTAAAAAATCTTTACTTTCTCAGCAACTTTGCTCATAAAGAACTATATCAAGTTCTTGTTTCAAAACATGTTTAATCTGGAGAGGATAGTAGGTGGGATCCAAAGAAGAAATAGTACTTGGAAACCAATGAAACCAGTTAGTTAAGATTAATACTGGGCCCTAAAGAGTTGCATTTACTAAGAAATCATGTACAGCTACTATTTTTTTGGGGTGCAGTTTCCTAAAAATGCTTTGTAATACATTTAAAATCAATAACAGGAAATTATTCTAATGAGCACTAATTGATAAGAAATTGGCTTTGCATCTAGCAGCATCTCAAACACCAGCAACACTGGGTAGCAAGCAGATCAACAATCATGTCCTGCTTATCAGTTCAGCCCCTTGGGATATAATAATCCGATTTTCTGGGCCCTAATTTTACCTAATAGACAGGATAAGAGCCAAGCAGAGAAAGCCACAGGAAAAACCAGGCTATTGCTGCAAACTCTGCATAGTAGTAAAGTTTGCTAGAATCTCTAGGTAAATTAAAAATAGGTTGAGACTAAATCTTAATTAAATTTCATCTCCTTTAATAAATGTGCAGAGTCAGGAGGAATCAAATAATGACCATTAACAGAGCATTCTTCACATATCAGCTTCCAGCACTGTTCTGAAACAAAACAGTAAGATTAATTTTCATTTGGTGAAAGAACCCAAGCAGGCAGGTTTAGTTATGAATTTCCTCCAAAGCCCAAGGATTTCAAAGATGAACCATGGAGGCAGGATCATCACTGTTAGAAAGAATCAGCCTCTGTTCTACTCCTCCACACTCACATGAAATGCTGTTCATGCTGAGAGGTTTAAACCCATGCAGCAAACATCAACTCAATCTTTGAAGGTTTCTATATTGTGAGGTGCAGAAAGATTCTCAGATGTGTAAATTTTGAACTTAAGAAAGTCAGATCAATGAACATGACAACAGTCATGCAAGGACAACCATGCCATCTTTCGATGAAAGTATTCTCTTCTTCCACTGACACGACTTCTTCCTCTGACACATACAGAATTTGAAAGCTAAACTACATTCTTGAAAGGAAACATTATTTACCCTGTTATATTTTTGATAATTTCTTAAAATTAGTTCTTAAGAAAACAGGAGAAATAGGACATATGATTACAAACAACAAAAAACAATAGACGAAATAAGCAATGGAAAACTACAGTTAAGCTTTCAGCAGTTTCCCCTCACAGTGTCTATTTTATTTTGTCCTTTCTCTGGTTCTTTTGTTTACTTCTCTGGAGACAACATAAGCTTCTCCATTAATTTATCAAATGCCTGCCCTCTGCTCATACAGAGTAATAAGGTTCTGTCTTCTACTTCTGCAAGCACTAATGGGCAAAGTCTGAAGGGCTGAATAGATTTATTAGAGAAGGAAAGGTGCTATTCCAGGTTCCTGAACTCCCTCTAAATATGCAACTTTGATCTTGCATGTGGTCAAAATACTGAACATTGTGCAGCACAGAACGACATTCAAAGCAAAAAAAAAACTTGGTGGAACTATTAACTAAAAAGAAATATGTGATGTGCTTTAGTCAAGCTGAATTTGACATTGGTAAGAAAGCAATTTCTTTCTTTCCCTCTTCCTTGTCTTTATTGCCCTCCAATTTTTTGTATCTAAAAAGATCAAAAAGTTACAAAAAAATAATCAGGTTATTCTAATCTTATATGTAATTCATAGATATTTCAATATTTCAATGTTTTTCTAGATTGTGGAGTTATCTATGATTATTGCCTTCAATTTAATCATACCATAAAAATTAAATAATAATTTACAGTCAAACCAGCAATCAATAATGCAAACAGATGCAGTTTAATTTTAAGAGAGCTACAACAAAAAATGTTAACATTTTCAAACAACGTGCCCTTGTTTAGGTCCCCTAATCAATTTTAAGTATGGAGGAGATGACTTACATTTGGTATATAGTTACCTTATTGAGGTACAGCAATGTCTAATTATAAACACCCATGCTTGAAAATTTATCATTGCAAAAACTTCAAGACAATGACACTGCAAATTAAAGACCACTCACTCTTTTATATTCACTTTATCACGCAGCTAAAAGACCTATAATAAAATATAACATCCATTTTAAGTGAGAATAGTGAAGCTGTTGGTGAAACTCAGTGAAGCATATGTGGAATTCCAAGTTTTCTTTGCAAGCCCTTGAATTCATGCTGTCCTCTTGATGCATCAACCCCACAGCATTTATTATATAAATTCTGAGGAATTCCCAGAAATCTGGCTCACAGAACAGATGGCAATACAATTTATAGTCTAAGGGCTGCATAGCTGTAAAACAGAAGTATCGTAAGAAAAAATGAAGCTGGAAAAAGCGTTTGCATATCCCCACTATTCTGAACAAAGGCTTGAACTCATAAAATTTAACCCCAGTCTGAGTAGATCTTTTAGTCCATTGGGATATTTAATGTTTTTCATAAATACTTTTCTTTCAGATGCTGGAATCAGGTGATCTTATGCATCAGTCAGTTTGCATATTCGAAAAACAAGAAATCTTCTGGACCTATGATTGCAGAGAAAAACTTAAAAAACCTTCAGTAAATATAACCCAAAGACTCAGAATTTGCATATAAGCTAGCCAGCTTGAACTCTAAAATAACATAATGTATATATTAACCAGTATGCTAAATGGGCTAATGGGCTTAGGCTTCAATAAACTGGATTTTTGCAAATATAATAAACTAGAAAATCTTACCACAAACCCCTACAAGATACATCAAAGTCTTACTCAAAGTAAAAAGGGTGTATGTTCTCGCAATACTCTCTGGAACATTAATTTAGGAAAGACATTTGTTTAATCCCATATCCTTTACCACAGCTAAGATTTCATGCACTGGTCAAAGTCACAGCAAAATTAAAAGTGTCAAGAGAAGGGGCAGGACATGGAATTTCTCTGTTCTGTATTTCCCAGGAGGACTGTAATTTCTTTGAAGACTATTTAGGCCTGCCTGACTGTAAATCAAATGGACTCCATAAGTGGAATTTTCCATTGGGTTCAAATGCCCCCTGGAAGGCAGGGAGCACCCATAACATCATATTACACAAGTCCAGTCTATTGATATCTATTGATTGTTTTTCCCATCCATGATTCAACTGACATGGGATCTATAGGATCCTATGGGATTTATGGGATTCCTTGTACAAAATGCAAATACCTGTCTAAAGGGAAATGGAAAGCAAGCACATGAGGAATCCTCTCTGCCACAATTGCATACAATAGAAGTTGTACTTGTTCTTTTTGTTCTATACAGGAAATAAAGAAATACCCCCCCTGTTTTAACCCATTTATCTATCAATACAATGGGAATGAGCCAGCTAGCATTCTTTGGGAAAAGTACAATTCCCTTACCACATCCACTAGTCCAACTTCAGACTGCTCAGAAACCTTTTTTCTCTTTTCTTTCTCAGTGTGTTGTCCAGGATATTTTTTCCCCATGGTTTTTATTCTGGGTGTCTTCCTTATCACCCTTAAACTGTTGCCATAATAATTAGGGAACCGCTGCAGAAAACCAAATGATGCCTAATACTGAACTTTAAGGCCTTAGGAATACATAAAGGTTGGTGTCAGAACTTGGCTGACGTCTTCTAGAAGGACCTTGACTTTCTCTTGACTTTCTCTATCTCATTAGTTAGTTATAAGGAAACTGTCTCACACAACTTCTCTTTTGTACAGCCATCATGTGAAGCAAGGCTGATGGTCTTAACTGCACCAGAGAGCTTCAATCCTATGGATTACACAAAGTAGAATTACTCATAAATAAGCTTAAAATGATTTAAAGGAAACAAGGATTAATCAGGGTAGCCAAACTTACAGTGTATGAACAAAGTTGTGGGAAAAAACTCTGATTATAGATAAATTTAGATGCGAAGTCCCATGTCAATAAACATTAAATAATGCACTTAGGGAATACTGCTAAAATATTCAGAGTCATGGTCTCTAAAATAATTATATCTAGTAAGAAAACAGATTTGGAGTTGTGGATAGTTTCCTTGAATTGCCTGAGGAAAAGACTCATGACGGAGCAGGAACTACTGAAACTGCACAAACACTGGAAATATCTATATTTGATCCATACAGACAGCACTCCTGGTCTTTCCATCTTCAAACCATTTAAAGAAAATGGAAGAGCTATGAAGCATTATCTATGAAGATAATAGTTCCTTTCCCTGCATCTTCCATCATTATATGTATTCTTCTGACGCAGAATGCATTCCTTCTCACATTACACAACAAAATAATAAGATGATACATTTAAAACAACAAAAGGAAGCCTGGATGTTTTTTTTCCAAGAAATTTGACCTTGGCATGCATTACTGAACCTCAAAGGAAGCAAAAAGCAGAAAAGAGTTCAAAAAGGTATCAGACAACTTTACAACAGATAACTGTTTACTAGGCATCCACCTGCCCAGGAAGCCTGTAATTCCCTGACTCCGGGAGCTATGAGAGATAGAACAACTCTGAAATTTCCCTCCATGCATCCCCTTGCTTGCCTGTGTTTATTATTTTCCTCTTCAGAAATCTAATACTGGTGACAAGATCCCTTTACTATTTCACTTCTAAAGCTCCAAATTTACCAGTTCTTGCACAAAAAGCTAGAATATCTCTTTAACTGAAAGGTTCTTAGCTAATGTTAGCTGCTAATACAACATAGAGTCCAACAGCATTAATGATCACATAATGACTTTGAACTTCAAACAGATCTATAAAAGTACATTTTATTATTGTCCTAACCAGTTTCAAAGGTTTTCAAGTTACATCTGTTTAAAAAAAAAAAAAAAAGTATTTTTCCCAACACGTGANAAAAAAAAAAAAAAAAAAAATAAAAAAAGTATTTTTCCCAACACGTGAGGATTATATCTAAGGGGTTTTTTTATAAAGACCATTTGGAACTGAAATATACCAAGTTCAGGCCCAGATCAAACAACAGCAAATATCAATGAAAAGCCTCAATGAGAAACTGAACCTCACAGTGCAAAATTAATTCAAGTGCTGAAGCTGCAAGGACTGGTTCAGAGGACAAGAGTAGTAGTGAGGAATTCCTTGGCTCTGTTCTTTCATCTAATACCTACATCATTAGAAAAGCCCTTCTTTTTTACATTCTTATAAAATAAGTAACACTAGTCTTGCAAGGGCATCAATTCAATAAGTCTTTTAAGACTTTACAGAGCTTTTCAAAGAATGTATTATGGAGGGTTGTTACACCCATCCAAGTTCTGCTGAGGCCACCCTTGCAGTCTCCAGCACTCAAATGTAATTAACATGTCTTGTGTGGTTTCTCAATTAAAAGTTTTAAGTTTCATACTGCAAACCAGTATAGAAGTACAAAATGAAGAATTGCTCATGACTTGAGAAAGTCCCTTGCTAAAAGTCCCTTCGAGTGTAAGTGCCATTAGTTCAATAAATCTACAAGAGTAGTTTTGGTACACCACAATATTTCAAAAGTGAAGAGACTGAGAAGAACAGTTTGTCATGAATATGGCACAACCAGTACAGAGATACATTTACTAATAAGGACACACCACCATTCACTTTCAAAGCTCATACGAATGACAATCTGAAAAAACTGTTGAGGGATACAGCAATAAAACAGATAATTCTGTCTTGCCCCATATAAATGGCCTACTGTGCCCTAGAAAAACACAGCAGGGTTAGGGAAGTTTTCATAGCATTGAATGGATTTTCATGGTATTAAAGCTAAAAAGGAGAACTTTATTGAACCAGGCCATATAACTAGCTGCTTTTCTCCCCCACCGAAGTATAAAGATGTTGTAATATAACTGTCAGAAGTTAAAATTAGTATAGTAAAAAATTAATTTTGTAACGCAGATATGAGCTATGTCTCTAAAGAAGTAGTTTTACAGGGGGGAGTTGAATGCTTGTGTGTAACCAATCATGACTTCTTCACCCAAAGGGCATATTAGATGGTGAATGTGACTGATTCTCAAACCTGGCTTCCAACACACACTTGATAGAATGATGGATGCAGGAGTATACCACACAATGCTGCAGGAGGAACTGCCCACACCACTCTCATGTCTGTCAGCTAGTCAGACTAGCTGAGTTTGGTTTAGACTGGCTAGTTTGATTTAAAATAACAATGTGAACTACTGTCAACTGTTGACAGCCACTAACCGACCACCATAAAAGCACCATTAATTCTGTTGTCATCAGCAAATGCTTTGTAATGATTTTAAATCGAATGCAGCTTCCTCTTCTTTAAATCCCCACAGGATCAAAGGTTTACTTTGTATACTGTTGGGGTTTCTAAAGTTTAAAATCCCTGCCAGTGCACCTGCTTTCTAGAAGATCATTAGGTAAATGTCCCAGCAAAGCCCAATCAACTTGGCTTTAGTTACCTTACCGTCTGCTCGAGATGAAAATTAATGTTATTAGATGTGTCTTTCCCCGAAAATTGCTGGTGTTTGGTTACTGTGGCAGCTGTCATGAGGTGCAGGGGTCTTTCTGCTGGATGCTGAGCCGGCAGGGTGCCTGGGCACAAGCCTGGTCCCAGCCCTGTGCCAGCCACCCCACCCATTTCAGGGTGCCCTGAGCCCTTGCAGCACACCAGGGCTCAGCCTTGCCAGTGTGCCCTGCCAAAACCCAGATCCCTGTAAAACCCATCAAGAAACAGAAATGTCATTTCTGAACTCGGGTATAAGGAGTTAGGAGGAAAAATGTAGAAAAAAAAAAAAAAAACTCCTGCAGACCTACGTGGATTGAGAGAAATCAAATCCGATTAAGCATGCCTCTTTTCTGTCTATTTTGATGTCCTATGGAAAGGAAATTAGCATAGCAAATCCTGCTTTATCTCTGAACGAAATTTCAGATCCTTGGTCTGAACCCCTTTCCTTTTTCCTGGAATAAAAAGCCAAAATTAAGATCTTGTCAGCTTCAGAGGGGAGATTTGTCACACATCAGCGGTTGCAGGGCAGGTGCCCACCCATCCCTTGCTGCCTGGCCACAGGGACACCACTCCCACCCAGCCTCTGCTCAGCTGCAGCCACGCCTGTGCTGTGCATCAGCCTGACTGCAGTTTGCCAGGACTCCTGGACGGTCTCTGGACAGGGGCATTAAAAACTCTTTTAGAACACAGCTGCCTAAAATAGCCAAAGGACAATATAAAGTGGAGGAAAATAATTCAATCACTTCACAGTTAAAGAATGGTGCAAATTACAGTGAAGCACTTAACTTGTATTTAGCATTAAAATATACAAACATCAAGATCACTTAAACCTTCTGAAAGCCAGAATTGTAGAGCAATGGCCTCATTCATTTTGCCAAGACTGAAGCAGATAAAAACCATCACCGTGCTCTGAAGAAGAGCTGCTTAGCACCCTTCCTCAACAGTAAGTGGCAACTGATGAAATAGTAGCAATACCAGTGTAATTCATCTGGGATGAAAATCCTTCCCAATTAAACTTTCACACACAGAAAACATGCTCTCTCAGATGCTTTGAGTTTTGGATTTCAAAATATGCCCTTCTTGAAATACAGGCCCAAGCTCCATAATGTATTTTGGACTGTATATCAGTCATACAAAAAAAAAATAAAGCAGAGTCTAGAAAAGAGAAATGTGGTGAGAAACAAAGCAAAAATCTCCAGGGATCTTTGCTTTGTAATTCTCCACTGATGTTTCCTCCAGTACTAGTGCTGGGAAAAGCATGATCTTTAAGGGTTCCTTCCAACCCAAAGCATTCTGTGATTCTGACATTTCCTTACTAGGAATGCCCACCATGCTTTGTCCAACAATGCAGTAAGTGCTCTCTGCACCCTTATACATTACCAAAAGCAAAAAATGCTATTTCTTAAAAAATTGTAAAATAAAATTATATCTTTGCAGGATAGGTATTTTAGGAGACACTGTTAGAAGTCCTCTATCTCGAGAGGTTCAAGTCCACTTGTACAATCTTTCTCAGCTCTTCAGAAAGGCTGGTCTTATACTTTAATTTGTAAGTTTAAAGATGCTCGCAGGCAGACACATACCTTCCCTGTGTCCCCACACCTACCAACTTGCCTGCCCAGACTAAAGCAGCCTGCTGCAATAATAAAATGGAGAAACATAATCTCATATACTCCAGAGCCAATTTCTGTACTACTGAACCATTTATTTCAAAATAAAATCAAGGGCCTCAGGCCAGGTAGGCGACGCCAGTGGCTAAATCTGTTGACATTTGTATTTGCCCATAAGAAGTCAGACCCCATATTTTCAACTTGTCTTCAGAGAGGAGAATGAGATGCTTTCATTTACTACAGGAGGAAGTAACATCTCAAAAAAGGAATTTACTTATCAAATTCCAACTGCAAGCCATGTGTATGAGTGTTCACACTGGAGGTAAAAGCATTGTATTTCCAAAACTCACTTGAGCTTTTTTACAGAATTAAACTTTGCATCTTATAAAACATAAAAGGTCTTTTAACAGAGGAAGAAATATTTAACTTTCTCTATGTCAGTGTCTAATGTCTTCTCTATGATTCCTATGCAAAGAGGTGAAACAAATCACAGGAACAGAAAAAAAAATGAAAAAAATTAAGAATAACTGATTGGGAAAGGGTGAGTGCTTTTTCTGCAAGACTTTTGCATCTAATCTGAATATGTTTCATTTCTATTCAGTTCTTGTGCAGGACACTGGGATTATATGTATCAACTTAATTCAGTGATAAGAAAATCCTTACTATAAATCCTACCATGTGGAACAAATCTGTCAAGATCTTGATTATCAAAACAAATGAACAGACAGTAAAATGTGACATACATAGCATACACTTTACATGATAAATTAGCCCTAGCACAACTCACACACATACTGTAAGGGGATGTTAAGGTTGCTATGGCAAGCAATGTCTTTCCTTCCCCAGCACCTGAATCACAAGTTTTCTAAGTCAATGACTTCTAGGAAAAGACAGAAAATCTTCTGTAGTTAAACATAATCTACATACAACACAACATATTTCTCTGTCCCACTGTGGTCTCCTTCAAATGTTACTGCCTTCAAGAGTGACCTCACCCTGTCACTGCAGTGACTAGCCAGAAGCCCTAAGGTTGTTATTTGTCCTTCAGCAGATATGTTAGGGATTTATTGTAATGCTTTAGGGACCTGATAGTGATGGTCAAATAAATTAGAGAACTCATGCAGTGAGCAACACCATTGTCAGCTCAGGGAAAGCACGAGTCCTGTCTCAAGCAACAGATCTGAACGGAAATGCAAGTACTGAAAATTTTGGATGTTATACATTCCTCAGAAATGGATTGTCATGTACGACCTGAGGTTTTTTCCAGAAACATTACCACTTTTGGTTGAAATAAAAATTGTAGGAAAAAAACTCCAAACCAATGTAATTTCAGCATACATTTTGTCCAAAATTGTTTGGAACTCCTAAAGCAGAAAATAAGAGATACATTTAAAGAAATGGAGTAAACCTCAGTGAAGGTTTAGTAAATCATCCATCACAGCTATTTCTGTTAACAAGACATGACAATGCACAAAGAGCTCTCCTGCACAATGACCAAAACACTGGAGTGAATACATTCCTGACACAAGGTGTTCAGAACCTACATCAGGACAGGTTTGCCCTTGCTACAAAAAAATGAGTCTTATGCAGTAAGCCAGCAGACAGCCTCACTGCTTACTCCTCCCAGAAATCCACTCAAAATTCAAATTAGATTAATTTCTCCCAGCTTTAATAAAACTCATAAAGCTGTGTTCTCATTGACTTCAGAGGATGTCTCAAATGATAAAAAAACCTCTTATTTAGCTGTTAATTTCTGCAATTACAGTCTTTTAAGTTATGACATACCTATATTGATCACCAGCAGACCCAGCTACTACCAGATCAAAATCACCATGGGAAATGCTCAAGTTTCTGTATGTCTAGGAGGAACTGGAGAAGGCACTTGTGTCATCTTTCTACTACCTACTGGAGTTCATTGCATAAAAATTTTGCAAAAGGTTACAATTCAACTGAAAAAATGAATCTTTTAGGTGCTTTTCTGAACATGTGCTTTCCTAAAGGCAAGCTAAGTGATAAAAGACGACTGAGGAGCAAAGATCTTGATCACTGTCATCCTCAGTTGGTTTATTTAAACCCTCTCTGTACTGTTAGGTGAAGATTTATATAGAAGTCCATTTCTGTTTGAAAATATTTTTATTCCTTTAGGTACTCAAAGAAGAACAAACAATTCTATGCAAGTAAAAGAGATGATTGAAAAATAATTGAATTTAACTTGCACCAAAAAAACCTGGCATAAACAACAGAAGTCAAGTTTCACACAGAACTTTTCCCACAGAGGTATCAAAGTACCTCATAAAATCAGGTAAAGTTATCACCATTTTATAATGTGTGAATAACGAAGAAAACTAGCAATGCATAACACTGAAATATGACAAATAATTTTCAAAATTTAGCAGCAGTGTAAAAAGTACCAAGAAACCCCACAGTGAGGGAGCAGCCCAACACCAGGCAGATGATGGCACACATACCAGAGGATGGCATCTAATGAGGTGTTTGGGATAACAAAACCATTTTGAGATTTTTATATACAGTGCAAAGAAACAAAACCAGTATGGTATTAAATCCAGCCTTGAACAAAAAACTTTTTGAGGAGAGCTCTGACAATGAACACATATAAAATTCGTATCAAGCTTCCAGCCAGCAACACAAACCTATGCAGTTTTATCACATTTTTTCCTTTCCTTCCTTTACTGCATGGTGAGATTTTAATTTTGCACGTTCTGCTCTGTATTTGCTTTTCCTACACCCCACAAAAATTCTGTGCCTTGCCACAGCTCTGCATTTATCTCCCAATTCATTCATTTGTGACTTCAAAAAGGTTTTTGCTTTCGTTCATCACATCCTGCTCCTTCCCAGCTCTTCTCTACTTTATTTCCCTTTACTCGGATTCAAAACTTCCCCAGCATTATCCCTCCTGTGGGAGAGGAGAGGAGAGGAGAGGAGAGGAGAGGA